>CM033474.1:9836184-10002988 GCA_019447015.1 Hymenochirus boettgeri
TCGTTAGTAAGGCATTTCAAAGCACCAATAGTCATTGCACTAACTGGAGATTTCTGGTCACATAATAAAACAGCAAGTGTAATTAATACTAAAGGAAATAATAAAATGGACCAGCGTTAAGGTGGCCATACACATTGCAGATACCCAACAAATTCCATAGGATCCAAAGGATCCCTAGAATGTATAGTTCATTTTCGATAACCTCAAATGTACGGATCGTTTTCGCTAACTTCAAATGTAGCATTCGATTTTCTGTAACCCTCGAAAGTATTGTTCGTTTTCGATAACCCTCGAATGTACAGATCGTTTTCGCGTAACCCTCAGATGTATCGCTCGCTAAAACCTTGAAAGTATTGTTCGTTTTCGAAACCGTCAAAAGTATTGTTGTTTTCGTAACCCTCAGATGTATCGCTTGCTAAAACCTTGAAAGTATTGTTCGTTTTTGCTAACCTCAGATGTATCGCTCGCTAAAACCTTGAAAGTATTGTTCGTTTTCGATAAACCGTCAAAAGTATTGTCGTTTTCGCTAACCCTCAGATGTATCGCTCGCTTAAAACCTGAAAGTATTGTCGTTCGATAACCGTCAAAAGATGTTGTTTTCGCTAACCCTCAGATGTAATCGCTTGCAAAAACCTTGAAGTATTGGTTCGTTTCGCTAACCTCAGAGTATCGCTCGCTAAAACCTTGAAAGTATTGTTCGTTTTCGCTAACCCTCAGATGGATCGCTCGCTAAAACCTTGAAAGTGTGTTCGTTTTCGATAACCGTCAAAATTATGTTCGTTTCGATAACCCTGAATGTACAGATCGTTTTCGCTAACCCTCAGATGTATCGCTCGCTAAAAACCTTGAAAGTATTGTTGTTTTCGTAAACCGTCAAAAGTATTGTTCGTTTTTGCTAACCCTCAGATGTATCGCTCGCTAAAACCTTGAAAGTATTGTTCGTTTTCGATAACCGTCAAAAGTATTGTTCGTTTTCGCTAACCCTCAGATGTATCGCTCGGTAACCCTTGAATATAGCGTTCGATTTCGGTAACCCGCGAATGTAGCATTTGGTAATCCTCAAATTGCCTGTAACTCTCAAATGTAGCGTGCGGAAACCCTCATATTGCCCGATCGTGGGGGAAAGAAGTGTTTAAACGAGTTTTGGTGATATGTACATGCAGGGCCAAATTAACCATTGGGCAGAAGAGGCAATTGCCCCTGGGCCCCGCCCCCAACACTGAATTTCATATTTTCTGTTGCCACTGACCAACAAAAAAAAAGAAAAGCGCCTCCTATCATTCAGCCCAGAGTTTACCTTTGTTTCCAGCAGGGGGTGAGGAGGGGTCGGATCACTCAGAGTCTGTTTGCAGTAATCCCTCCTACAGCCAGAGTTTCAGGATATTCTAGCCAATCGGAGCGCAGAGCTCTGCCCCCTCCCAACCCAGGCAGTTCCTCGAACTTTTGGAGCCTTTCACATCAACAAACGTAAGTTCCAGAAACCTATTTCCCTATGTGTGCCCAGCAGTTTACCCATGTATCTCTGTATGCCAACCAGTTTACCCATGTATCTCTGTGTGCCCGAGCGATACATCTGAGGGTTAGCGAAAACGAACAATACTTTTGACGGTTATCGAAAACGAACAATACTTTCAAGGTTTTAGCGAGCGATACATCTGAGGGTTAGCAAAAACGAACAATACTTTTGACGGTTATCGAAAACAAACAATACTTTCAAGGTTTTAGCGAGCGATACATCTGAGGGTTAGCGAAAACGATCTGTACATTCAAGGGTTATCGAAAACGAACAATAATTTTGACGGTTATCGAAAACGAACAATACTTTCAAGGTTTTAGCGAGCGATACATCTGAGGGTTAGCGAAAACGAACAATACTTTCAAGGTTTTAGCGAGCGATACATCTGAGGGTTAGCGAAAACGAACAATACTTTCAAGGTTTTAGCAAGCGATACATCTGAGGGTTAGCGAAAACAAACAATACTTTTGACGGTTATCGAAAACGAACAATACTTTCAAGGTTTTAGCGAGCGATACATCTGAGGGTTAGCGAAAACGATATTGTTCGTTTTCGATAACCGTCAAAAGTATTGTTTGTTTTCGTAACCCTCAGATGTATCGCTTGCTAAAACCTTGAAAGTATTGTTCGTTTTTGCTAACCCCTCAGATGTATCGCTCGCTAAACCTTGAAAGTATTGTTCGTTTCGATAACCGTCAAAAGTATTGTTCGTTTTCGCTAACCCTCAGATGTATCGCTCGCTAAAACCTTGAAAGTATTGTTCGTTTTCGATAACCGTCAAAGTTTTGTTTTTTGTTTCGCTAACCCTCAGATGTATCGCTTGCTAAAAACCTTGAAAGTATTGTTCGTTTTCGCTAAACCCTCAGATGTATCGCTCGCTAAAACCTTGAAAGTATTGTTCGTTTTCGCTACCCTCAGATGTATCGCTCGCTAAAACCTTGAAAGTATTGTTCGTTTTTCGATAACCGTCAAAATTTTTTTCGTTTTCGATAACCCTGAATGTCGATCGTTTTCGCTAACCCTCAGATGTATCGCTCGCTTAAACCTTGAAAGTATTGTTTGTTTTCGATAACCGTCAAAAGTATTGTTCGTTTTTGCTAACCCTCAGATGTATCGCTCGCTAAAACCTTGAAAGTATTGTTCGTTTTCGATAACCGTCAAAAGTATTGTTCGTTTCTCTAACCCTCAGATGTTCGCTCGGTAACCCTGAATATAGCGTTCGATTTCGGTAACCCGCGAATGTAGCATTTGGTATCCTCAAATTGCCTGTAACTCTCAAATGTAGCGTGCGGAAACTCATATTGCCCGATCGTGGGGGAAAGAAGTGTTTAAAACGAGTTTTGGTGATTGTACATGCAGGGCCAAATTAACCATTGGGCAGAAGAGGCAATTGCCCCTGGGCCCCGCCCCCAACACTGAATTTCATATTTTCTGTTGCCACTGACCAACAAAAAAAAAGAAAAGCGCCTCCTATCATCAGCCCAGAGTTTACCTTTGTTTCCAGCGGGGGTGAGGAGGGGGTCGGATCACTCGATTCTGTTTGCAGTAATCCCTTCCTACAGCCAGAGTTTCAGGATATTCTAGCCAATCGGAGCGCAGAGCTCTGCCCCTCCCAACCCAGGCAGTTCCTCGAACTTTTGGAGCCTGCACATCAACAAACTGTTCCAGAAACCTATTTCCTAGGTGGCCCAGCAGTTTACCCATGTATTCTGTATGCCAACCAGTTTACCCAGTATCTCTGTGTGCCCAGCAGTTTTACCCATGTATCTCTGTGTGCCCAGCAGTTTACCCATGTATCTCTGTGTGCCAACCAGTTTACCCATGTATCTCTGTGTGCCAACCAGTTTACCCATGTATCTCTGTGTGCCCAGCAGTTTACCCATGTATCTCTGTATGCCAACCGTTTACCCTGTATCTCTGTGTGCCAACCAGTTTACCCATGTATCTCTGTGTGCCACCAGTTTACCCATGTATCTCGTGTGCCAACAGTTTTACCCATGTATCTCTCTGTATGCCAACCAGTTTACCCATGTATCTGTGTGCCAGCAGTTTACCCATGTATCTTGTGTGCCAACCGTTTACCCATGTATCTCTGTATGCCAACAGTTTACCCATGTTCTCTCTGTGTGCCCAGCAGTTTACCCATGTCTCTGTATGCCAACCAGTTTACCCATGTATCTCTGTGTGCCAACCAGTTTACCCATGTATCTCTGTTGCCCAGCAGTTTACCCATGTATCTCTGTGTCCAACCAGTTTACCCATGTATCTCTGTATGCCAACCAGTTACCACATGTATCTCTGTTTGCCCAGCAGTTTACCACTGTATCTCTGTGTGCCAACCAGTTTACCCAGTATCTCTGTGTGCCAACCAGTTTACCCATGTATCTCTGTGGCCAACAAGTTTAACCCATGTATCTCTATGTGCCAACAGTTTACCCATGATCTCTGTATGCAAGCAGTTTACCCATGTATCTCTGTGTGCCACCAGATTTACCCATGTATCTCTGTGTGCCACAGTTTACCCATGTATCTCTGTTGCCAACCAGTTTACCCATGTATCTCTGTGTGCCAGCAGTTTACACCCATGAATCTGTGTGCCAAGCATTTACCCATAAATCTGTGTGTGCCAAGCAGTTTACCCATAAATATGCGTGTGGCATGTGTGTTACTTTTTCATCCCAATGACCTTAATTCTGCCCATTCAGCATTTTGTCTGTGTATAAATAAATGCAACCGAAATACTGACTTCCTGTTTGCAGGACCCCTAATAGAGACAGTTATGGTCTTCCCTTGACCCAGCGCCTGGGTTGATTCAGTTGCTCAGTAGAGATCTGAGCTGTTTGACCCACCCAACAGCCAATCAGTAGAAATTACTGTCAGGAACATTCCAAGGTAGTGGTGCATTCTGGGAAGAAGAAGGACCGTTAGAACCTGAAATGTCAGCTCACTAATGTCAACACAGGGAACAGCAAAGGAATGAAATCAACTGATTTTATAAAATGGGAGAGATTAGGCAGAAAACTAAGAAGGCATTACACAAACTAACAATTTACAAATATTGATCATTTCCACTGAACTGTCCCTTTAATGGGTCCAATCCTCAAACATGGACATTTCGGGAATCCAGCTGTCACTTTCTAATTGTTGTTGTCCCTAGGGCAGCGTTAAACTAACTAGAACCTGGGTGACATTTATAAAGCAGAATACTTTTTATGATAACGCCAGTGTCGTCTCACCAACACCGATTTCATAAATCTACGATCGGTATCGCTACATGCTTTACCTCAGTGACTGAAACCAGCCATGTTCCGGTTCCCAGGATAACCAGCTGATTGTGGTATCTTAAAATATCGTAAAAAACACCACACAACTATGCAAACACACACAACTCATAAACACCCATCACACAATACTCACAACTACACAAACCACACATTCACAACACACACAACTACATAACACACATACACAAATACTCACAACTACGCAACCACATACACAAGCAACTAAACAAACACAAAAACACACAACTATGCAAACACACAACTACACAAACACACACACACACAACTACATAAACACACATACACAAATACTTAAAACTACGCAAACACACATACACAAACACAGCAACTAAACAACACAAAAACACACAACTATGCAACACACAAACTACACACACACACCAGACACACATAACTACACACATACACAAAACACAACTACACAACACACACACAGAGTCCTAAAAGTTCTAAAATAAAAGTTTGTGGTCTTCCAGTTGTTTTCAACTACAACTCCCAGCATTCCCTGCTGCCATCTGCTGTGCTGAATGTTTAGGAGCCACATGAGAGACATCTCTATTTTAAGCCAAATTAAAGTTTATACTTAACTTTTCCTTTCTAGTTTTAATTGATTTCTAAAAAAACAAATCGCATTGAGATTTTTTGGTCGGAAATAAACTTCAGACATAAACAGGTTTAAAATACTCGAGTCTTTGTTCTTTCTAGTAATTACCCTATTCCTGCAGCTTTCCGTGTGGCCTTTGTACTATTGTTTTTCCCAGGCTTGAAGGGGTCACGTCTGTGGAGTTGGGACGTCTTTCCATTTAAAAAAAAAGGTCAGATACCAGGCTAAAATGACAATGATTGGCTCTGTATATTAGCAATACCATTAACATTTACAATCACGTTGGGGTTTATGACAATTCATTCATTTTGCTGGGGAGGGAAAATGTCCATTCATTTCTCTAATTCCGTGCACACTCACCCAAAAACATGCTCCAACGGTGCTCGCTAGTGTGAATGGTCAATGGGGACCAAAAGGTTATTGAATCAGGCAGGTCTCAGTGCTCTGTTCCCTTAAGGACAGTTCAGTGGAATGATCAATATTTGTTTATTTGTTAGTTTTGTGTAATCCCTTCTTAGTTATTCTACATATTCTCTCCCTTTTATAAAAATCAGTTGATTTCATTCCCTTTGCTGTTCCCTCTGTTGACATTAGTGAGCTGACATTTCAGGTTCTAACGATCCTTCTTCTTCCAGGATGCACCACTTCCTTGGATGTTCCTAACAGTAATTTCTACTGATTGGCTGTTGGTGGGGTCAAACATGCTCAGATCTCTACTGAGCAACTGAATCAACCCAGGCGCTGGTCAAGGGCAAAACCATAACGGTCTCTAACTAGGGGTCCTGCAAACAGGAAGTCAGTATTTCATAATCATTTATTTATACACAGACACAATGCTGAATGGGCAGATTAAGGTCATTAGGATGGACAAATACTGCTCTTTTTTCTTAACAGCTATGTATTTCCATTGAACTTCCCCTTTAAGCAGACATTCCTAGCAGCGTGTGTCAATTTCCAATTCCCAACGCGTTTCCTTGGCTTTTTTCTAAAAAGTCTCATTAAAAAGCCTTTAATAGCAATCCCAAACCAAGGGACTTAGCATTCCCTGATATATGATTTTCTAGTTTTGGACCTAAGCTCAATTTTATTTAATTATTTTGCAAGAGAATCTTTTTCGCTACAGAATATCGATTTCCTCTGATTAGCTCGGAGTCTTGTCGGGTTCAGATTGATGACAATACAATGTGCTGGATCTGCAGCAAGACAGAACTAAAGATTTTGTTACTGTTGTCTGAGATATTTGCCGTTTTATTTCATTTCAGTATTTAACATTTTTTATTATATTTTTTTATTTGATTATTTTCTTCTTCTTAGGAAACTCAATGTAGAAATCACTGAGGGTGACGGACTCGGATCTCGAGATTCACCTAGTTTCTTTTTGATACTGAAAGAGAGGAGATAACGCCATTGCCATTCTATTCAGTGGAACTCAGCGGTGAGTATCGTACTCGAGTGTCAGGACGAGACGTCACCTCAGACAATCAGTCGCACAGAGAGTTTAAATCTGATCCAGAGTGAGAATGGAATATGTGCAGATCATGATAAGCCTGATGATTATTGGCAACGTATTTGCCCAGTACAATCGAAATTCCGTTTAAAATCGCGTCCAGAATTGCAGTCGAAATTTAAAAAATGAATGTTTATTATTAAATGAGGTGTTGTCCATTCCCTCCATGATATTATCAGACCTGTTAGTTGCCAATATCTTATCCCTTATGGGTGGGAAATTAAAGGATAAGATATTGAAATACATGGTAATAGATCATGCTAAACCATCTAATATCAGATATTAGGAGGGGGGGTGGTTGCGATTTTTTTGGATTTTGAACAGCCTTGATACTGTACCTAATAGAAGGTTATTATGTAACATAAGAAGCAGTAGTATTAACTTCTTGCTTGTACTTTGGATTGAGAACTGGAAGGCTGATAGGATATATTACAGAGTGGTTATTAATGGAACCTTACCTAGTTGGACCAGTGTGGTTATTGGAGTTTCTCAGGGGTCTGTCCTGGGTCCGATACTATTTAAACCTATTTATTAGAGTGGCTGAACTCACTGAAATCCGTTGGCACTTGCAGATTGTGGATTTTCGAAATAATCAGAAATGTTAAAATGTAGACAGATCGAAGTCAATGGAAGTTAAAAAATTTGAAAATTCTGCCTAAAATTAAGATATGAATAGTATAGTCTATTTATGTATAGTAATCATAGTATAGTATACAGTATAGTATAGGCGATAATATACAGTGAAGTACAGTACAGTATAGTATAGTATATATGTATATAGTATATCATAGTATATTAACAGTATTAGTATTAGACTTAATAACAGTTTAGTACAATACAGTATAGTATAGTACATTATATTATGTATAGTATATGGTTAGTAAGTAGTATTAGTTAGTAGATATAGTATAGTGTAGTAAATAGTATATAGCATAGTATAGTATTTAGTATAGTATAGTAATATTAATACTACCGTATAGTATAGTACAGTATAGTATGATATAGTCTAGTATAGTACAGTAAATATTGCATAGTATATGTCTAGTATAGTACAGTATGTATAGAAGTTTAGTACAATATATAGTAAGTATAGTATAGTATATATATAGTAATCAGTATAGTATATAGTATAGTATATAGTATAGTATATCGTAAGTAAGTATATATTAAGTAATATAGTAAGTACAGTAATGGATATCAGTATATTATAGTATATAGTAAAGTACAGTAGTGTTGTGTATATACTGTTAGTATAGTAATAGTGTATAGTACCAGTATAGTATAGAGTAGTCAGTATAGTAATATAGTATGTATAGTACATATTATAGTCATAGTCTGTACTATAGTCAAGTAGTATAGAGTACGTATATATAGTAGTTAGTACAGTATAGTGTATATAGTATAGTAGCATAGTCATAAGTAGATAATAAGTACATTATAGTAAGTATAGTACAGTATAGTAAATATAGTATTATGTATAGTATATATAAGTAATAGTAATTTAGTATAGTAATAGTATACGTATATAGTATAGTATAGTATATAGTATGAAGTATAGTATATAGTAAAGTACAGACAGTATGATCTGATAGTATGTTACAGTATAGTATATAGTATATTGAATAGCATAATAAGTACAGTATGTAGTGTATATATGTATAGTATAGTATATAGTATAGTACAGTATAGTAGTATAGTACAGTATAAGTATAGTATATAGTAGTATCCGTAGAGTATATAGTATAGTACGTATAGTATATAGTATTTCGTAGTTAATACGTATAGTACGTATATCGTATAGTTAGTCAGTATGATATAGGGTATTAGTATATAATCAAGTCCAGTTATAGTAGTCTCGTCTCTAGTCTTCGTCCAGTCATGATCCTCTTCTTTAATATATCCCTCCCTTCCCGTCAGTGGTGTCTCGTCTCTAGTACTCGCTCCCGTCTCGTCTCTCGTATCGTCACCGTCTCGTCTTCCGTCTATTACGTCTCTCCTCCCGTCCCCGTCTCGTCGTCTAGTCTATCGTCTTTCGTTCCTCTCCCTCCGTCCGCCGTCTCGTCGTCTCGCTCTCGTCCCTCGTCCAGTCTCGTCTCTCGTATAGTACAGTATAAAGACTCTATAGTATTTAGTCTATCATAAAGTACAGTATAGTAGTAAGTATATAGTATTTCGTCTCTCCTACCGTCCCGTCATCGTCGTCTCCGTCTCTCGTCTCGTACAGTCATACGTATCTAGTATCGTCCAGTAAATAGTCCTATCGTCTTTCGTCTCTCCTACCGTCCCGTCTCGTACCTCTCGTCTCGTCCCGTCTCCTGTCTCCGTCCCTCAGTCCGTATCGTCTTCGTCTTTCGTCTCGCCTACCGTCCCGTCATCGTCGTCTCTCGTCTCTCGTCTCGTCCCGTCCCTCGTCTCTCTTCTCGTCCCCGTCTCTCTCTCGTCTTTCGTCCTCCTCCTCCGTCCCTTCTCGTCTCTCGTCCTCTCGTCTTTCGTCTCTCCTCCCCGTCCCTCGCGTCGTCTCGTCTCTCGTCTTCGTCTCTCCTCCCGTCCCTTCTCGTCCCTCTCGTCTCTCGTCTTTCGTCTCCCTCCCGTCCCAGTCTCGTCGTCTCGTCTCTCGTCTTTCGTCTCTCCCTCCAGTCCCGTCCTCCGTCTTGCTCGTCTCCTCTCCCTTTCGTCTCTCCTCCGTCCGTCTCGTCTCTCGTCTCTCGTCTTTCGTCTCTCCTCCCGTCCCGTCTGTCGTCTCAGTCTTCGCTTCTTTCGTCCTCTCTCCCGCTCCCGTCTCGTCTCTCGTCTCTCGTCGTTCCTCCCTCTCCCTCCAAGGCCCGTCTCGTCGTTCGTCTCTGTCCCTTTCGTCTCCCTCCCTCCCGTATCGTCGGCTCTCGCTCGTCCTTTCGTCTCTCCCCCGTCCCGTCTCGGCGTCTACGTCTCCTCGTCCTGTCGGCGCGACGCCCGTCCCGTCGCGTCTCTCGTCTCGGATTTCGTCTCCCTCCCGTCCCGTCTCGTCGTTCGTCTCTCGGCTGTTCTCGCCTCCTCCCGTCCCTCGCTCTGTCGTCTCGGTCTCTCTTCTCCGCGCGTCTCTCAGCGCTCCCCCCTGGGTCCCCCCCCCCCCCTCGAGCTCCCCCCCCTCCCCGCCCTTAGCGGATCCGGCCCCGCCCCTCCACCGTCTCGCGCGCTGCCCGCTCCCCCCGTCTATCTCTGTGTGCCAACCAGTTTACCCATGTATCTCTGTGTGCCAACAAGTTAACCCATGTATCTCTATGTGCCAAACAGTTTACCCATGTATCTCTGTATGCCAAGCAGTTTACCCATGTATCTCTGTGTGCCAACCAGTTTACCCATGTATACCAGATTCCCGGCACCCACTACAATATTAAAAAGGGATTATATGTATATTTTTATTAAGGAATGTATATAGACACCAGGCACAGTCTATTGCACTTATAAGAACCTAGTCATAACATTACATTAAAGGGAAACATTATTATACCAAAGTCTACCACATCACATACAATAGGTAATGAATTTAATATAAATAACAGATGATGGAGTTATTTACAGCGCATACCGTGTACAATAGGACATGTGTAGAGTATTAAGTAAGGAATTTAGCACCCATTTTCCTGCCAACCCCTGCAAATGTAAATAAGAGAAATTTGTACATCTTCCTTGGACCCACTGCAATATGTGAAATAAAGGAATTTGCTACATCTCCTTGCAACCCCCGCAATATGTGAATAAGGAAATTTGTACATCTTCTTGACAACCCCCCCTGCATATGTAACGTAAACGGGACCTGCCACAAAATCTTGCAATCCCCTGCCATATGTAAAGTAAAGGAGATTGCACAAATTTCCCCTGCAATTATGTAAATAAAGGAATTTGTACATTTCCTTGACACCCCCGCAATATGTAATAAAGGGAATTGTACTCTTCCTGCCAACCCCCTAGCAATACTGTAAATTAATAGGAATTGTACATTTTCCTTGCAACCCTTGCAATGATGTAAATAAAGAATTTGTACATCTCTTTGCAAACACCCTGCCAATATGTGACATAAGGATTTGTTACATCTTCTTGCAACCCCCGCAATATGTAACTAAAGGAATGTGTACTTTTCCTTGCAACCCCCTGCCAATATGTAAACAAGGAATTTGTACATTTCCTTGCAACCCCTGAATATGTGAAATAAGGGAATCTGTACATTTTCCTTGCAACCCCCTGCAATATGTAAATAAAGAACATTGTACATCTTCCTTGCAACCCCTCTGCATATGTAAATAAAGAATTTGTAATTTTCCTTGCAACCCCTTGCAATATGATAACTAAAGGAACCATGACATTTCCTTGCAAACCCCTGCAATTGTAAATACAGGAATTGTGTACATCTTCCTTGCAACCCCCTGTGCAAATGTAATAAAGGAATTTGTACCTTTTCTTGCAACCCCCTGCAATAGTAAATAAGGAATTTGTACATCTTCCTTGCAACCCCTGCAATATGTAAATAAAGGAATTGACATTTTCCTTGCAAACCCCTTGAACAAATGTAAATAAAGGAAGTGTAGATCTGTCCTTGCCAACCCCCTGCAAGATGTTAAATAAAGGCATGTGTATCATCTTCCTGACAACCTGCAATATGTAAAAAAGGAAGTGTACATTTCTGTGCAACCCCCCTGCCAATATGTAAAAGTAAAGGAATTAGTGACTGTCAGCTGGGTCTTTCTGGATGTACCTAAGCTGGACAGCTAACCGAGCATGAATCCATTTAGTAGATAAAACCTTATTCCCTGTCATCACAGTGGAATCCATTCTTACCATATAGACATGAACATTTCCTGGCTGTCATTACCTCTCAACGTTTATTTTCTGAACCATCCTACTGGCCAGGATATTAAATAATGATCTACAAAGAAAACCCATTCATTACACGACATTCATTTAATTGGAATAAAACAATGGCGAACAGCGAGATGCCCTAAATCTTAAAGTCTTCGCCGACAATAAAATCATACTATGACATTGAATAAAAGTAATGTCCTTCATCTCTCTATATATATATAAGTTCCACTTCATCTTAGCTGAACATGTAATAAATCAGAAACAGGAACACCCAAAAACCCACAATGGCATCCGAACAGATCACTTCATTACCAAACCTTTCCATTCCACTAATATGATATCCCGAGTCCCGATGGATGTTAGCACGGCATTATGGCGCGAAATCGTTTTCAGGCCGTAAAACTCTTTTGGGTCGTTTTGTTATTTATTTTATAATCATCGAGGAACGGAGGTTTTGCAATTAAAGTGACAAAAATAAAAACATGAGTAATGATGGCACGGGGAGCTCGGATGGATCAACTCTCATGGTTGTTGAGTATTACGTTCCTCCCAGTGATTTATATGTGGAGGAGAGGAGAGTGTTAACTGGGCATCAGGTCACCGGGATTTTAAACAACCAAGACTTTAAAGGAGATATAGTTGGAAAATGACAACTTTTCTTTCTTTCTTCCATTGTGTTCCATAAACTCTCCCCACACAACCCCGCAGAGTGTTTCTGTTCGACTTGTTCAGATTCCCTTTCGGTCTGATGGAGATACACAAGTGAGAAGATAGTGATTGCATTCCTCTACTCCTACTTGGACTGTCAATCAAATCCCTGTGATGTGATCCCCCCCTCCTTGCTCTGTAATAAACATAGAGATAAGAGCATTAGCAAGGGGGAGAGAGGTAGCTTTGATGGTAGATATAAGGCTGCACTTGATCCCCCTTCTTAATAGCTTTCACTGATTGATATATGGGTCAACAAAGAGAGACATCAGGACATGGAGAGATTCTGTGTATCCAGGGCAGCTTTGCTTTCTATTGGCCACTGTGCTGGGTGTGTTTTACAGGATGTTGAACTTTTAACTCCTACTGCACATGATAAGCTTGTCGGTTAGCCGGAGTTGAGGACATGGAGGAGAGGGTAACAGATGAGAGGAGAAGGGGGGAGTGCTGCACACAGATCTGACACCATGGAAAAACAAAGTCACTGACAGAGATAGTATTAAGGCAGCACAGAGTGCATGAATATTTAACTTTGCAAATTGGAAATGTGTTTTTTTTCACTATAGATGCCCTTTAAAGGGCATCTATACCGAGAAATAGGTATTTGTAAATTGACCATAAATGGAAACTATAATTCTTCCCAACCACCATGTATCGTTTTTTTTGTTCACCCCCTATTTCTTTGATATCCAATCTCAAACTCTATATTTCAGCTGTCAATCAAGTTCATGCTCTCAAAAAAACTATTCTTCTGTGAGTAGTTTTACTGTAGCTGGAATGGTGACAGAGATTTAACAGTTGGATGCTGTATGCTGTGTGCAGGCTTGACAGTGGTTTGTGGGGGGGAAAGTCAGGTCAGATGGAAGTGGGAGTGGGTTAAAAGAGGGATGTGGGAGGGGATACTGATCCTAAACAAAATGTGTGCTGGATTGAAGGCATGCAGAAACACACGCATAAATCAGAGTAAGTGCTACTTACATGTATTCAATTATAGATTAAGATGAGGCAAAGCAATTTTTTCAATTGTTAGTGTCCTTAACTTTGCTGCTGAAGTGGATCGGTCCAAAGTGCTAACATGGGCAGTTATATAAATGATAATGAACTGTATTTAATTAGTAATTAGAAACAGGTTAATGACCGCACAGCCTGCTAAAAATGTATTAGGAAGTTGAAAGTCAACAGTTTTTTTTTGTGCCCAGTAATTGATCGAAGTCCTTTAATAAGATATTGATCGTTCTCTCTCTTCCCAGGCAGCAGTTCACCCTAAATTAGAAAGTTACATTGTATAATTTGGTTTTACTTCTCTTCCCTGAACTGTTAGGTAGGTAGGGTTAAAGGGGCTTCTGGCTTATTTAATGGCCCTGTGGAAGGCTTGTTAGACACTTTTTATGGCTCATGGAAATGAATATTCCAACCAAAAGGTCTGGCGCAGTGCGTCAAGGGAAACTTCAGACAAAACAGAATTAAATAGCCATGAGGAGGGATTATTGTGTCTTTGATGCTTCACATAAATCTGAAGGAAAAGTCGACTTGTAAATATGTTGGATTGTTAAACCAATTTGGCTCTCACCAATGTCGGCAGATATAGAAAAAAGATATTTGGCCAGATATTTTTTGTTTTAGTATATGGGCACATGATTGGTAGAGGAATTTACCCATCAGTCTTTTCAGGAAGGACACACCACCAAGACCTGCAATGGCTCCTTACCCCCCTATCATGTCCCTATGCAGTAGGTCATTAGTGTCGTTTGTGTTTAACTGTTCCACAGTTTCACCGTTCTCACCGTAAAAGAAAACTTTCCTAACCTGAAGATGAAACTTCTTTTCTTCCAACCTTAAAGGATGTCCACGGGTCCTCTGATAAGACCTATTAGTAAAACAATGCACCAGAGAGTTCATTGTATGGCCCATTAATATATTTGTATTAAAGTGATCATATCCCCATGGGAAACGTTAACTTCTCCAATTGTAAACAGCCCTAACTTGTCTAATCTGAATGCATAGTCAAGCCCCTCCATTCCCTATTTAATTTAGTTTTGCCCTTCTCTGACTGCCTTCAATTCCAAGATGTCCCTTTTGTATATGGGATTCCAAAAACTGCAACCGCATATTCAAATGCGGCCTTACCAGTGCCTTGTAAAGAGGGAGAAAATATTTTTCTCTCTGGAATCTATTACCCTTTTATACAAGACAATATCTTGCTAGCTCTAGCCGTGGCTACTGGCATTGTTTGTACAGCTAAGTCTGGTTATCTACCAGAACCACCAAATCTTTCTCAATATGTTTGTATGTACCTGTATAATTTTATTATAAAGGCAATTGGGTACGCAGTTGTACAAACAAGGGGATAAGTACAAGCCATTATACAGATAGATAAAAATGTAATTAAATACAATTTCATAATATAAATTGTATAAATTGATATATGCTACAAGCCTGACACATTAGGCATGAAGATCCCTGGGCCCGAAGAGCTTACAATCTAAGTTGGAAGGACAAACATACAGGATACAAGTGGGGGGTGGATACAAAGTGCTTAAAGGGGCTAACAATCATTAGTCTTGCTGATGTCAGAAAGGTAGGATAAAACAGTCTAGATATGAAAGTATTAATGGATGTCACCAGGGCAAAGCGAGAGAGGGAGAGAGTATAAAGGTAGGATAACAGTCTAGATGTGAAATGAAAAGTATAATGGATGTCACCAGGCAAAGCGAGGAGAGGGAGAGAGTTATAAAGGTAGGATAACGGTTTAGATGTGAAAGTATTAATGGATGTCACCAGAAGCAGAGGAGGGGAGGAGTTATAAGGTAGGAAACAGTCTGATGGGAAAGTATTAATGGATCACCAGGCGAAGCGAGAGAGGGAGAGATTATAAAGGTAGGATAACAGTTAGATATGAAAGTATTGAATGGATGGTACCAGGCGAAGCGAGGAGAGGGAGAGAGTTATAAAGGTAGGATAACAGTCTAGATGTGAAAGTATAATGGAGTCACAGGTGAAGCGAAGAGAGGAGGAGAGAGTTATAAAGTGGTAGATAACAGTCTAGATGGGAAAGTATAATGGATGTCACCAGGATGAAGCGAGAGAGGGATGAGAGTTATAAACGGTAGGATAAACAGTCTAGATGGGAAAGTATTAATGGAGTGTCACCAGGGCGAAGCGAGGGAGAGAGGAGAGAGTTAAAAGGTGGATAACAGTCTAGATATGAAGTTATGATGGATGTCACCAGGCGAAGCGAGAGGAGGAGAGAGGGAGAGAGTTATAAGGTAGGATAACAGTCTAGATGTGAAAGTATTAATGGATGTACCAGGCGAAGGGAGAGAGGGAGGGAGAGTATAAAGGTAGGAAACAGTCATAGATGGAAAGTATTAATGGATGTCACCAGGTGAAGGGAGAGAGGGAGAGAGGTATAAAGGTAGGATAAAACAGTATAGATGTGAAAGTATTAATGGATGTCACCAGGGCAACAGGAGAGAGGGGAGAGAGTTTAAAGGTAGGATAACAGTCTAGATTGTGAAAGTATAATGGATGTCACTGGCGAAGCCGAGGAGAGGGAGAGAGTGAGTTATAAAGGATAGGAAACAGTCTAGATGTGAAAGCATAATGGATATCACCAGGTGAAGGGAGAGAGGGAGAGAGTTATAAAGGTAGGATAACAGTCTAGATGTGAAAGTATAATGGATCACCAGGCAAGCGAGAGCGGAGGGAGAGAGTTATAAGAGGATAACAGTCTAGATGTGAAGTATTAATGGATGTCACCAGGCGAAGCGAGAGAGGGAGGAGAGTTTAAAGGTAGGATAACATTATAGATGTGAAAGTATTAATGGATGTCACCAGGCAGAGCGAGAGAGGGAGGAGTTATAAAGGTAGGGATAACAGTCTAGATTGAAAGTATTAATGGATGTCACCAGGCAAAGCGAGGAGAGGGAGAGAGTATAAAGGTAGGATAACAGTCTAGATGAAGTTTTTAATGTATTCACCAGGCGAAAGCGAGAGGGAGAGAGTATATAAAGGTAGGATACAGTCTAGATGTGAAAGTATTAATGGATATCACCAGGGGAAGGGAGAGGGAGAGAGTTATAAAGGTAGGATACAGTCTAGATGTGAAGTATGAATGGATGTCACCAGGGAAGGGAGAGAGGGAGAGAGGAAGAGAGAGAAAAGATTGTAGACACGACAACAGTCTAGATGAAAGTATTAATGGATGTCACCGGAAGGGGAGGAGGGAGAAGAGAGTTATAAAGGTAGGATAACAGTCTAGATGTGAAAGTGAAGTATAATGGATGTCACCAGTGAAAAGGGCGAGGAGGGAGAGGTTATAAAGGTAGGATAACAGTCTAGATGTGGAAAGTATTAATGGATGTAACTGCAAAGCAGAGCGAGAGGAGAGAGTGTATAAAGGTAGGATAACAGTCTAGATGTGAAAGTATTAATGGATGTCACCTAGGCGAAGCGGGGAGAGAGGAGAGAGTTATAAAGGTAGGATAACAGTCTAGATGTGAAAGTATTAATGGATTAACCAGTGCAAAGAAAGAGAGGGAGAGAGTTATAAAGGTAGGATAACAGTCTAGATGTGAAAGTATTAATGGATGTCACCGGGCAGAAGAAGAGAGGGAGAGAGTTATAAAAGGTAGGTAACAGTCTAGATATGCGAAAACAAGATTATCAATGCAGGTGACTCTCGGCGTAACTGACAGCGCAGAAAGGATGTCATCAGGCAGAGCAGAGTAGAGAGAGTTAAAAAGGTAGGAACAGTCTTAGATGTGAAAGTATACATGGTGTCACCGGCAAGCCAGGAGGAGAGGAGAGAGTATAAAGGAGGATAACAGTCTAGATGTGAAAGTATTAATGGATTTAGTCACCTGGCGAAGCGGAGAGAGGAGAGAGTTATAAATGGTAGGATAACAGTCTTGATATGAAAGTATTAATGGATGTCACCAGGCCAAAGGGGAGAGGAGAGGGAGAGGTTAATAAGGTAGGATAAAACAGTCTAGATGTGAAAGTATTAATGGATGTCACCAGGCGAAGCGAGAGAGGGAGAGAGTTAAAAGGTAGTGATAACAGTCTACGATGTGAAAGTAAATGGATGTCACAAGGCAAAGCGAGAGAGGGAGAGAGTTATTAAAGGTTAGGGATAAACAGTCTAGATGTGAAAGTTAATGGATGTCACCTGGCGAAGCGGAGAGAGGGGAGAGTTATAACGGTAGGATAACAGTTCTAGATGTTGAAAGTATTAATGGATATCACCAGGTGAAGGGAAAGAGAGGGAGAGTTATAAAGGTAGGATAACAGTCTAGAGTGTGAAAGTATTAAGGATGTCACCAGCAAGCAGAGAGGGAGAGGAGTTATAAAGGTTAGGATAACAGTCTTAGAGTGAAAGTATTAATGGATGTCACTGGCGAAGCGAGAGAGGAGAGAGGTATAAAGGTGGATAACAGGTCTAGATATGAAAAGATTAATGGATGTCATCAGGCGAAGGGAGAGAGGGAGAGAGTTAAAAGGTAGGATAACAGTCTAGATGTGAAAGTATTAATGGATGTCACCAGGCACAAGCAAGAGAGGGAGAGAGTTATAAAGGTAGGATAACAGTCTAGATGTGAAAGTATTAATGGATGTCACCTGGCGAAGCGGAGAGGGGAGAGTTATAAAGGTAGGATAACAGTCTGATATGAAAGTATTAATGGATGTCACCAGGCAAGGGAGAGAGGGAGAGAGTTATAAAGTAGGATAACAGTCTAGATGTGAAAGTTTAATGGATGTCACCAGGCGAAGCGGAGGAGGGAGAGAGAGTTATAAAGGTAGGATAACAGTCTAGAGTGAAAGTATTAATGGATGTCACCAGGCAAAGCGAGAGAGGGAGAGAGTTCTACAGGTAGGATAACAGCCTAGAGTGAAGCATTATGGATATCACCAGGCAAGCGAGGGAGGGAGAGAGAGTTCTAAAGGTAGACGGAGCGAGAGTAAGAGAGAATGGTTTAAGGCAGGAGGCAGCAGTGTTAGTGGGGGTCTGTGGAGAAGATTTCCTGTGAGGAAACGGAGGGCACGGCCTGGAACATAGGGGACCAAGAGAGAAGATAAGTAGGGAGGTGCAGTAGAGTGAAGGGATTTGAAGGTTTAAAGCAGGGTATTGAATGTGATTCTTTGTTAGATGGGAAGCCACCCTATGGACTGAAGTAACGGGGATGCGGGTTCTCTATAAACCGAAAGAAACTGATTATTTCCCCAGAGAGATAGTGTAGAGGGAGAACAGCAAGGGTCCAAAACCGAGCCCTGTGGACCCCACACAATAAGCGGAACAGGAGAGGAAGTCTTATTAGCAAGAGAGACAGAGAAAGATCAGTTAAAGAGATAAGAAGAGACAACACGCCACGATTGATTTCGGATGCCCAGAGAATATAGAATCTGCTAAGAAGAGGTCCACAGTATCAAAGGCAGCGGTACGAGTACAGCGGTGTAGGAACTTGGTATTGAATTGAGCCAAGGATGGGATTATCGAGGTGACGTTGTGAGTTTGTACGGGAAGAGGAAAAAGGAGTCAATAATATGTGGATAAGATAGGGTTATAAGAATGTGTTAGGGAATCAGGGTTAGGATCAGACCTGAGGGCATTGAGGCTAGAACCGAGAGAGGAGGATAAAGCCGGAAGGTCTATTACGGGTGTTAAGAACAAGGACAGTAGATGAAATGAGGGAGAGGGGAGAGTAGGTTGGTAGAGAAGTAATTAGATTGTGATTAGAGATTGTGAAGGAGTACTAGCAAACTGAGAGACAGAAAGGTTTGTAAAGACCAAGTCCAGGGGGTGACCATCCTTATGGGTCCTAGTGTTGTCCACTGCTGGAGGGGAAGAAGGAGGATGTAGGTGGAGAGGAAAGCGAGAGGGACAGGATTCTTAGCATCGTCAATGTGACAATTGAAGTCACTTAGAATTATAGCCGGACAGTCGGAGGAAAGAAAGAGAGCAAGGTTCAAACTGTAAGGGAAGTGACTGGGGTGAGGCAGAAGGGGGTCTGATACAACTTACTCGTAGACTAGGTGGTGAAAAGTGGACAACTGGACCATGGGCATGAAGACAGGAGAGCAGGAGAGAAACTGAGAAGAGGTTACAGACCACTACCTGAGGAACGAGGAGAATAAATCATTTGCATAGAGTTCAAACAACGAGAAGCATATCTGGGAGCAATAAGTCAGGAATTAAGTTAAATACAGCTGTTATTTATGGTGTTGGGCGTGGACACGGATTCTAATCCCATCATGTAATCTACTCTATACATTTAGTCTACATATGAAACTCATCTGCCAATTGTGCTCATTTTGATAATCTATCTAGGTCTGCTTGCAGCAATTACAATCATTGGAAGTTTCCAAAGCTCTGCATATGTTAGTGTCATCAGCAAATACTGAGACCTTGCCTCGGTCAGGTAGAAAATTGTATATATGTTGGCCACCTTAAGTCATTTTAAAACAGATTAAACAGAAGCCGCCCCAGACAGAACCTAAGCACTCCACTTAGAACTTTATCCCACCTAGATGTAGCCCCTTGACCACCACACTGGCGATTGACTACTGATTCCACTCCCCGGTGCCTCCTCTGCACATGCTCAAGCTTAAAAAGCTCTGGGAGCCAAGGGTGAAGGCAGATACATTTTCATAACAGAAAAAAACCCAAATGATAAATATCTGGTTACAAACGCATGTATTAAGGGGGATACTCTTTTAGACTGTCAACTTTCTTGCTACAATCCCCATGTTCTCGTGTTAATTCAATGTCATTCTCTTGCACCTTTAAGATTTACGGTATTTTCACAGCTGAACACACACTCCTCTTTGTGGGTCTAGATCTTGGTACACCCCCCCTCCCCCTTGTTCCTCCAAGAATGTAAATGTTCTGGTCATGCGTGATTAACCCAAACAGCTTGCATGATGTACAGAATCAATGCTCTAATTAAAGAGATAAATTAGCAGCATAACATCTCGGCGGTGGATATCGTCCCTGAGTGTTCACAATCAGAATTTATATATTTTGTGTTGGTACACCATCTCACCATGGAACTAACAAGGATACATTGAATCAATCAAAACAAAAGATCAGATTGTATGAGCAGGTGGGTTAAGCCTCTACTATGTACTGTATATTTATATTATATACTATTGGCATTGGTCTGTTCCCACTGGTCATTATCTATAACCAGCAGAGATGGACTAGAACTGAACTTGATCCTGAGATTAACCTAAAAAGTAATTGTTCGTACGAACTCTTTAGAACTTCCTAAGCTATAACTAGTTTGTTTTTTCGTTGACTATTATCGTAATTCATTTTGCCGATAACCCCCGAATGCGGCATTTTGGGGATAACCCTCAAATGTAGCATTTCGGCCCTGACCTCGAATGTTCGGTAACCAGAATGATTATTCGGCAACCCTTGAATGTATGGACGTTCGTCGGTACCATCCTATTTTATCTGTATTTTAGCAGAAACTTTCACAACTATTTCTCCCTATTGACATTTATTTGTCCGTGGTCAAACTTTAGAAGTTCTCTAGTTCGGAAAAGAACCGAACTTTAGGAAGTTCAGAACTGCAATATCGAAAAATTGAAACATGGCATCAAAAATTCAATGTTGAAATTTGTAGTCTAAATTCAATTACAAAAAAAATCCACTCCAATTGGCTTTTATCAGATTAATTGAATTTTTCGTTCCTGTGGAATTCTACGCATTACACTAATTATACGTACAGTTTTAAAAGTCCACGGGACTATAAGCCACAAGCAGATTATACTCCAGAGGTTCAAGGACGCTTTTTAGAGGCTTGATATCAAAACTTTCCTCCACAGTCACTTATCATATTGACAGGCTGAATATCAGAAAAAGTGTGTGTGTGTTTGTGTGTGTTCTTAACCCTTTTTAAGTAATGTTTTTGTCTTTACCCTGTAACTAGCGCTGCAGTTATTTTTCTGCATTTAGCCTATAATTAGCCGGTAGTTTAACAACAGAAAATTGTGTTTCTACAAATCCTTCTCGCTCTGAGCATGTAATCCCCTTTTATTAGTGTCAATACGATATAGGATCCGACGCTGCTGCGTGTCATATAATGAGTTAGTAAAAGTGTTATTCTAATTATTGTTTTTCTTTTAAATGTCAAAAAATATTAACAAATAAATGAGCACAAATTGAAAGAACTATTTTTATTATATTGTTATAATAAATATATATAAATAACTTTCAGCAATAAAACCCATAAAATACTTGCATCTCAAACTTACTCCACCTGTATCCTCAGTTTATAGCAATGAACATTCAGGCTTCTAAATTTGTCCTTTGAATTTACAATTTTTTTTTGACAACCCTTTCCTCCGGGTCATTGACAAGTGCACATGCTCACTACACACTTGAGTCAAGATGAAATGCTTTCTGCGTATGGAGTGCACCATGCTGTATAGCTGAAATGCCATTGCTAGCTCTTATACTAATCGTCACTCGCGACATCAAGAAATAGACATGGGCTAGAGCTTGCAAACCCGAGTTTGACCTGAACTTTAATAGTTTGCACGAACTCGGATTTTTAGAACTTTGGGTTTTATGACATATTTTCGATAATTATAATTATCGATAACCCTCAAATGTACCATTTGCTAACTCTCGATTCAGGCATAACCCTCGAATGTAGCGTTTTGAAGATAAACCCTTAAATGTAGCATAAACTAAATATGGAACCCTGACAATGCCAGATCATGGAGAAATAGTTACTGTTTTGGTGTAGTAGTGACATGTTCCTCCCGACCATTTCCCAGGTCCCAGAGCATTACAGTAATTATTATTATTATTATTGTTATTGTGGATTATATAGCGCCAACATCTTCCGTATCGCTTTACAATTACATGTATACATTCACTTAGGCCCTGACCCGAAGAGCTTACAATCTAAGCACATTTATTTGACAATACATCCTATCATACATCTTTATGATTGTGGGGGAAACCGGAGTGCCCGGAGGAAACCCTCGCAAGCACGGGAAGAACATACTAACTCCTTGCAGATGTGTCCAAGGGTGGATTCGAAATCAGCACTTGGGCTAATTGGGCTAATAACAACTGAATTGTGTAGAGTTTGATCTTTGGCTAGTAGGCATTTTCACAAGCACCAATAGTCATTGCAATAAATGGAGATTTCCTGGTCACATAATAAACCAGCAAGTGTAATTAATACTAAAGGAAATAATAAAATGGACCAGCGTTAAGGTGGCCATACACATTGCAGATACCCAACAAATTCCATAGGAACCAAAGGATCCCTAGAATGTATAGTTCATTTTCGATAACCCTCAAATGTACGGATGTTTTCGCTACCTTCAAATGTAGCATTCGATTTTCTGTAACCCTCGAAAGTATTGTTCGTTTTCGATAACCCTCGAATGTACAGATCGTTTTCCTAACCCTCAGATGTATCGCTCGCTAAAACCTTGAAAGTATTGTTCGTTTTCGATAACCGTCAAAAGTATTGTTGTTTTCGCTAACCCTCAGATGTATCGCTTGCTAAAACCTTGAAAGTATTGTTCGTTTTTGCTAACCCTCAGATGTATCGCTCGCTAAAACCTTGAAAGTATTGTTCGTTTTCGATAAACCGTCAAAAGTATTGTTCGTTTTCGCTAACCCTCAGATGTATCGCTCGCTAAAACCTTGAAAGTATTGTTCGTTTTCGATAACCGTCAAAAGTATGTGTTGTTTTCGCTAACCTCAGATGTATCGCTTGCTAAAACCTTGAAAGTATGTTCGTTTTCGCTAACCTCAGATGTATCGCTCGCTAAAACCTTGAAAGTATTGTTCGTTTCGCTAACCCTCAGATGTATCGCTCGCTAAAACCTTGAAAGTATTGGTCGGTTTCGATAACCGTCAAATTATTGTTCGTTTTCGATAACCCTTGAATGTACAGATCGTTTTCGCTAACCCTCAGATGTATCGCTCGCAAAACCTTGAAAGTATTGTTTGTTTTCGATAACCGTCAAAAGTATTGTCGTTTTTTGCTAACCCTCAGATGTATCGTCGCTACTAAAACCTTGAAAGTATTGTTCGTTTTCGATAACCGTCAAAAGTGTTCGTTTTCGCTAACCCTCAGTGTATCGCTCGGTAACCTTGAATATAGCGTTCGATTTCGGTAACCCGCGAATGTAGCATTTGGTAATCCTCAAATTGCCGTCTGTAACTCTCAAATGTAGCGTGCGGAAACCCTCATATTGCCCGATCGTGGGGAGGAGAAGAAGTGTTTAAACGAGTTTTGTGATATGTACATGCAGGGCCAAATTAACCATTGGGCAGAAGAGGAATTGCCCCGGGCCCCGCCCCCAACACTGAATTTCATATTTTCTGTTGCCACGACCAACAAAAAAAAAGAAAAGCGCCTCCTATCATTCAGCCCAGAGTTTACCTTTGTTTCCAGCGGGGGTGAGGAGGGGTCGGATCACTCAGAGTCTGTTTGCAGTAATCCCTCCTACAGCCAGAGTTTCAGGATACTAGCCAACGGAGCGCAGAGCTCTGCCCCCTCCCAACCCAGGCAGTTCCTCGAACTTTTGGGAGCTTTCACATCAACAAACGTAAGTTCCAGAAACCATTTCTATGTGTGCCCAGCAGTTTACCATGTATCTCTATGCCAACCAGGTTACCCATGTATCTCTGTGTGCCCAGCAGTTTACCCATGTATCTCTGTGTGCCCAGCAGTTTACCCATGTATCTCTGTGTGTGCCACCAGTTTACCCATGTATCTCTGTGTGCAACCACCAGTTAACCATGTATCTCTGTGTGCCGCAAGTTTACCCATGTATCTCTGTATGCCAACCAGTTTACCCATGTATCTCTGTGTCCAACCAGTTACCCATGTATCTCGTGGTGCACCAGTTTACCCATGTATCTCTGTGGCCAACCAGTTTACCCATGTATCGTATGCCAACCAGTTTACCCATGTATCTCTGTGTGCCCAGCAGTTTACCCATGTATCTCTGTGTGCCAACAGTTTACCATGATCTCTGTATGCCAACCAGTTTACCCATGTATCTCTGTGTGCCCAGCAGTTTACCCATGTATCTCTGTGCCACAGTTTACCCATGTATCTCGTGTGCCAAACAGTTTACCCATGTATCTCGTGTGCCAGCAGTTACCCAGTATCTATTGTGCCAACCAGTTTACATGTATCTGTATGCAACCAGTTACCCATGTATCTCTGTGTGCCCAGACAGTTAACCATGTATCTCTGTGTGCCAACCAGTTTACCCCTGTATCTCTGTGTGCCAACCAGTTTACCCATGTATTCTGTGTGCCACACAAGTTAAACCATGTATTCTATGTGACAACAGTTACCATGATCTCTGTATGCCAAGCAGTTTTACCCATGTATCTCTGTGTGCCAACCAGTTTACCAATGTATCGTCTGTGGCAAACAGTTTTACCAATGTATCTGGTATCTCTGTGTGCCAACCAGTTTACCCATGTATCTCTGTGTGCCAAGCAGTTTACCCATGAATCTCTGTGTGCCAAGCAGTTTACCCATAAATCTGTGTGTGCCAAGCAGTTTACCCATAAATATGCGTGTGGCATGTGTGTTACTTTTTCATCCCAATGACCTTAATCTGCCCATTCAGCATTTTGTCTGTGTATAAATAAATGCAACCGAAATACTGACTTCCTGTTTGCAGGACCCCTAATAGAGACAGTTATGGTCTTGCCCTTGACCCAGCGCCTGGGTTGATTCAGTTGCTCAGTAGAGATCTGAGCATGTTTGACCCACCCAACAGCCAATCAGTAGAAATTACTGTCAGGAACATTCCAAGGTAGTGGTGCATTCTGGGAAGAAGAAGGACCGTTAGAACCTGAAATGTCAGCTCACTAATGTCAACAGCAGGGAACAGCAAAGGGAATGAAATCAACTGATTTTATAAAATGGGAGAGATTATGCAGAATAACTAAGAAGGCATTACACAAACTAACAATTTAACAAATATTGATCATTTCCACTGAACTGTCCCTTTAATGGGTCCAATCCTCAAACATGGACATTTCGGGGAATCCCAGCTGTCACTTTCTAAATGATGTGTCCCTAGGGACAGCGTTAAACTAACTAGAACCTGGGTGACATTTATAAAGCAGAATACTTATTTTATGATAACGCCAGTGTCGTCTCACCAACACCGATTTCATAAATCTACGATCGGTATCGCTACATGCTTTACTCAGTGACTGAAACCAGCCATGGTTCCGGTTCCCAGGATAACCAGCTGATTGTGGTATCTTAAAATATCGTAAAAAACACACACACAACTATGCAAACACACACAACTACATAAACACACATACACAAATACTCACAACTGCCCAAGTAGGGCTGGTACATTGGAGAAGCGGCGGTTGACCGTGGGGACACGATAGCGGCCTCCAAAATATATTAATGGCCCATACACTGAGTCTCTGACCGCATTGTTCATAATAGGTCCCCTCAGAGGCCAATGCGACATCCTTAAGGTGGAAGAAAGAACGTTCATCTTCAGCGTTAGAAAGGTTTCTTTACATTGAGAACGTGAACTGTGGACCACACTGTCTGTCCAGCCAGCATGTGGTATGGGCACGTTCCTGAATAACTTTAAAAAAGGCCTGGATAAGTTCTACAAAAAATAAAAAAATATGAGAATACTGGATATAATACAGATTGGTTGAATTGTTAGGGATACTTGCTTTTCTGATGGCCGTTTGGAGTCAGGAAGGAAATGTTTCCCCCCTTTTAGTTAGGCGTTTTTTGCCTTCTATGGATCAAATGTGTTAGGTAGGGTTTTAAAAACAAAAAAAAAAAAATGGTGACATAGTAGAGACACCGCGTGGTTGGCTTGATGGGAAGTAGTCTTATTCACGACCTTAAATTACTATGTTACTATTGTCCCTTACGGAATAACGGGGGACCAGCGGAGTGAGACATAGAACTCCTTCGTGATTCAATATCTTATAATTTACAGTAGGGGTGCATTATCCCATATAATACATGAGTGGGTACCCAGAGTTACTGATAACTGAGTCTGTATCCTTGCCCTACCTTTATATTTGGGAATAGATAGGGACTCCTCAGTGACTTATATTATATTATAATTTACAAGTAGGGGTGACCATTATCCCAGATACTACATGAGTGGTACCAAAGTTCTGTATAACTCAGTCTGTGTCCTTGTACCTTGATTAGACACCGAACTTCCTCGTGATTCTAATATCCTTTAATTACAGTAGGGGGAGAAATTATCTCTTATAATACATGAGTGGTACCAGAGTTCCCTGTATAACTTTCGTCTGTGTCCTTGTACATTTTTTATATGGACATGGAACTCCTCAGAGGACTTCTAATATCCTTATAATTTAACAGTAGGCCGGAGACCATTATACTTATAATACATGAGTGGTACCCAGAGTTCCCTGTTTTAACTTAGTCTGTGTCCTTGCCTAACTTCCTTTAATGGAAATTAGAACTCCTAGTGACTCTAATATCCTTATACTTGACAGAGGGGACCATACTGTCACAACCCCACACCTGGTCTGCTGCTACCAACATTGTTGGGAAAATTACTCCAATAATGGGAAAATGAGGAATTAAACAGACATGGAGGATGGAAGGTAGTGAACATACAATACAGCAAAACACTAAAATATATCTTAATATTTATACGGTAAACTGCACCACTAGAGATGGACGAGAAATCAACCTCGAACTCGAATTCACGTCAAAATTAACAAGTCCCCGAAGGACTCGCGACTTCGGCGGAACTATACCAGACTAGGATTTTTCTGACTTTCTGGATTGCCAAGGTGGATTGTGTAGTGTACTAATTATGAGAAATGTGATCATTATCGACTTTACAGGCGTTTATTTAACATTGTACAGATCTGTTACGCAACCCATAGAATGTATCTTTCGATAAACCCTCAAATTTATGGCTATTTTTGCCCGTCTCAAGTTTTGGTGATGAGTGACATGCTTCCCCAGAACATTTCCAGGTGCCACAGCCATTTACAGTAAGTACCAGGGTTAGTCTAAGCGGTGTAATCACCCGACTTTTTGAACTATCATCTCCATAGACGTTAAGGGGTCCGGAAGGGAGGCGAACGGGGACGAAAGGGAAAAAGGCGACCAAACGGCGCGAGCCACTCAACCGGGCCAGGACAGGGAAAGGACCCGGGAAACGAGAGCGAGGGAGGAGACACACCCCGAAACGAGAAGAGCCGGGGAGCGAAAAGAGGAGCACCCCGAGCACGCGAGACACAGAGCGGAGAGCAAGGCATGAGGGGAGGGAAGGGAGAGGCGAAAGCCGGCCCAAAGGAAAGCGGGCCAAAGGAAAGGAAAGGGCACGCGCGCGGAAGGACACAAACGCGGGGCCGAAAGGCCAGGGGACCGGGCCGGCCGCAGGAGGGCCAAGCCAGGGAGCCAGCCGCGACACAGAGGGCAACGGGGGGGAAGGCCCGAGAGGGCCCCGCACGGCCAGACCAACACCCCCCCAACAGATAAACAAAAAGAAAAACAAACCCCACCCCCCCCCCAAACCCCACCGCCACCCCCCCCCCCCCCCCCCCCCCCCCCAAACCCCCCCAAACCCCCCCAAAACACACCCCCCCCCCAAAGTTTGTTTCTATACCGACTATTGGAGGTTACCGCACCAGGGCAGATTTGTTTAGCCACGGGAGGCGGACATTGTAGATAAGTATATATATATATATATATATCTATAATATATAACCCAGTTCTGGCTACTCAGGACTTGGAATTCTGGAGCCTGTATTATCCTATGGAACTAATGCAAGAGGTATCATGCGATTGAATCTTTAGTTACCCTTTAATTTCATAGAGAAAGGTTGATTAAGATTATTATTTTGCAAGTAATTGATTTCCACTGTGGTTTTTATGAGAGGAACTTCTGAAGAGACCATATTGGTGAAGAAGTTCCCAAACAATTTGGAGCCCTGTTGAATTTCTTTTCTGTAAAACCCAATGAAAAAAATGCCTTCCCCTTTAAGCAAGAAAGGAATTACCTTCCCCTTTAAGCACGAAGGAATACCTTCCCATTTAAGCAAGAAGGAAGTACCTTCCCTTTAAGCAGAAGGAATACCATTCCCTTTAAGCAAGAAGGAATTACCTCCTCTTTAAGAAGAAGGAAAATTACCTTCCCTTTAAGCAAGGAGGAATTCACCTTCCTCTTTACGCCCAAGAAGGAATATAACTTGCCCTTTAAAGGGTAGTCCCCCTAAAATAGGTTTTTAATATTCTGCTCCCCATGTCCAGCCCAACCAGCATGGTTCTTCTTTTCAAAAAGCCCTCCCCAAACTCTTACTTACCTCCCTCAATCCTCCGCCGCATGCAGGGCCCTCTGCTTGCGAGAATGCAGCAGAGGGGGCGCGGACGGCAGTCGCGTCTGTGATTGGCTGAAGCCAAGAACGCGACGCGGCTGCCCGGTCATTCCGTGCCAGCGGAAGAAAAGCGAGAGCAGCGTAGAGTAAGAGTGGGAGCTCGGCCTTTTTCTGAAAAAAAAAAACATGCGGTGGGGCTGGGGAGACATGGGGGTAGCAGCATATTAAGGGGGTTTTAACGCCTAGGGGCAGGGAGGGATAGTTTAGAACGGGGCGAGAGGGAGGGAGTGAGAGGGGGGGGAGGGAGGGGGGAGAAGCGCCTGCAGTGCGCATGGCAAATATCTACAGGAGCCCCAGATAGCAGGCCAGGACCTGCTATTCCTCCTGGCTAGTATAGTTTTGAGACTTTGGGGGGGGAGTTTACAGGGAGAACCTATGGAGCCTGGGATGTGAGGTAATGGTAAGGATTAACAAACTACACTACATTGGTGGGGCAGTAGTTGGGGGGATTTGATAGCGGATTTTATTAGTTGGGGGTGGCGAAATGCCCTTTAAGCAAGATAGGAATTACCTTCCTCTTTAAGCAAGAAGGAATTACCTTTCCCTTAAAGCCGCAAGAAGGAATACCTTCCCCTATACAAGCTAAGAGGAATTACCTTCCCCTTTAAGCAAGAAGAATCACCTTACCTATAAGCAGAAGGAATTACCTCCCCTTAAGACCACGAAGGAATTACTTCCTCTTTAAGCAAGAAGGAATTGAACCTGTCCTCTTTAAAAAAAAAGCCAAGAAGGAATTACCTCTCTTTAAGCAAGAAGGATTTACCCTTCCCCTTGAAGCAAAAGAGAAGAGGAATACCTTCTCTTTAAGCAAGAAGGATATTACCTTCCCCTACAAGCAAGAAGGAATACCTTCCCCTAAAGCCAAGAAGGAATACCGTTCCCTATAAGCAGAAGGACATTACCTTCCCCTTGAAGCCAAAGAAGAAGTACCTTCCCCTAGAGCAAGAAGGAATTACCTTCCTATAAGCAAAGGAAGGGATTACCTTCCCCTTTAAGCAAGGAGAATTTTACCTTCCTCTTTAAGCACAAGAAGGAATTACCTTCCTCGTTAAGCAAGAAGGAATTACTTCCTCTGTAAGCAAAGAAGGAATTACCTTCCCCTAAAAGCACGAAGGGACATGACCTTCCCCTATAAGCACTAAGGAATTACATTCCCCTTAAGCAAGAAAGGAATACCTTCCCCTATAAGAAAGAACGCGGATTACCTTACCCTTAAGCAAGGAGGAATTACCTCCCTCTTTAAGCAAGAAGGAATTACCTTCCTCTTTAGCAAGTTAAGCAAGAAGCGAATTACTTCCTCTTTAGCAAGAAGGAATTACTTCCTCTTCTTAAGCAAGAAGGGAATTACCTTCCCCTTTAAGCAAGAAGGAATTACCTTCCTCTTAAGACCAAGAAGGAATTACCTTCCCCTAAAAGCAAGAAGGACATGACCTGCCTATAAGCCAGACGGAATTACAATTCCCCTTAACAAGAAGAGAAGTACCTTTTCTCCTTAAGCAAGAAAGAGATTACATTACTTTCCCCTAAAGCATGAAGGAATTACCTTCCCTTTAAGCAAGAAGGAATTGCCATCCCCTTAAAGCAAGAATGGATCACCTGCCCCTAAAGCAAGAAGGAGGAATTAACTGCCCCTATAAGCAAGAATGATATTACCTTCTCCTTTAAGCAAGAAAGAATTACCATTAATTCCCCTTAAACATTGAAGGAATTACCTACCCCTTTAAGCAAGAAGGAATTACCATCCCCTTAAAGCAAGAAGGGATCACCTGTCCCCTAAAGCAGAAGGAGAATTACCTTCCCCTTAAGCAAGAAGGAATTACCTCCCTTTAAAGCAAGAAGGAATTACCGTTCCCTTTAAGCCAGAAGGAATGACTTAATCGTTAAGCAAAGGAAATTACCTTCTGCTTTAAGCAAGAAGCGAATACCTTCCCCCTTTTTAAAAACAAGAAAGGAAACCTCCTTACCCTTTAAGCCAAGAGTTTAACTTACTTTTAAGCAAGAAGCGAATTACCTTCCCCTTTAAGAGACGGAATTACTTCCCCTTTAAGGAAGAAGGAATTATACCTTCCCTTTAAGGAAGAAGGAATTACTTCCCCTTTTAGCAAGAAGGAATTACCTTCTCAGTAAGCAAAAGAGGAAATTACCTTCCCCTTTAAGCAAGAAGGAATTACGTTTCAATTAAAGCTAGAAGTAATTACATTCCTTTTAACAGCCATTAAAGGAATTACCTCTCCCCTATAAGCAAGCAGGAATTACCTTCTCCTTAAGCAAGAAGGAGATTACCTCCCCTAAAAGCAAGAAGGAAGTACCTTTTCCCTTTAAGCAAGAGGAAGTACCTGAATCTTTAAGCAAAAGGAAAGTACCTTCCGCTTAAGCAAGAAGAATTACCTTCCCCTTAAGCAAGAAGGAATTCCTTCCCCTTTAAGCCAAGAAGGAATACATTCCCCTTTAAGCAAGAAGGAATTACCTTCCCCTTTAACAAGAAGAGATTACCTTCCCCTTTAAGCAGAAGAGATTACCGTCCCTTAAGCAAAGAACGAATTTCCTTCCCCTTTAAGCAAGAAGGAATTCATTCCCCTTTAAGCAAGAAGGAAAGAATTACATTTCCCCTTTAAGCAATATTAAAAAATGTGCCTTTCCCGCTAAACTCCAAAGATTGTAGAAGTTTATCATTTCAGCAGAACTTATGCTACATTCCAGCCCTTCCCAAGGTCATTTCTAAGAGACGTGACCCTGCAACAAATAAAAGAAAATGTAATTAACAGAAAGAAATGGAATATCACAGCGGTTGAACCTTGTATGTTTATCCTTGTTCAAAAAAAAACATTCCTAATATGCTTCACTTTCTATTCACATCCGTACGAGGTGGTTATTTTTCGCTGTAGTTAACAAACCAACAATATGATGTTTTGTTTTATCTGCAGTCGTAAATAAGCCATCAGAGTTATCCCCGCAGAGCGTAATGGAAAGGTCCTGACAAAATTGCAAAGAACACGCATTGAAATATATAGTTATTCTGACACAGTGCATTAAATTGTTCTTATATCCTGTGCCTAAGTCACTGAGGATAAGCTAACGGTCTTAATCCTGGAGGATTATCTTTTATATAGATCAGTAACATGACGGGTTTTTTTGTTCTTTTAAGAAATAAAAATTCAGTAAATCGTTTCTAACAATTCAGAAAAAGAGGTAATTCATTTGGTTATAGGTTGCAATGCAATGTTTAGAAGCAGTTCGAATAAAAGAAATGGTCACCCGTGAGAGAAAATGAGCCCAGACCATGACCCAGAAATCCGGCTCGACCACAATAAACACATAGTGAGCAGTTACATGTCTAACATTATAAAAAGAAATACCCAAGAAGGTCACTTTCCTGCCTTTCATGTTGGAGTATTTGCTTTTATTTTACTTGGATGAAGATTGTAAAAACCCATTTTGGGTTGGGCCCCCCCCCCCCTTCGGTACTACGTAAGGATTTACGTTGTGAAGATATCCCAAAAGAAGAGGAACTTTTAGCTGTCGGAGAACATTGTGATACTACTTTAATGTGTCCTTTGTCTTGTAATTGATTCTCAATATGGTTAGGTGGACCAAAGACTTACAAGCCAGAGCTGCAGATTAAAGGAGAACTATCATGTGTAAAGTTTTTTTTAAATATGTTTTTTAAAATGAAAAGTACTTGGGACAGGGATATAGGGCAAGGGTAATTCCGAACTCCCAATTAGTGCTTTCTATGAGGAGCACGCCAACCAAAGAAAGAAAACTGATTCTGGGAGTCTTCCTCCTGCCCTTCAGCACTATCTTAAAACAGGAATAATCAGGGACAACCTGGCCAAATGAAACTGTATGTGCTGTAGCTCCTCAACGAAACGAAGTATGAGGGTAGGAATAATCAATCCAACTACATATCCCAGGTACTTCCATTTTTAATTAAAGATCATTTTCAGAGTTTTTTATAGTTACCTTTCAAGACAAAAATCCCAATCAAGACACCGGTAGCCTTCATGTTAAATTATATTCTCCGTGAAAATGAAAATATCAAATTTAACTAGAGGAACAGCCTTCCTAGACATGCTATTAACTTTGCTTGGATATATTAAACAACATAGACTCAGTGCCCTGAAGCCTTTTAATGTCTGCTTGATTAAGGACCACCAGCTGTTCAAAAAGTCTCAAATAGAAGCTTATGCAGGGTCATGTAGTAACAACATAGGAAAAGAGAACCAGCTTGAACTTAATTAACAGCCAAATGCTACCTGCCATCATTGGCTGCCTAATTGCGTTTCAACAATATGGATTCTTACCAATCACAGGACAGACACATGACCCTGTGATATTAAGACAATTGTTTAGGATCAGGATCCCAAAAACTGATGTCAATTTGACGCCTCCAAGCCTAGGTGAACAAGTTCTTCCATTCTAGACTATTCTAGAAGATTAGTAGAAGGCATGTTTTTAACGTTAGGTATCCTGTGATTTCCTAGTAATAGAAAGTATGATTTTGGCCCTAGAAAAAATTGATGTTCAAAGCACTCTGCTGCTTATGATCATCATGGAGGCGAAACGCGGACATCTACAAAAGGAAACAAGTGCGATCAATGAGCCAGCACTGGAAGATCTGTCAGACTAGGTTATACACATATTGTTCATCCCAGTGAAAACATTCATGTGGGTGCTATATGTTTCGCCAAAACTGAGCTTCGAAACGATGAGACTTAAATGTCAACCTCTTGAAGGAGCATTCTCACCTTACTAGAAAGACCAAGAAAGTAATGATGCCTGACTGAATCCTATTATTGTGATAGCACACATTCATTTATTGTGTTGGTAATATGCACCATAAAAAAATTGAAACATTTGCCCAATCATTGTTCACTCAAAAAAAAAGTCTACAAAGATTCTGTCCTTTCAGTTCACCGATTGCTGTTTCGCCAGCTCTCCAATTGGCTGAAATGCACCAGCTTATAATTCTTTATTGCTACCATACCTGCTCAAAGCGATTGTCATTGATTTAAATACCAGGAGAACTATGATTTCAAATGGAAAAATACTCTGCGAGGTCTCAAACCCACCCAGACAGAATAATCTCTTCAATCAAAGATGAAAACGAATAGATTAAAGACACAAATATTAAGTACACAGATTCCATTTCATATTCACACCAGACCACGACAAGCACCTGTTAGATCCTTATGGTATTTCATTAGAATGGCCTGCTGAAGAAGAAACAGAACAAAGATCTCTCCTTTGAATCACAGATAGAAATATAACACGCTGAAAAGACTTCAAATGACCCATTTAAAAGACATTCAGATAAAAACTCATTTATGAATCAGTGTGATAAAGATCTCATTCCCCTTTATTATCTCTAAAGTATTGAGCATCAAGAATAAAAAGTTAGTAATGTTTGTTTTAGGTGAAGTCCTAGCCTTAAACAGACATTGGAGATCTTCAACATGGTGTGTAGTGAGAGAAGTCAACTAACCACTACGCCCCCTTTACGCCAGCCATCACAAAACTGGGACTGAGTGAGGCTAAAAAAAAGGCGGCGTAATTTTGCCCCATGAAATACGTGGTTTCAATGATGAAATCTCATACAATATTTTGCCGCGCCCAGCAATCAAAATTCCATATAATTTTGAAATTTGTGACAAAATTTCGATACTGACAAAAGTTCCTGTACTTTGCCGAGCCCACCGGTGACGAGCAAAACCCAGCAGAGTAGATCAACCTACCTATGCAATAACAAAGTCATTGACTGCCATACCACCCATTAAATGTCATGCAGTCGGTACCCCAATGGTACACAGCCAGTTAGTAGTCCAATATTACATAGGCTTTAAAACATCTCGAATTGTGTACTAGCAATTATTTGTATAGGCATTGCCAGAATGTTCTAACTCAAATCAGGCTGTAACAAAAATTTGTGATGCCTTCTTAATTATAATGGCCTTGGTGTGGGAATGTCTTCGCGATTAAAGAGGACCTTGATGCTAGGACAGACTTACAGCTCTTAAACCTTCTCCTATTCTTCCTATCCACACCATACTGATGCGATGACAAAGTGTCTTATGGTTATGAAGGTATGGGCCCATTAGGCCTATTGGTTTCTCTCCCCAGACTTCACAAAATATAATGCAAAAGATATGACTCTAAGGAATTAATAAGACCCCAGATCACCCCATACGGACATTAACCAGACCCATTTGCCCTGCCCAAACTCTGCTTGACGACGATTGGATGAAGAATTATTAGTTCGAACTAAGAGGACCATAAGTACTAATATTTTTCATATTGAAGACCTACCTAAGAGCTCATGTTGAAACGGTTTACACATATCATTCCTGCTACTTTATCTTTTACAATTAGGATTTCTGTAAAAAGCTGTTTAAAAAAATAAGTTTAAAAAATAAAATACAGCTGAGAATGAGTTTCCATTTAGAAAGTCCAATGGCCCCATACATCTATCAGATCAGATATTAGGTGATATCATCTGTATTCCGGGTTTTTACTACCTCCCGACCATTCCCACACATTCTTGTCCCTGGTGATACATTTCGCAACTCAATCCAGATGTGGCCTGGAACTCGAGAACATCAGAAGAAATTATGACTTCTGGTTTCGAAACAAACCTGCTTTCGATCTCAGAACAGTTTCGAAAAATTCACGCCGATCCTGACATCATTTTCTACATTTTACTCAAACTATGAACTATACATCAATAAGTGCGATATAGAAAATAGAAAAAATGTGAGAAATCGTTTTGAAATCGAAATTTTGATGGTAAAAATCTTGTGAGCGATATTCAAAAAGTTCGGATTCAATTGGTGTTTGATTGTTTTTTCATTTAGGAATCTTCGATAGCCGTTCAACACAACGCTGTCGGAATTGATAAACTCCTGCAGTTTTGTCATCTCTAGTCAAGTTTTGTTCCGATAACGGTTACGAGAACCCTATTGAATTTCGAAAAAAAATTCCCCAACATCCAATTGAATTGGAAACTTTTTGAATTTTCTGTAGCATTTTTGAACTTCGATAGACATTTTCGGTTTTCAATTAAAAATTAACAATTTTCGCTGTTTTTAAATTTAAATGTTGATGTTTTGAGTTGAGTGTTGAATTTCCAAATTCATAAATTCGTACAAATTTCTAAAAGACTTTTGCGTCGAGGTATTTTCGAAACTAGCAGTTGACTCTGAATCAGAAACAGTTTGTTTTTGAATCACTAGTCGGGAAGCACATCAACTTAATGTTCCAGTCAACATTATAAACACAGTTATGTCTATTCCACCTAGGAAAAATGCTTAATAAATTGTATTCCCCTTGGAAAACATAGCCCGTTAGTGTGTTTATATTGAAAAATACACATGCCGGCTATCACCTCACATGCTGCAGTGGAGCATGGAGATGCAGAAACTCAATAGCTTCCTTCCATTTTCGGATTCCCGGGTCTGGAAAAATTCCCAAAGATCCCAAAAACAGAATTTTTGAGGAAAATAGCCCGAACGTTCAACGAAAATCCGATCAGGACCACTTTCAGTTTTCCGATAGTATTTCGAAGAATTTTGAACGTTCCAAGGCTATTCAAAAATTATGGAATAATAGCCTGGATGATCGATCCTCTAAAATCGATCAGAAATTGAAAGTGCCGTCTCCAATCGTTTATTTTCGAGGATTTTCGTTATAGCGCCGCTACAGTCAAAAATTTTGTCCCGAAATCTGGGCGAACCGTATCGGAAGGATTATTCGGATTTGGACCGTGCGGGGGTCCCGCTGCGACCCAAATCCCACCCAAATCCCATATCTCATGTAGCAGCTGGAGGCCTGAAATTCATTGAGAGGCAGCATAATTGAACGAAAGGCAGTCCCAGTAATTAACAACGCAGGCTGACTCTGTGTGATGTCATGACACAGCCATGGAGGCACTATGGAAACAGGTTGATTTTGCCCCAAAGATCCCCCAAATGTTTAAAATGCCCACTGCATATACAATAACAGCGCATAATAAACAGGAAAAAAATATTATAAAAAAATATTATAAACATTCTGTGTGTATGACTGCCGCAAAAGACCAGTAGGAGTCTGTACTCTGTGATATTACGCACTCATGGGAACTAGCAGCAAAACCCTCTGCGTCTGAGTGTCACGATAAGCAGATTAAACAGCAATGTGCTTGTTGATACTGACAGTAGAGGATTAAGGTGAAGCTTCAACAGCGTAAATGCCACTCTCCCAGTATTTCACGCCACTGCCAGTGGCTTTCTGAACAAAGGTCAGTCCCAAGTAGAAGACATGACAAGGCAGGAAAAAAAATCTTTAAAGACTCCAGAAAATTTTCCCTAATCCTGGTGTTTGTAGTGCTAGAGACGAATTCCCATCAACCATTTGTTTAAACCGTTGTGCAATGCCTGGGTTTGTATATTATAGGCTTGATGGAGATTAAGGATTTGACCCCATGCCCTTGAATGGAATATATGTATAGAGGGGTTATTTCCAAAAGTGTTGCATGTGTAATTGTACAGTAAATAAACTGACTCTCGGAAACATAGCAGCCATTTATGTTGCCATTCTAGGATGGGATTTATTTTTTTTATTTGCCCTTGAAGGATTTCTATCATATTGGCATGATGTTACATTCAAAGCATCTATTGTCTAACTTGGCTGTACACAGGTAATATGTACTATCAGTGAGATTCAATAAAAGTTCTTATCGCTTTAAACTGCGCCTGCTAATTTAGCCCAACCAATCAGATCTGATTTTAACATTGAAAGCTAACATCTAACAAATTAGACCCAACATTTTTACGATTAGCCCCCTGTGCTGTGTTTCTTAAAGGACCAGATACACCCAGTAAAAAAAAATTTCTTAAAATAAATAAAAAAAAAATCTTTACATTCCACTTCCCCCACTTCTAGGATCTTGTGACACATAGGAACACAACAAACGAATAGAAAATTCAAGCAACCCCTGGCTGCCAGGTTTAAAAAACGACAAACTCACGAAATGCAACAAGGGAATGCTGGGGTTACGCACGTTCATAACTGGTCTGGTCCCTAGTCCCTATCTAAGAGTTTTCTAGTATTATCCAATGGCGAGGAAACAATTCATTTCATCTAAATTCCAATTCGCTTTATCTCCACTGGCCTAACTCGCTACCTTCATCTCATAAATTTGAGGTTTTGTCGGTTGCGTTGCTTGTGACTGCAGATAACGTTGTTTAGTGTAATTAAATGGCAGTCCTCTGCATCCTTGGTCTGTTCATTACTCTATAGTATATCAACAGGCAAACAATTAAAAGATGGAAATAGGATTTTTTCTTATATCATGGTTGTACGCACACACGCCTCCCTGTTATTCACTGCGCTGATTAGATCACCGAGCTGTGTGACACTGGATGCTTGGTATCAACTTGGCAGATGAATTCATTAACATGACCAAAGCAGCCAACCAATCAGAGCCACGCTTTCCCTAATTTCACACGTGCTCTGAAATTTCAATATTTGGCTTTGCCTCTTTATTTTGCCAAAACAGCTCCAAAGCAGCAAAAGAGAATGGAACCTTTCTATGGGGTTGCTGCGACACGCTGATACCATACCAGAGGTTCCGTCACCACTGTTCTCAAATGGATTTGTAAGAAAACGAAGACGTGTTATCGCTTGCTTTTTAATTCAGAAGCTCTGAAATACCTTAAAGCAGACTGTGATACCATAGCCACGGGAAGGATACAATATAAACTCATGGAAACTCTTCTTCCTTTATTGATGGCAAAGCTCAAAAGTTTTCGTCCCGTTGTCAGATTCTAGGATCTCGCGATCGAAAATCCAGAAAGGGATCGAAATGAACGAATTTACGACTATTATCGAATATTCAGGATGTTTCCGAGGGATTATCGAAAATAGCCTGAGACGTTCGATAATCTTGAAAATACGATCGGAGCTTGCTTTCAGTTTACAATCGTATTTCGAGACGATATATTCAGATATTTGATAATTATAGAAAACAGGCTCCGGATCATTCGGATTCGAAAACCGAGGAGGTTCGTGACGGATCCGGGTAGTCGGACTGGATGCATCTCTTTCCCTAACTGAGACACTGAGATGTCTGTCCCACTGGAGAGATTGAAGATGCTATTCATAAAACATTCATTGCCTTTCAATGAGACCCCTCCCCATGGCCTCCAAGTGAAGCCCACCAATCTCTAACGTGCATTCAAGAGTTCATGTAACAATAAGCGGAACTTTACGTTGGATGAGACCTTTAATGGTTTGGGAAGATGAAATATCCCGGTCAACTGTGCAAGTGTATTTTATTATCTTGCTCCTACTACACCAAAGCCAAGATGGTTGACCAGGAAAGAGATTTTGTCAACCATTCCTTGGATTATCATGTTCCTCACCTGCCTTGATCTCTAAACACAAAATGATGCGTCTTCTGTGGTAAAACAACCAGGGCCTTATGCATCTAAAATAGTCCTAACAGTTATAAATCCCTGGCTAACTGCAAATGAGGCCACAGAAAGTCTTTATGTTTTAACTGACTACAATAAAGCGACAATTATACCTTCCAAATCAATTCCCCCTCTCTAAATGGCCACCCAGGGTGAGGGACTATAAGAAACTGGCATATAAAGGTGTTGTTTCAAGTTACCACCAGTTAAGGCCCAATTCACATACCTAATAGAAATGAACAGCCAACAATAGTTCAATTGCCGAAACTTCCATTCATTTGGAAATAAAACAGCCAGGATGTGGGGTGGGCAGGTCCTATTTCCCTGCCTCCACACCTGACCAACAATCAATGACACAACCAAGTGGGGAAGACTGGCTAGGAAATCATGACCCCAGTCTAGTTGGGGATAGCAAATCAGCCAAACATCGGTGTTAGTACGTTAAAAGATCGGGGAATTTCCCTGGACTTGGAAAAGTGACTCGAATCTATTTTTCCTAAAGTGCCCGAGCCCAAGAAGGAAGCCGCTACTGTATTTGACAATTCTCTTGTGTGTGCAAGTTTGATCTGCCAAGTTCAGGTTTCCTGGGTGTGCATCCATTGCCGCACCTATTAGCCTGTGCATGGAGATGCATGCCATCCAGGGAAATCAAACGTGCATCGAGATGGGGGAAACTCAGTAGTGTATCCAATCCCGACTCTGCTCTTGCCTCACTGCCTGCCTGCAATTTGACAATTAGTGATAATTATCTGCCACAGTAAGTTAAGCAACTTGTATGTTGCAGTCAGTGTTGGCATGGGCAACTTGTATCTTCCAGTCAGCTGGGCCAATGGGGGCCCAACTTGTATGCCACCAGTCAGAGGTGGGCAATGTGGGCAACTTGATGCTACAGATCATGAATGAAAATGTCAGTTTGCTACCAGGATATAATGAAATTCCCAATTGCTTATCGTATGTAATGAAATTCCAGTTTTTTATCAGTATATAAGGACATTCTCAATTTGCTACCATATATTAATGAAATGCCCCGTTTGCTACCAGTTATATAATGAAATTTCCAATTTGCTTACCAGTAGGTAATGAAATTCCAGTTTGACTACCAGTAGTATAATGAAATTCCCGTTTTTACCAGCTATAATGAAATCCCATGTGCCTACCAGTATGTAATGAAATTCCCATTTGACCTACCAGATATGTAATGAAATTCCCATTGAGCTACCAGTATGTAATGAAATTCCCATTTGCTACCAGTCTGTAATGAATCCATTTGCTACCTGTATTGTCATGAAATTCCCCATTGCCTACAAGTATAAAGAGTGAACTTGCAGATTTGCAACAAAGATAATGAAAATACTGTGCTCTATGGTTATTTTTGTCTACCTACTATATCTCTGTTTCTGTCTGTATTTCTCGGTCTTTCTGTCGATTATCACTTTCTGGCTGTGCATCTCTCTCTCGTTTGTCTTGTTTGTCTGTCTGTTTGTCTTCTTCTGGCTTCTGTATGTCTCTATCAACTATTCTGGTAGGTGTCGGCTTAATTGGGGCGGGGAAGGGATGGTTGCTAAAAAATGTTTAAGCGCTACGTGCGGCCACATGGAGTGCCCAGAGGTGCCCCATATCTTCTCAGACCCTAGAGACGCCCCTGTCAGCAATAACTAACAGTTTATGGTTATGCAGCTTTGACGCATATATAATTAGCCAATATGGATCTTTGCCAATCAGTAACCAGAGAGGAGTACATATTGTCCTCTCGGTGTCCAGGGTCAATGGTAATAATTCAACAAAATGGACAATAATGCTGCAATATTTGGGCAATACTGTCCCTTTATGGTGAAGCCTAACTAATAATCCATTGTATTGGATGTAATAAATGGCGGTCGCCCGCTCCCTGTGCCACTTAAAGGACATTATCTTGTCAATTCTGATATTTCTTTGCAATGTTAATGCCATCAATAGCTCCAAACCTTAATAATGCTGGTGCCAGAGAAAGAAAATGTCACATTAAATCAAGTTCAGACAAGATCTATAGGCCGTCAGTTCACTAGGTATTAACCATATTTCTGTCTTTATGCGACTGTATTGGTTCAGTTGGGACTCTTAAAGAGACACTGTTCACCAGTTCCTTCGGACACATTTTTATATTCCTCTAGTGTTTTTTATTAAACTCATCTGTTAGAAAAACACAAAATGTAAACCCTAACTTAATTCCTATTTGAACACATTTTTTTAGATGTCAGGATGTTTTGTCGGTATAAAATACGACCAAAACAATTTAAATGGGCGATTGTTCCACCACCCTAAACCTGAACTTTAGTGGTTAATAAGCGTAGGCTAACCCCCTACCACCACCATTCACCCACCACGAAGATATGTTTTTTTAAAAGTCCCCTAATTCTACATTACACCTGCCCTTGCTCCCACTCCCCCCCCCCACTCCCCTATCACGGCCCGCCTCCATTCCGGCCTTATTCTGCACATAGGCACTTTTTTTGTGGCGAGCCCACGACCGCATGCACGCTTCTGTTGCATTGGCGAGAGGAGACCCACGATGCAGCCAAGGACGCGCGCTGATCGCCTGTCACTAGAAACGCCGCGGGAGCTTGCCTGTTCCGAAGGCTTTCTGTCAGATACCCTTTCCTAGTTTAGAACGCGTTATCGGGGGGTGTAACTAATGTATTGTGGCGGTGCAGGTGCGGGCATGCGACTTGTATGGCTATAGGCTAGATCCCGGATGGCTTGGAGGGGGCGCGGCCTTTGGTACGCCGTGCATTTGGTACCGTTGATGATGCAGGACGAGATTATCAGCATGGATCAGCAAGCCTCTACAGACAGTTTTGGAGTCTTCACTTTCCGCGACTTTGAAAAGCGCCTAGCTTGCCGCGAACCATCAAGGCACGCGAGATGTAAGGTAAGGTTTATTTAAACTGCTAGATGCTTCCTTGGGCGAGTCAGTGTGGAGGGTTGTTAAATATAGTTTTGGTCGGTGGACCTTTAAGACCACTAAAGTGATCCTAGGGTGTGGGCACCACATTACTAGTCCCTACCCAGCCTGTGGACGACAAGGATGGGGGGGGGGGTTGCTAGTATGACGGTGCCATTAAGAGGCGGTGGTTGGGTTGAAGAAGCTACACACAATCTGACTACAATACCTTTAAAAATGAAAGAATAGTTTATCTTTACGGATAATTGCCATAGTTGCCACCTTCTCCAAAAATTTCCAGGGACACATTTCAGAAGCGAATTGTGCCGCCGACACAACTTTGTTCGATTGCACTAAGCCCACTTCATAAAGGCTAAACAGCCAACTTTTAACTGTCACTGATTAATTTTATTAAAAAAAACAGTATCTATGTTGGTGCTAAACAGATAGAAAGACAGATGATAGATAGATACAGAGTGATACGATATTAGATAGTTATAGCTAGATAGCAAGAGATAGATAGATGATACATAGACGATAGATGAGATAGACTTCCCTTTCCCCCGATACACACCGCAGCAGATTTAGAAAGTTGATAGATAGATTATGATAGATTAAGCTATGTAATAGATAGTAGATAGTGATAGATAGATAGTGATAGATTCGCATAGATAGATATGCTAGATTAGTATTGCACTGATAGATAGATAGGATAGATAGAAGATCGGGATTTAGACGGTAGCATAGATAGAGATACATCGATGATAGAGATATTATAGAGATAGATAGTGATAGAAGAGATTAGAGATACATAGAGATTAGATAGAGATGGATAGGTGGATAGATAGATTGTGATAGAGAGAGATAACATAGAGAGAGGTAGCTGATAGAGATAGAGATACAATTTTTTTAGTGATAGATAGTGATAGATAGAGAGCTAGTAATAGTGATGGTATTCGAGATTAGAGATACATAGAGAGAGATAGTGATAGATACGATAGTGATAGATAGAGATGGATAGTGATAGATAGATAGATGATAGATAGATAGATAGTGCATAGATAGAGATTACATAGCGAAGATGTAGTGATAGAGATAGATTTGTCCCCGACTTACATAAGATGATAGATGTTAGATGAGGGATGTGATTAGACTGTCAGTTTGCAATGCAAGACATAGATTAGACACTATAAAACAACTGTCTGATTCTCGCGCTTAGACTTTTCCTTGTCCTCCAATTCTGATCATCGTGTGCCTACAACTAACAATGTAATAGACAGCGGACAGTATATTGCTGTGGACTCTGGCTCTCTGCTCTCTCCTTCACTTCTTGCAACAGCCAACCAGGAGGAAGTCAAAGGCAATTTGCGCAGGCCGCTGACACAGGCCCAACCTCAGGAGTCCTTCGTGTTCTCCCCCCCTCGTGACAGAGGACGTGATGCCAACATAGAGGGCAGCCAGAAAAAGGGCCAGGAAGTAAGGCCGCCACTGACTAAGACTGCAACTTTCCACTGTGTACGATCGGATCGGATCGATCCAGACAAGATTTCAGTCATGGAGCAATGTATCGGTTTGTTCAACTTTTCTGAGGTCTAGATCTCGAGGACTTCCCGACCGGACATTAGGAATAAGCGGGACTGCTACATAAAATCCGGATGTCCCGATGTAAATCCGGGGGGTGACGGGACTATGGCAACTATGGATAAGGCTGCCAACAAAACTCTGGAGAACTTCTAACAACTTACTAAAGGAAAAATCCTGTACAAATAACTTTTTAATGAGAAGGCACCTCGCGGGCAGGGGAGGGGGATGAGATAGGATTGATTTATTCTCCACTCCGATATGTTCTGTTTTGTGAGAAGCTACAGACATACAGTTTTCATCTGCCAGGTTATGGCCCGGGGCCATTCTAGTATTAAAGATAGTGCTGAAGCATACAGGAAGAATACCGGCCAGAAGCAGTTTTCTTTGTCCTGCTGCTCCTCGTAGAAATAAAATATAAAATGGGAGTAAAAAACGCACTAGTAATAACCCCCCCCCCCCCCAAACCTTCCAGGACTGGGGTTTAGGGTTACCTGACGTGCGGTTGAAGGTTTTAGTCAAGTCATGTATACTAAAACCCCTTTTGTTTATAAAGTATGCCAGGGTGCCAGATTCATATGCCTATTGCTACGGGGCCAGGAAGCTGCATTGATTATCTTTACTATGGTTTGTAAACACCCCCCAAACCCCATTTTCACAATACTTATTTCTCCTTGGTATTCCTGATATCATACATCCTCCCGTCCTTCACTTTAATGATTATGAGCTTTCTGTGAGGCTGGGTGGTAAGTCATGCGTTTGAAGAATGCTACCCCCTGGACAGAGACTTTCAAAGTAAAATATTTCTGGAGTGGCGAGGAAGAGGCAGAAAGTATGTATTGGGGGGTTATTAAGTGTATGCTGAAAAAGTTGTGAAGGGGTGAAACATGCCATTTTTAATGGACATAAACGTCATTTAGCCCAGAAGATTTCATGATAATCTGTTAAGGGCAATTTTTTTTGCATCAACATCTCTCGGTAAAAACCACCACACATCCCTATCAGATTCCAAAAGGTATCACCGGCCTGAGTAATCGAGTGCTTGGTGGCCAAACACCATGTCCGACAACCTGCAGATTTGCTTGGGATTTTTGTATTTCCTACCTTTAGAATTGTTATCTTTAATTTCCCTTTAGGATTGTAGCGCGGGAAAAAAAGCCCTGATCCTTCCAGATGTAAACTATTGGGGGTTATAGCTCCCAGACAGGGCGGCAGACTAAGGGCGGCAACTTCCTGTGAGTTAATATAAAACATCCCTTGTATCCACCTTCAACAAACATCATGATTCACCATAGAGGTCAGTAATTTCACAAAGTCTTTGTATGAGGTGTTACAGCTAACAAGCATTATGGCAGCTCCCACAATTATAATATAAAAACAACATAAAAGATTCTACTGTATTGCTAATGACGTTTATGTCAAAGGTAGTAAAATCCGCTTTATTTTTCCATAACGGAAAGTCAAATCAAAAAGTGACATCTTGCGATCTAGGACTTCGGGGGGTTGGGGTTTGCTATTCCTATTGAATCTGTCCTGCCATTTCCTCCGCATTGCTTAGAACGTTGATAGGTAAATGTATTTCTGTCATCCAAGGCCAACCAACAAAGTAGTGCTATTCATTAATAAGAACCTTTATCAAGCGCATGGTACAGACAAAACCCACTGTTAATGCCAAAGCAAATTACAAACCCCGCCCGACCTAGACACAAACACGCAGATGACGCTTCCAGAGCAAATGGCTGTATGATTTGATCATAATTGACAGCTGCATAATGGCTGGAAAACTACACGTAACAAGTTCCATGTGACACATTTGTATCCATATTCCTGTTGTTACATGTTGCGCCGGTTTTTGCCTGGCGATAGAGCCGTCCATTACCAAGCGCCAAATGGCGCCCAGCCATGGCCTGCCTGATGAAGCCTTTCAATGGTGGGCCACATGGGGGGCCACAGGTAGGGATTGCGGGAGAAATAAACTATTTAAAATAAATAAAATTGAAAATAAACTGAATCGCGTTCATTACTATTGTATTAACATTTATTGAGGTCAGAACTGTTATATAGAAGGTTTTGATTATAACCCATAGCCACCAAATAGTTTAACAGTGCCATAGAACACACATGTGTGATAGGAGAATCATCGATAGCCTTTCATGGTCATCCCCCCCCCCCCCCCCATTGTAAAAAAAAAAAAAAAACACCGACATCTACATTTACAACAAACAACACACACAACCAAACAGCACACACACACAAAAAATACACCAACAAACAACACACACCACCACCACACACCCACACACAAAACAACACACTCACACAAAAACAACACATACACACAAGCAACACACCACAAACACATACACACAAAACAACACACACACACAAACAACACATACACACCAAACAACACATACACACAAACAACAAATTAACACAAACCAACACAGAAACACAAAACAAGCACATACACAACAAAGACCATACACACAAACAACACACACAACAACAACACTCACACAAACAACAATACACAAAAACAGCAAAACACAACAAACAACACATACACACAAACAACACGATAACACAACAAATAACACATACACACACACAAACAACACACACACTTAACACAACACACCACATAAAAAACACATACACACAAACAACACAAATCCACAAAAACACAAACAGCACATACACACAAGAACAGAACAACACACACATACATACACACAAAAACAAAACATACACACAACAAATACAATACACATACACAAAAACCCTGTACAGAGAAATGCATCTACACGTACAAAACAGAACCCCACCTGCACAAACACGACGAGGAGATATTGTTGGTAATGTGCCGTTACCATATTTGTTGCCAATACTATAAATTACCGTGTCAGACATTTCTGTGGCTAATGTCAGGCTATTGACTGATTATAGCAATAGACACGATGGGCAACCTATGGCTCTCCAAATGTTTGAAAACTACAAATTAGCAATTGCCCTCAACTACAGAGGGAAGTTAGGAATGCTGGGGAGTTGTAGTTTTCAAACATCTGGAGAGCCGCAGTGTGAGCGATCCCTCGCCCACTGATGGAAACTACAGCCTTTCCGATTGTATTGAAAACTACAACTCCAGCATTCCCATTTTTATGTGTGATATGGTAGCATCACCAGATCCAGCCACTTCAGCTTCCAGCTACTGAACTTGTGAAAGTTTCTAGTCAAGTAAAATGCTACAGACCTCTACAACACTCCCTGCAGTGCGGAATGTGCTGTATCTCCTCCCCTCAGTCCTTCATCACTGCACTTGAAACTCTCCTGAGTTCTTCTGCTTTCTCCGGCACATGAGCATGTGCCACCGCAGATTCAGAACTTCCCACCCTAACTTTCTAATCAGTGATGTTTGGAGACCCCAGTTTTCTTTAACTGCTTATCTTTATTACAGTCCTGCAACTCCTCATCGATATCCATTTTTTCAGGCCCGGTATTACCGTATTTGCAGTGACTGACTGATTTCCCAGGAAAATCATTCAGCTGGAGCAATAAATGATGGTGTGATTCCAATTATTACAGCCCAGAAAGTGAATATCTATTATTATAAAATGGTGGTAGCCTGAACTTTCCCCATAATTAATAGAACCATCTGATCCAATTATTAATTTAACATTGCAGGATACTGAACCACAACACAGTGCCATGTGAATAGATAATGTTCTAGATACTAGTGACTTAGATACGTAGTAATGTACTAGAGAGGGTCTAGATGAGAGTACTAGAGAGTGTACTAGAGAGCGTAATAGAGAGGAGAGCTGTACTAGAGAGAGTAATAGACAAAGAGACACAAGAGAGAGTACTAAATATGTACTACATATTATAATAGAGAGGGTATAGAGAAAGAGTGGTGTACTACAGAGTAATTAGAGTATTAGAGAGTTGTACTAGAGAGAGTTTACTATAGCGAACGTAAGAGTGTTAAGAGTGTGTACTACAGAGGTATTAGAAAATGTGCAAGAGGAAGTAAGTAATAGGGAGTTAGTACTGAGTTATTGAGAGAGCATACTAAGAGTGCTATCAAGAGGGTACTAGAAAAGTAAGAGAGTGTACTAAGAGAGTAATAAAAAGTGTGCAAGAGGAAGTAATAGGGAGTTTACTTAGAGAGGATTAATAAAGAGTATACGAGAAAAGATAATAGCGCATGTACAAGAGCAGGGAATAGACCAGTACAGAGACAGAGTAATAGAGAGTGTTACTAGAGAGAGTAACTAGAGTGTGCACTAAAAGTACAGAGAGAGAGACTAGAGGAAAGTACTAGAGAGAGCTACTAGAAAGTGCTACCAGAAAAGTATTAGAGTATTGTAGAGTGTACTTAGAGCGAAACTAGAGAGTTGGGAGCATGCCTACTGATCTAGTTCGTATAGATTTTGTTTTAATATTTGTCGGTATATAGCTGGGCTTTGTGGATGAATGAGTAGCGATGAACGAAACGAAACTGGCTAATCTAATTCCTATTGCCCCCAAAACTCAGAAAATCCGATTGAATATTCGATTATTCGATAGACATGTTTTAATAGCCTTGTCCTTGATAGAAACTGCAATCTACCTTCTCCTAACTGTTGGTATACAATTTGCAGGACTGCGACCCAAGAAATCTGATGGCCTGTAGTATACTCACACCAGTCAATCTATCATAAAGACCATGGTTCAGGGAAAATCAATAGGGCTCCCTAAACCAGATCCCCCTGATATACTTTTCTGAAAGTTTCATCTCCCAGATGTTTATTGTTATAAAGTTGTACAGTTTTGTACGTTTTAAACCAGCGAGCTTTGCTCCGCAGGTGGAGTGCGTTGAAATTTCTTCCAATGAAGCAACGGGAGCGAGAGGAATTTTCTGCCACCGTGCATTGACTGTTCGACATTTGTATGAAATTCCTCCTTCTGCATCCACAAATATTTCAGTTCGCTTGATGGGACCCCTCACGACCCAATTTATTAAAGCGACAAATTAAGCAGAAATCCCACCCCACTCTATTCTGGTTGTCAGATTCTGATCTCTGCCAATTGGGGAATGACAGTGTAAAATAGAATCGATTGAAGCTATCTAGAGTTAAAGGAACACAATAGACGTAATCAGGTTATATGTTACTGATATAGAACAATTATGCAAGGAGGTAAGGTTCACTTAAACAGCACAAGACTGGAAAGTGAGCGAAACAATAGACAAGGCCGGATAGGCAAGTTGCGACATATATAAAATACAGTAGTGGAAGATAGAAGAAGGGCACTGTAGCCAAACTACCAACTCCCTGCAGTATGTTAATAAAGGGATTCCACAAATTGCCCACAACTCCCTTGCGTATGGTTAATAAAGGGATCGATTTCCACAAATATGACCACAAACTCCCTGCAATATTGGTAATAAAGGGATTGTCACAAATTGCCCACAACTCACTGCAGTATGTTTAATTAAGGATTTCCAACAAATTGCCCAAAACTCCCTGCAATATGTCAATAAAGGGATTTCAACAAATTGCCGCAACCCCTGCAATAGTAAATAAAGGAATTCCCATTTACATGCAATTCCCTTGCAATTGCAATATGTAAATAAAGGGATTTCACATATTTACCTGCCAACCCCCTGCATGCAATATGTAACTAAAGGAATTTCCACAAATTTCAACAACCCCTGCAATTTGTAAAGGAATTTACACGATTGCCTGAAACCCCTACAATATATAAATTAAAGGGATTATATGTGTTTTTGTATTAAGGAATTGTATATAGCCACAACCAGCACAGTCTATTGCACTTATAATAACCTAGTCATAACATTACATAAAGGGTAACACATATATACAAAGTCCTACCACATCACATACAAGCTGGTAATGAATTTAATATAAATACACAGAGATGAGTTAGTACAGCCTACCGTGCTAAATAGGACATTGTAGATAGTTAAGTAAGAATTTAGCACCCATTTTCCTGCCAACCCCTGCCCAAATGTAAATAAGGAATTTGTACATCTCCTTGGACCCATGCAATATGTAAATAAGGAATTGCTACATCTTCCTTGCAACCCCTGCAATATGTGAATAAGGAATTGGACATCTTCTTGACAACCCCCCCCTGCCAATATGTAAGTAAAGGGAATCTGACCACTCCTGCAACTCCCCTGCAATATGTGAAATGAAAGAAATGTCATTTGCACAATTGTCCCTGCAATATGAAATAAAGGAATTTGTACATCTTCCTTGAACACCCCCGGCATATGTAAATAAAGGAAATTGATTACCCTGCATTACACGGCTGCACAAAACTCATCCCCTAGCAATATGTAAATAAAGGAATTTGTACAAATTTCCCTTGCACCCTTGCAATGATGTAAATAAAGAATTTGTACATTCTCTTGAAACCACTGCCAATATGTACATAAAGGGATTGTACATCTTCCTTGCAACCCCCGGCACGAAATAGGATTGACCTCCTCAACCTTCAATATGAATAGAATGTGTACTTTCCTTGGCAACCCCTGCCAATATGTGAAAAGAGGAATTTGTTACATCTTCCTTGCAAACCCCTGAATATGTAAATAAAGGAATTGTACATTTTCCTTGCAACCCCCTGCCAATAGTAAAATAAAGGAATATTGTACATATTCCTTGCAAACCCCTGCAGCCATAGTGTAAATAAAGGAATCTTGTACATTTTCCTTGCAACCCCCTCAATATGTAAATAAAGGAACTGTACATCTTCCTTGCAACCCCTGCAATATGTAAATACAGGAATTTGTACATTCTTCCTTGCAACCCCCTTGCAATATGTAAATAAAGGAAGTAATTTCTTGCAAACCCCTGACGTAAATAGTCTTTTCTTGCAACCCCCGTGCAAATTGTTAAATAAGGAATTTGTACCTATTTCCTTGCAACCCCCTGCAATAGTAAATAAAGGAATTGTACATTTCCTTGCAAACCCCTGCAATATGTAAATAAAGGAATCGTGACATTCTTCCTTGCAACCCCTGGGCAAATGTAAATAAAGGACATGTGTAGTATCGTCCTTGCAACCCCCTGCTGTAAGAATGTTAACTCCTGACAACCTCAAATTAAAAAGGAAGTGTACATTTTCTTGCAACCCCCCTGCCAATATGTAAAGATAAAGGAATTTAGACTGTCAGCTGTCTTTCTGGATTGTACCTAAGCTGGCACAGCTAACAGAGCATGGAATCCATTTAGTAGATAAAACCTTATCCCTGTCATACCATGGAGAATCCATTATTACCATATAGACATGAACATTTCCTGGCTGTATTACCTCTCAACGTTTATTTTCGAACCCTCCTACTGCAGGATATTAAATAATAGATCTACAAAGAGAAACCCCATTCATGACACGACATTCATCTAATTGGATATAAAAAATTGGCGAACAGCGAGAGCCTAAATCTTAAAGTCTTCGCCGACAATAAATAATCTACTATGACATTGAATAAAATGTAATGTCCTTCAATCTCTCTATATATATATAATTCCACTATCTTTACGAACACTGTAATAAAGTCAGAACAGACACCCAAAAAAACCCACAATGGCATCCGAAACAGATCACTCATCATTACCAAACCCTTTCCATTCCACTATATGATATCCCGAGTCCCGACGGATGTTATGACGGCATATGGCGCGCAAATCGTTTCAGGCCGATAAAACTCTTTTAGGGTCGTTTTGACTTATTTTATAATCATGAGAAACGGACGGTTTTGCAATAAAGTGACAATAAAAAAAACATGAGTAATATGGCACGGTGGAGCTCGGATGGAGTCACTCTTGGTGTTGAGTATTAGTTCCTCCAGTGATTTTATGAGTAGAGAGGAGAGTGTTAACTGGACTCAGGTCACCGGGATTTAAACAACCAGACTTTAAAGGGCATCATATAGTGGAAAATGAACACTTTTCTTTCTTTTCGTTCCATTGTGGTTCACGATTAAACTTCCCCACACCAACCCCAGAGTGTTTCGGTTCACTTGTTCACGATTCCCTCGTGTCCGGAGGAGTACACAGTGTAGAAGATAGGTGATTGCATTCCTCTACTCCTACTTGGACTGTCAATCAAACTCCCTGTGATGGATCCCCCCCTGCCTGCTCTGTAATAAACATAGAGATAAGAGCATTAGCAGGGGGAGAGAGGTAGCTTTGATGGTGATATAAGGCTGCACTTGATCCCCCTTCTTAATAGCTTTCACTGATTGATGATGGGTCACAAAGAGAGACATCAGGACATGGGAGATTCTGTGTCTCCAGGACAGCTTTGCTTCTTTGGCCACTGGTGCTGGTGGTGTTTTACAGGATGTTGAACTTTTAACTCCTACTGGCACTATGTAAGCTTGTCGGGTAGCCGGAGTTGGACATGGAGGAGAGGGTAACAGATGAGAGGAGAAGGGGGGAGTGCTGCACACAGATCTGACACCATGGAAAAACAAAGTCACTGACAGAGATAGTATTAAGGCAGCACAGAGTGCATGAATTTAAACTTTGCAAATTGGAAATGTGTTTTTTTTCACTATAGATGCCCTTTAAAGGGGCATCTATACCGAGAAATAGGTTTTTGAAATTGACCATAAATGGAAAACTATAATTCTTCCCAAACCACCGTATCGTTTTTTTTGTTCCACCCCCTATTTCTTTGATATCCAATCTCAAAACTTATATTTCAGCTGTCAATCAAGTTCATTGCTCTCAAAAAACTATTCTTCTGTGAGTAGTTTTACTGTAGCTGGAATGGTGACAGAGATTTAACAGTTGGAATGCTGTATGCTGTGTGCAGGCTTGACAGTGGTTTGTGGGGGGGAAAGTCAGGTCAGATGGAAGTGGGAGTGGGTAAAATGGAGGGGAGGGGATACTGAGCTCCTAAACAAAATGTGTGCTGGATTGAAGGCATGCAGAAACACACGCAAAAATCAGAGTAAGTGCTACTTACATGTATTCATTATAGATTAAGATGAGGCAAAGCAATTTTTTCAATGTTAGTGCCTTAACTTTGCTGAAGTGGTATCGGTCCAAAGTGCTAACATGGGCAGTTATATAAATGATAATGACTGTATTTAATTATTAATTAGAAACAGGTTAATGACCGCACAGCCTGCTAAAAATGTATTAGGAAGTTGAAAGTCAACAGTTTTTTTTTTGTGCCCAGTGTAATTGATCGAAGTCCTTTAATAAGATATTGATCGTTCTTCTCTTCCCAGGCAGATTCACCCTAAATTAGAAAGTTACATTGTATAATTTGGTTTTACTTCCTCTCCCTGAACTGTTAGGTAGAGGGTTAAAGGGGCTTCTGGCTTTATTTAATGGCCTGTGGAAGGCTTGTTAGACACTTTTTATTGGCTCATGGAAATGAATATTCCAACAAAAGGTCTGGCCGCAGGGTCAAGGAAACTTCAGACAAACAGAATTAAATAGCCAATGAGGAGGGATTATGTGTTATTTGATGCTTCACATAAATCTGCAGGAAAAGTCGCTTGTAAATATGGAGTTGTAAACCAATTTGGCTCTCACCAATGTCGGGCAGATATAGAAAAAAGATATTTGGCCTATGTATTTTGTTTTAGTATATGGGCAACATGATTGGTAGAGGAATTTACCCAAGTCTTTTCAGGAAGACACACCACCAAGACCTGCAATGGCTCCTTACCTCCCCTATCATGTCCCTATGCAGTAGGTCATTAGTCCGTTTGTGTTTAACTGTTCCACAGTTTCACCGTTCTCACCGTAAAAGAAACCTTTCCTAACCTGAAGATGGAAACTTCTTTTTCTTCCAACCTTAAAGGATGTCCACGGGTCCTCTGATAAGACCTATTAGTAAACAATGCACCAGAGAGTTCATTGTATGGCCCATTAATATATTTGTATTAAAGTGATCATATCCCCATGGGAAACGTAACTTCTCCAATTGTAAAACAGCCCTAACTTGTCTAATCTGAAGTGCATAGTCAAGCCCCTCCATTCCCCTTTAATTAGTTTTGCCCTTCTCTGACTGCCTCAATTTCCAAGATGTCCCTTTTGTATATGGGTTCCAAAAACTGCAACGCATATTCCAATGCAGGCTTACCAGTGCCTTGTAAAGAGGGAGAATAAATTTTTTCTCTCTGGAATCTATTCCCTTTTATACAAGACATATCTGCTAGCTCTAGCCGTGGCTCCTGGCATGTGTTGACAGCTAAGTCTGGTTATCTACCAGAACCACCAAATCTTTCTCCATATGTTTGTATGTACCTGTATAATTTTTATTATAAAGGCAACTTGGGTACGCAGATTGTACAAACAAGGGGATAAGTACAAGCCATATACAGATAGATAAAAATGTAATTAAATACAATTTCATAATATAAATTTGTATAAATTGATATATGCTACAAGCCTGACACATTAGGCATGGAGATCCCTGGCCCGAAAGAGCTTACAATCTAAGTTGGAAGGACAAACATACAGATACAAAGTGGGGGATGGATACAAAGTGCTTAAAGGGGCTAACAATCATTAGTCTTGCTGATGCTCAGAAAAAGGTAGGATAAAACAGTCTAGATATGAAAGTATTAATGGATGTCACCAGGCAAAGCGAGAGAGGGAGGAGAGTATAAAGGTAGGATAACAGTTAGATGTGAAAAGTATAAGGATGTCACCAGGGCAACAGCGAGGAGAGAGGAGAGAGTTATAAAGGTGGATAACGGTATAGATGTGGAAAGTATTATGGATGTCACCAGGAGCAAGAGAGGAGGAGGGAGAGAGTTATAAAGGTAGGATAACAGTCTAGATGGGAAGTATTAATGGATGTCACCAGCGAAGCGATGAGAGGGAGAGGAGGAGAGTTATAAAGGTAGGATAACAGTCTAGATATGAAAGTATTGATGGATGTACACCAGGCGAAGCGAGAGAGGAGAGAGTTATAAAGGTAGGATAACAGTTAGATGTGAAAGTATAATGGGTCACCAGGTGAAGCGAGAGAGGGAGAGAGTTATAAGGTAGGATAACAGTCTAGATGGGAAAGTATTAATGGATGTCACCATGGTGAAGCGAGAGGGAGAGTGAGAGTTAAAAGGGGATAACAGTCTAGATGGGAAAGTATTAATGGATTGTCACCAGGAAGCGAGCGAGAGGGAGAGGAGAGAGTTAAAAGGTAGGATAACAGTCTAGATATGAAAGTATTGATGGATGTCACCAGGCGAAGCGAGAGAGTGAGAGGAGAGAGTATAAAGGTAGGAAACACGTCTAGAGTGAAAGTTATAATGGATGTCACCAGGAGAAGGGAGAGACGGGAGGGAGAGTATAAAGGAGGATAACAGTCTATGATGGGAAAGTATTAATGGATGTCACCAGGTGAAGGGAGAGAGGGAGAGAGTTATAAAGGTAGGATAAGATAACAGTCTAGAGATGTGAAAAGTATTAATGGATGTCACCAGGCAAAGCGGAGAGAGGGAGAGAGTGTTTAAAGGTAGGATAACAGTCTAGATGTGAAAGTATAATGGATGTCACCTGGCGAAGCGAGAGGGGGAGAGGAGTTATAAAGGTAGGATAAACGTCTAGATGTGAAAGCATTAATGGATATCAACCAGGTGAAGGAGGAAGAGAGGAGAGAGTTATAAAGGAGGATAACAGTCTAGATGTGAAAGTATAATGGATGTCACCAGGCCAAAGCGGAGGAGAGGAGAGAGAGAGAGTTATAAAGGAGGATAACAGTTCTAGATGTGAAGTATTAATGGATTCACCAGGCGAAGCGAGAGAGGAGGAGGGAGAGATGTTATAAAGGTAGGATAACAGTTAGATGTGAAAGTATTAATGGATGTCACCAGGCAAAGCGGAGAGAGGGAGAGAGTTATAAAGGTGGATAACAGTCTAGATATGAAAGTATTATGGATGTCACCAGGCGAAGCGAGGAAGCGGGGAGAGAGTTATAAAGGTAGGATAACAGTCTAGATGTGAAGTATTAAGTGATATCACCAGGCAAAAGAGAGAGGGAGAGAGTTATAAAGGTAGGAAACAGTCTAGATGTGAAAGTATTAATGGATTCACCAGGGGAAGGGGAGAGAGGGAGAGAGTTATAAAGGTAGGATAACAGTCTATGATGTGAAAGTATTAATGGATGTCACCAGGCGAAGGGAGGAAGAGAGAGAGGGAGAGAGTTATAAAGGTAGGATAACAGTCTAGATGAGAAAGTATTAATGGAGTCACCAGGTGAAGGGGAGAGGAGAGGAGAGCGAGAGTTATAAAGGTAGGAATACAGTCTAGATGGTGAAGTATTATGGATGTCACCAGGCAAAGCGAGAGAGGGAGAGAGTTATAAAGGTAGGATAACAGTCTAGATGTGAAAGTATTAATGGATGTCACCTGGCGAAGCGAGGAGAGGGGAGAGAGTTATAAAGGTTAGGATAACAGTCTAGATGTGAAAGTATTAATGGATATCACCAGGGAAGGGGGAGGAGAGGGAGAGAGTTATAAAGGTAGGATAACGTTAGATGTGAAAGTATTAATGGATGTCACCAGGCAAAGCAAGAGAGGGAGAGAGTTATAAAGGTAGGATAACAGTCTAGATGTGAAAGTATTAATGGGATGTCACCTGGCGAAGCGATGAGAGGGGAGAGAGTTATAAAGGGTAGGATAACAGTCTAGATATGAAAGTATATTAATGGATGTCATCAGGCGAAGGGAGGAGAGGGAGGAGAGTATAAAGGTAGGATCAGTCTAGATGTGAAAGTATAATGGATGTCACCAGGCAAAGCAAGGAGGAGAGGAGAGAGTATAAAGGTGGAGGATAACAGTCTAGATGTGAAAGTATTATGGATGTCACCTGGCGAAGCGAGAGAGGGAGAGAGGTATAAAGGTGGATAACAGTCTTGATATGAAAGTAGTTAATGGATGTCACAGGCAAAGGCGAGAGAGGGAGGAGAGAGAGTTATAAGGTAGGATAACAGTCTAGATGTGAAAGTATTAATGGATGTCACCAGGGCGAAGGGAAGAGGGAGAGAGAGTTATAAAGGTAGGATAACAGTCTAGATGTGAAAGTATATGGATGTCACCGGCAAAGCGAGAGGGAGAGAGAGTTAAAGGTTAGGATAACAGTCTAGATGTGAAAGTATAATGGATGTCACCTGGCGAACGCGAGGAGAGAGGGAGGAGAGTTATAAAGGTAGGATAACAGTCTAGATGTGAAGTATTAAGGATATCACCAGGTGAAGGGAGAGAGGGAAGAGAGTTATAAAGGTAGGATAACAGTCTAGAGTGTGAAAAGTATTAAGGGAGTCACCAGGCAAGCAAAGAGAGGGAGAGAGTTATAAAGGTTAGTGATAACAGTCTAGATGTGAAAGTATTAATGGATGTCACCTGCGAAGCGAGAGAGGGAGAGTGTTATAAAGGAGGATAACAGTCTAGATATGAAAGTATTAATGGATGTCATCAGGCGAAAGGGAGGGAGAGGGAGAGAGTTATAAAAGGTGAGGATAACAGTCTAGATGTGAAAGTATTAATGGATGTCACCAGGCAAAGCAAGAGAGGGAGAGAGTTATAAAGGTAGGATAACAGTCTAGATGTGAAAGTATTAATGGATGTCACCTGGCGAAGCGAGAGAGGGAGAGAGTTATAAAGGTAGGATAACACGTCTGATATGAAAGTATAATGGATGTCACCAGGCAAGGGAGAGAGGGAGAGAGTTATAAAGGTAGGATAACAGTCTAGATGTGAAAGTATTAATGGATGTCACCAGGCGAAGCGAGAGGGGAGAGAGTTATAAAGGTAGGATAACAGTCTAGATGTGAAAGTATTAATGGATGTCACCAGGCAAGCGAGAGAGAGAGGAGAGAGTTCTACAGGTAGGATAACAGCCTAGTTGAAGCATTAATGGATATCACCAGGCAAAGCGAGCAGAGAGGGAGAGAGTTCTAAAGGTAATACGGGGGCAGTAAGAGAGAATGGTTTAAGGCAGGAGGCAGCAGTGTTAGTTGGGGGTTGTGGAGAAGATTTCCTTGTGAGGAAACGGAGAGGCACGGCCTGGAACATAGGGGACCAAGAGAGAAGATAAGAGGTAGAGGGGTGCAGTGCAAGAGTGAAGGGATTTGAAGGTTAAAAGCAGGGTGTATTGAATGTGATTCTTGTAGATGGGAAGCCACCTATGGACTGAAGTAACGGGGATGCGGGTTCTCTATAAACCGAAAGAAACTGATTATTTCTCCCAGAGAGATATGTGTAGAGGGAGAACAGCAAGGGTCCTAAAACCGAGCCCTGTGGACCCCCACACTAAGCGGGAACAGGAGAGGAAGTCTTATTAGCAAGAGAGACAGAGAAAGATCAGTTAAAGAGATAAGAAGACAACCACGCCACACGATTGATTTCGGATGCCCAGGAATATAGATCTGCATAAGAAGAGGTCCACAGTATCAAAGGCAGCGGTACGAGTACAGGCGGTGTAGGAACTTGGTATCTGAATTGAGCCAAGGATGGGATTATCGAGGTGAAGTTTGTGAGTTTGTACGGGGGAAAGGAGAAGTCAATAAGAGTGGATAAGATAGGGTTATAAGAAATGTGTTAGGGAATCAGGGGTTAGGATCAGACATGAGGGCATTGAGGCTAAGACCGAGAGAGGAGGATAAAGCCGGAAGGTCTATACACGGGTGTTAAGAACAAGGACAGTAGATGAAATGTCAGGGGAGAGGGGAGAGTAGGTGGTAGAGGAAAGTAATTAGATTGTGATTAGAGATTGGAAGGAGTTACTAGCAAACTGAGAGACAGAAAGGTTTTAGTAAAGACCAAGTCCAGGAGTGACCATCCTTATGGGTCCTAGTGTGGTCCACTGCTGGAGGAGAAGGGGGGATGTTAGGTGGGGAGAAAGCGAGAGGGACAGGATTCTAGCATCGTCAATGTGACAATTGAAGTCACTTAGAATTATAGCCGGACAGTCGGAGGAAAGAAAGAAAGAGAGCCAAGGTTCAAACTCTGTAAGGGAAGTGACTGGGGGCTGAGGCAGAAGGGGGTTTGTATACAACTGCTACTCGTAGACATAAGGGGTAGAAAAGTTGGAAAATGGACTTTCAAATGAGGAAAAGCCACAGAGGGCGGAAGGAAGAGAACAATGGCAGATAGGGGAAAAGAGAAGACTACCCTCCACCCGTCCGAGGAACGAGGCGAATGAGGAAAGATAGACCTCATGCGTAATCATAGAGATTCACTAATACACGAGTTATTTATGGTGTAGGTGGCACAGGGATTATTAAATCCCAAATGCATCACCTTACATTTATCTACATTGAATCTCATCTGCCATTCTGCTGCCCATTTTGATAATCTATCTAGGTCTGCTTGCAGCAATACACATCATTGGAAGTTTCCAAAGCCTGCATAGTTAGTGTCACAGCAAATACTGAGACCTTGCTCTCGGTCAGGTAAGAAAATTGTATATATGTTTGGCCACCTTAAGTCATTTTTAAACAGATTAAACAGAAGCCGCCCCAGTACAGAACCCTAAGGCACTCCAATAGAACTTTATCCCACACTAGATGTAGCCCCATTGACCACCACACTGGCGATTGACTACTGATTCCCCCGGTGCCTCCTCTGCACATGCTCAAGCTTAAAAAGCTCTGGGAGCCAAGGGTGAAGGCAGATACATTTTTCATAACAGAAAAAAACCCAAATGATTAATATCTGGTTACAAACGCATGTATTTAAGGGGGATACTCTTTTAGACTGTCACCTTTCTTGTACAATCCCCATGTTCTGTGTTAATTCAATGTCATTCTCTTGCACCTTTAAGATTTACGGTATTTTCACAAGCTGCAACACACTCCTCTTGTGGGTCTCAGATCTTGGTACACCCCCCCTCCCCCCGTGTTCCTAAGAATGTAAATGTTCTGGTCATGCTGATAACCCAAACAGCTGCATGATTGTACGTTAATCAATGCTCTAATTAAAGAGATAAATTAGCAGCATAACATCTGCGGGGTGATATCGCCTCCTGATGTTCACAATTCAGAATTTATATATATTTGGTTTACACCATTCACCATGGAACTAACAAGGATACATTGAATCAATACACACAAAAGCAGATGTATGAGCAGGGGGTTAAGCCTCTACTATGTACTGTATATTTATATTATATACTATGGCATTTGGTCTTGTTCCCAATGGTCATTATCTAAACCAGCAGAGATGGACTAGAACTGAACTTGATCCTGAGATTAACCTAAAAAGTAATTGTTCGTACGAACTCTTTAGAACTTCCTAGCTATGAACTAGTTTGTTTTTTCGTTGACTATTATCGATAATTCATTTTGCCGATAACCCCCGAATGCGGCATTTTGGGGAAACCCTCAAATGTAGCCTTTCGGCGCTGACCCTCGAATGTTCGGTAACCCATGAATGATTATCGGCAACCCTTGAATGTACGGATCGTTCGGTTACCATTCCTATTTTATCTGATTTAAGCAGAACTTTTCAACTATTTCTCCCTATTGACATTTATTTGTCCGTGGTCAAACTTTAGAAGTTCTCTAGTTCGAAAAGAACCGAACTTTAGGAAGTTCAGAACTGCAATATCGAAAAATTCGAAACATGGCATCAAAAATTCATGTTGAAATTTGTAGTCTAAATTCAATTACAAAAAAAATCCACTCCAATTGGCTTTTATCAGATTTAATTGAATTTTTCGTTCCTGTGGGAATTCTACGATTACACTAATTATACGTACAGTTCCCTTAAAAGTCCAGGGACTATAGCCACAAGCACGAGTTATACTCAAAGAGTTCAGGACGCTTTTTAGAGGCTTGATATCACAACTTTCCTCACAGTCACTTATCATATCGACAGCTGAATATTCAGAAAAGTGTGTGGTGTGTGTGTGTGTTCTTAACCCTTTTTAAGTAATGTTTTGTCTTTACCCATGTACCTAGCGCTGCAGTTATTTTTCTGCATTTAGCCTATAATTATTGCCGGTAGTTTTAACAACAGAAAATTGTTGTTTCTACAAATCCTTCTCGCTCTGAGCATGTAATCCCCTTTTATTAGTGTCAATACTGATATAGGATCCGACGCTGCAGTCAGTTATAATGAGTTAAGTAAAAGTGTTATTTCTAATTATTGTTTTCTTTTTAAAGTCAAAAAATTAACAAATAAATGATGCCACAATAATTGAAAGAACTATTTTTTTTTATTATATTGTTATAATAAATATATATAAAATACATTTCAGCAAATAAACCATAAAATACTTTGCATCTCAAAATTACTCCACCTGTATCCTCAGTTTTATAGCAATGAACATTCAGGCTTCTAAATTTGTCCTTTGAATTTACAATTTTTTTTTGACAACCCTTTCCTCGGGTCTTGACAAGTGCACATGCTCACTACACACTTGAGTCAAGATGAAATGCTTTCTGCGTATGGAGTGCACCATGCTGTATAGCTGAAATGCCACTTGCTAGCTCTTACTAATCGCACTCCGTACATCTCAAGAATAGACATGGGCTAGAGCTTGCAAACCCGAGTTTGACCTGAACTTTAATAGTTTGCACGAACTCGGATTTTTAGAACTTGGGGTTTTATGACATATTTTCGATAATTATAATTATCGATAACCCTCAAATGACCATTTGCTAACTCTCGATTCAGGCATAACCCTCGAATGTAGCGTAGTTTGAAGAAACCCTTAAATGTAGCATAAACTAAATATGGAACCCTGACAATGCCAATCATGGAGAAAGTTACTGTTTTTTGGTGATAGTGACATGTTCCCCCGACCATTTCCCAGGTCCCAGAGCCATTTACAGTAATTATTATTATTATATTGTTATTGTGGATTTATATAGCGCCAACATCTTCCGTATCGCTTACAATTACATGTATACATTCACTTCAGGCCTGACCCGAAGAGCTTACAATCTAAGCACATTTATTTGAACATACATCCTATCATACATCTTTATGATTGTGGGGGAAACCGGAGTGCCCGGAGGAAACCTCGCAAGCACGGGAAGAACAATAAACTCCTTGCAGATGTGTCCAAGGGTGGATTCGAACTCAGCACTTGGGCTAATTGGGCTAATAACACACTGAATTGTGTTAGAGTTTGATCTTTGTGCTAGTAAGCATTTTCACAAGCACCAATAGTCATTGCACTAACTGGAGATTTCCTGGTCACATAATAAACCAGCAAGTGTGAATTAATACTAAAGGAATAATAAAATGGACCAGCGTTAAGGTGGCCATACACATTGCAGATACCCAACAAATTCCATAGGATCCAAAGGATCCCTAGAATGTATAGTTCATTTTCGATAACCCTCAAATGTACGGATCGTTTTCGCTAACCTTCAAATGTAGCATTCGATTTTCTGTAACCCTCGAAAGTATTGTTCGTTTTCGATAACCCTCGAATGTACAGATCGTTTTCGCTAACCCTCAGATGTATCCGCGCTAAAACCTTGAAAGTATGTTCGTTTTCGATAACCGTCAAAAGTATTGTTTGTTTCGCTAACCCTCAGATGTATCGCTTGCTAAAACCTTGAAAGTATTGTTCGTTTTTGCTAACCCTCAGATGTATCGCTCGCCTAAAACCTTGAAAGTATGTTCGTTTTCGATAACCGTCAAAAGTATTGTTCGTTTTCGCTAAACTCAGATGTATCGCTCGCTAAAACCTTGAAAGTATTGTTCGTTTTCGATAACCGTCACAAAGTATGTTTTGTTTGTTTTCGCTAACCCCTCAGATGTATCGCTTGCTAAAACCTTGAAAGTATTGTTCGTTTTCGATAACCCTCAGAGTGTACGTCGCTAAAACCTTGAAAGTATTGTTCGTTTTCGCTAACCCTCAGATGTATCGTCGCTAAAACCTTGAAAGTATTGTTCGTTTTCGATAACCGTCAAAATTATTGTCGTTTTCGTAACCCTTGAATGTACAGATCGTTTTCGCTAACCCTCAGATGGATCGCTCGCACTAAAACCTTGAAAGTATTGTTTGTTTTCGATAACCGTCAAAAGTATTGTTCGTTTTTGCAACCCTCAGATGTATCGCTCGCTAAAACCTTGAAAGTATTGTTCGTTTTCGATAACCGTCAAAAGTATTGTCGTTTTCCTAACCCTCAGATGTATCGCTGGTAACCTTGAATATAGCGTTCGATTTCGGTAACCCGCGAATGTAGCATTTGGTAATCCTCAAATTGCCTGTAACTCTCAAATGTAGCGTGCGGAAACCCTCATATTGCCGATCGTGGGGGAGAGGAAAGAAGTGTTTAAACGAGTTTTGGTGATATGTACATGCAGGGCCAATTAACCATTGGGCAGAAGAGGCAATTGCCCCTGGGCCCCGCCCCCAACACTGAATTTCATATTTTCTGTTGCCACTGACCAACAAAAAAAAAGAAAAGCGCCTCCTATCATCAGCCCAGGATGACCTTTGTTTAGAGGGGGTGAGGAGGGGTGTCGGATCACTCAGAGTCTGTTTGCAGTAATCCCTCCTACAGCCAGAGTTTCAGGATATTCTAGCCAATCGGAGCGCAGAGCTCTGCCCCCTCCCAACCCAGGCAGTTCCTCGAACTTTTGGAGCCTTTCACATCAACAAACGTAAGTTCCAGAAACCATTTCCCATGTGTGCCCAGCAGTTTACCCATGTATCTCTGTATGCCAACCAGTTTACCCATGTATCTCTGTGTGCCCAGCAGTTTACCCATGTATCTCTGTGTGCCCAGCAGTTTCCTGTACTATGTGTGCCACAGTTTACCTGTATCTCTGTGTGCCAACCAGTTTACCCATGTATCTCTGTGTGCCCAGCAGTTTACCCATGTATCTCTGATGCCAACCAGTTTACCCATGTATCTCTGTGTGCCAACCAGTTACCCAGTATCTCTGTGTGCCAACCAGTTTACCCCTGTATCTCTGTGTGCAACCAGTTTACCCATGTATCTCTGTATGCCAACCAGTTTACCCATGTATCTCTGTGTGCCCAGCAGTTTACCCATGTATCTCTGGTGTGCCAACCAGTTACCCATGTATCTCTGTATGCCAACAGTTTACCCATGTATCTCTGTGTGCCCAGCAGTTTACCCATGTATCTGTTGCCAACCAGTTTACCCATGTATCTCGTGTGCCAACCAGTTTACCCATGTATCTCTGTGTGCCCAGCAGTTTACCCAGTATCTCTGTGTGCCAACCAGTTTACCCATGTATCTCTGTATGCCAACCAGTTACCCATGTATCTCGTGTGCCCAGCAGTTTACCTGATATCTCTGTGTGCCAACCAGTTTACCCAGTACTCTGTGTGCCACCAGTTTACCCATGTATCTCTGTGTGCCAACAGTAACCCATGTATCTCTATGTGCCAAACAGTTTACCCGCCTATCTCTGTATGCCAAGCAGTTTACCCATGTATCTCTGTTGTGCCAACAGTTTACCCATGTGATCTCTGTGTGCCAACCAGTTTACCCATGTATCTCTGTGTGCCAACCAGTTACCCATGTTCTCTGTGGCCAGCAGTTTACCCATGAATCTTGTGTGCCAAGCAGTTTACCCATAAATCTGTGTGTGCCAAGCAGTTTACCCATAAAATAGCGTTGTGGCAGTGTGTTACTTTTTCATCCCAATGACCTTAATCTGCCCATTCAGCATTTTGTCTGTGTATAAATAAATGCAACCGAAATACTGACTTCCTGTTTGCGGACCCCTAATAGAGACAGTTATGGTCTTGCCCTTGACCCAGCGCCTGGGTTGATTCAGTTGCTCAGTAGAGATCTGAGCTGTTTGACCCACCCAACAGCCAATCAGTAGAAATTACTGTCAGGAACATTCCAAGGTAGTGGTGCATTCTGGGAAGAAGAAGGACGTTAGAACCTGAAATGTCAGCTCACTAATGTCAACAGCAGGGAACAGCCAAGGGAATGAAATCAACTGATTTTATAAAATGGGAGAGAATTATGCAGAATAACTAAGAAGGCATTACACAAACTAACAATTTAACAAATATTGAATTTCCATGAACTGTCCCTTTAAGGGTCCAATCCTCAAACATGGACATTTCGGGGAATCCAGCTGTCACTTTCTAAATGATGTGTCCCTAGGGACAGCGTTAAACTAACTAGAACCTGGGTGACATTTATAAAGCAGAATACTTATTTTTGATACGCCAGTGTCGTCTCACCAACACCGATTTCATAAATCTACGATCGGTATCGCTACATGCTTTACTCAGTGACTGAAACCAGCCATGGTTCCGGTTCCCAGGATAACCAGCTGATTGTGGTATCTTAAAATATCGTAAAAAACACACACACAACTAGCAAACACACACAACTACATAACACACATACACAAAATACTCACAACTACACAAACACACATTCACAAACACACACAACTACATAAACACACATACACAAATACTCACAACTACGCAAACACACATACACAAGCAACTAAACAAACACAAAAACACACAACTATGCAAACACACAACTACACAAACACACACCACACACAACTACATAAACACACATACACAAATACTTAAAACTACGCAAACACAAATACACAAACACAAGCAACTAAACAAACACAAAAACACACAACTATGCAAACACACAAACTACACACACACACCAGCACACATAACTACACACATACACAAAAACACAACTACACAAACACACACACAGAGTCCTAAAAGTTCTAAAATAAAAGTTTGTGGTCTTCCAGTTGTTTTCAAACTACAACTCCCAGCATTCCCTGCTGCCATCTGCTGTTGCTGAATGTTTAGAGAGCCACATGAGAGACATCTCTATTTTAAGCCAAAATTAAAGTTTATACTTGAACTTTTCCTTTCTAGTTTTAATTGATTTCTAAAAAAACAAATCAGCATTGAGATTTTTTGGTCGGAAATAAACTTCAGACATAAACAGGTTTAAAAATACTCGAGTCTTTGTTCTTTCTAGTAAATGACCGGCTATTCCTGCAGCTTTCCGTGTGGCCTTTGTACTATTGTTTTCCCAGGCTTGAAGGGGTCACGTCTGTGGAGTTGGGACGTCTTTCCATTTAAAAAAAAAGGTCAGATACCAGGCTAAAATGACAATGATTGGCTCTGTATATTAGCAATACCATTAACATTTACAATCCACGTTTGGTGTTTATGACAATTCATTCATTTTGCTGGGGAGGGAAAATGTCCATTCATTTCTCTAATTCCGTGCACACTCACCCAAAAACATTGCTCCAACGGTGCTCGCTAGTGGTGAATGGTCAATGGGGACCAAAAGGTTATTGAATCAGGCAGGTCTCAGTGCTCTGTTCCCTTAAAGGGACAGTTCAGTGGAAATGATCAATATTTGTTATATTGTTAGTTTGTGTAATCCCTTCTTAGTTATTCTACATATTCTCTCCCGTTTATAAAAATCAGTTGATTTCATTCCCTTTGCTGTTCCCTGCTGTTGACATTAGTGAGCTGACATTTCAGGTTCTAACGATCCTTCTTCTTCCCAGGATGCACCACTTCCTTGGAATGTTCCTAACAGTAATTTCTACTGATTGGCTGTTGGGTGGGTCAAACATGCTCAGATCTCTACTGAGCAACTGAATCAACCCAGGCGCTGGGTCAAGGGCAAAACCATAACGGTCTCTACTAGGGGTCCTGCAAACAGGAAGTCAGTATTTCATAATCATTTATTTATACACAGACACAATGCTGAATGGGCAGATTAAGGTCATTAGGATGGACAAATACTGCTCTTTTTTCTTAACAGCATATGTATTTCCATTGAACTTCCCCTTTAAGCAGACATTCCTAGCAGCGTGTGTCAATTTGCAATTCCCAACGCGTTTCCTTGGCGTTTTCTAAAAAGTCTCATTTAAAGCCTTTAATAGCAATCCCAAACCAAAGGGACATTAGCATTCCCATGATATATGATTTTCTAGTTTTGGACCTAAGCTCAATTTTATTTAATTATTTTGCAGAGAAATCTTTTCGCTACAGAATATCGATTTCCTCTGATTAGCTCGGAGTCTTGTCGGGTTCAGATTGATGACAATACAATGTGCTGGATCTGCAGCAAGACAGAACATAAGATTTTGTTACTGTTGCTGAGATATTTTGCCGTTTTATTTTCATTTCAGTATTTGAACATTTTTTATTATTATTTTTTATTTGATTTATTTTCTTCTTCTTAGGAAACATCAATGTAGAAATCACTGAGGGTGACGGACTCGGATCTCGAGATTTCACCTATGTTTCTTTTTGATACTGAAAGAGAGGAGATATAACTGCCATTGACGTGGGATCGTGTTCGCCCAGGAGGACGGATCACAAATCACCAGAGATAATCTGCAGATTTGAAAATCTGTAGATTTTGCAGACGTTTTGGCCAGTACATATCGAAAATTCCGTTTAAAATCGCGGTCCAGAATTGCAGTCGAAATTTAAAAAATGAATGTTTATTATTAAATGATGTGGTCCATTCCCCTCCATGATATTATAGACCTGTTAGTTTGCCAATATCTTATCCCTTATTGGTGGGAAATTAAAGGGATAAGATATTGAAATACATGGGTAATAGATCATGCTAAACCAATCTAATATCTAGATATTAGGGAGGGGGTGGTTGCGATTTTTTTGGATTTTGCAACAGCCTTTGATACTGTACCTAATAGAAGGTTATTATGTAACATAAGAAGCAGTAGTATTAACCTTTCTGCTTGTACTTGGATTGAGAACTGGAAGGCTATAGGATATATTACAGAGTGGTTATTAATGGAACCTTACCTAGTTGGACCAGTGTGGTTATTGGAGTTTCTCAGGGGTCTGTCCTGGGTCCGATACTATTTAACCTATTTATTAGAGATGGCTGAACTCACTGAAATCCGTTGCACTTGCAGATTAGTGGATTTTCGAAATAATCAGAAAATGTTAAAATGTAGACAGATCGAAGTCAATGGAAGTTAAAAAATGTGAAAATTCTGCCTAAAATTAAGATATGAATAGTATAGTATATTATTGTATAGTATATCATAGTATAGTATACAGTATAGTATAGAGCATAATATACAGTGAAGTACAGTACAGTATAGTATAGTATATTATTATATAGTATATCATAGTATAGTATACAGTATAGTATAGAGCTTAATATACAGTTTAGTACAATACAGTATAGTATAGTACAGTATAGTATAGTATAGTATATGGTATAGTAAGTAGTATAGTATAGTATATAGTATAGTGTAGTATAGTATATAGCATAGTATAGTATTTAGTATAGTATAGTATATTATAATACAGTATAGTATAGTACAGTATAGTATGTAGTATAGTCTAGTATAGTACAGTACAATATTGCATAGTATATAGTCTAGTATAGTACAGTATAGTATAGAATTGTCACAATATAGTAAAGTATAGTATAGTATATAGTATAGTACAGTATAGTATATAGTATAGTATATAGTATAGTATATAGTATAGTACAGTATATAGTATAGTATATAGTAAAGTACAGTATGGTATATAGTACAGTATAGTATAGTATATAGTAAAGTACAGTAGTGTAGTGTATAGTACTGTATAGTATAGTACAGTATAGTGTATAGTACAGTATAGTATATAGTAAAGTGCAGTATAGTATATAGTATAGTACAGTATAGTATATAGTATAGTATGGTATATAGTAAAGTACAGTATAGTAGTATAGTATATAGTATAGTACAGTATAGTATATAGTATAGTACAGCATAGTATAGTATATAATAAAGTACATTATAGTAGTATAGTACAGTATAGTATATAGTATTGTATAGTATATAGTAAAGTACAGTAGTATAGTATATAGTATAGTACAGTATAGTATAGTAAAAACAGCATTGTATATGGCAGACAGTTGGTGTCGAACCCCCCCACCTCTATTTAGGCTTGGTTTCTTTATTTTCACATAAATGGCCTCCTTAACACCTCTCTTGAACCAGTCACGTTCCTTCGCCAGTATGTTAACATTACAATCTTCAAAGGTATGTCCTTTATCCTTAAGATGCAGATACACGGCTGAGTCCTGACCCGAGGAATTGGCTCTTCTGTGCTGGGCCATACGTTGATGCAGTTGCTGTTTGGTCTCCCCCACATACAAATCAGAGCATTCTTCACTGCACTGCATATATGATGTCGCTTTTCTTGTGTTTTGGTATTGGGTCTTTCGGATGTACCAATTGCTGCCTCAGTGTGTTGTTTGGTTTAAAGCAGACAGGGATACGATGTTTTTTGAAAATTCTTCTTAACAGCAGCAGTTTACCCATGTATCTCTGTGTGCCCAGACAGGTTTAACCATGTACTTGTGTGCCAACAGTTTACCATGTATCTCTGTGTGCCAACCAGTTTACCCATGTATCTCTGTGTGCCCAGCAGTTTACCCATGTATCTCTGGATGCCAACCTTAGTTTACCCATGTATCTCTGTGTGCCAACCAGTTACCCAGTATCTCTGTGTGCCAACCAGTTTACCCCATGTATCTCTGTGTGCAACCAGTTTACCCATGTATCTCTGTATGCCAACCAGTTTACCCATGTATCTCTGTGTGCCCAGCAGTTTACCCATGTATCTCTGGGTGCCAACCAGTTACCCATGTATCTCTGTATGCCAACAGTTTACCCATGTATCTCTGTGTGCCCAGCAGTTTACCCATGTATTTCTGTTGCCAACCAGTTTACCCATGTATCTCTGTGTGCCAACCAGTTTACCCATGTATCTCTGTGTGCCCAGCAGTTTACCCAGTATCTCTGTGTGCCAACCAGTTTACCCATGTATCTCTGTATGCCAACCAGTTACCCATGTATCTCGTGTGCCCAGCAGTTTACCTGATATCTCTGTGTGCCAACCAGTTTACCAGTACTCTGTGTGCCACCAGTTTACCCATGTATCTCTGTGTGCCAACAAGTAACCCATGTATCTCTATGTGCCAAACAGTTTACCCTGCCCTATCTCGTATGCCAAGCAGTTTACCCATGTATCTCTGTTGTGCCAACAGTTTACCCATGTGATCTCTGTGTGCCAACCAGTTTACCCATGTATCTCTGTGTGCCAACCAGTTAACCCATGTTCTCTGTGGCCAGCAGTTTACCCATGAATTCTGTGTGCCAAGCAGTTTACCCATAAATCTGTGTGTGCCAAGCAGTTTACCCATAAAATAGCGTGTGGCAGTGTGTTACTTTTTCATCCCAATGACCTTAATCTGCCCATTCAGCATTTTGTCTGTGATAAATAAATGCAACCGAAATACTGACTTCCTGTTTGCGGACCCCTAATAGAGACAGTTATGGTCTTGCCCTTGACCCAGCGCCTGGGTTGATTCAGTTGCTCAGTAGAGATCTGAGCTGTTTGACCCACCCAACAGCCAATCAGTAGAAATTACTGTCAGGAACATTCCAAGGTAGTGGTGCATTCTGGGAAGAAGAGGACGTTAGAACCTGAAATGTCAGCTCACTAATGTCAACAGCAGGGAACAGCCAAGGGAATGAAATCAACTGATTTTATAAAATGGGAGAGATTATGCAGAATAACTAAGAAGGCATTACACAAACTAACAATTTAACAAATATTGAATTTCCATGAACTGTCCTTTAAGGGTCCAATCCTCAAACATGGACATTTCGGGGAATCCCAGCTGTCACTTTCTAAATGATGTGTCCCTAGGGACAGCGTTAAACTAACTAGAACCTGGGTGACATTTATAAAGCAGAATACTTATTTTTGATAACGCCAGTGTCGTCTCACCAACACCGATTTCATAAATCTACGATCGGTATCGCTACATGCTTTACTCAGTGCTGAAACCAGCCATGGTTCCGGTTCCCAGGATAACCAGCTGATTGTGGTATCTTAAAATATCGTAAAAAACACACACACAACTAGGCAAACACACACAACTACATAACACACATACACAAAATACTCACAACTTACACAAACCACATTCACAAACACACACAACTACATAACACACATACACAAATACTCACAATACGCAAACACACATACACAAGAACTAAACAAACACAAAAAACACACAACTATGCAAACAAAACACACAAACACCACCACACACAAACTACATAAACACACATACACAATACTTAAAACTACGCAAACACAAATACACAAACACAAGCAACTAAAAAACACAAAAACACACAAAATGCAAACACACAAACTCACACACACCCAGCACAACATAACTACACACATACACAAAAACACAACTACAACAACACACAACACAAGTCCTAAAAGTTCTAAAATAAAAGTTTGTGGTGCTTCAGTTGTTTTCAAACTACAACTCCCAGCATTCTGCTGCCATCTGCTGTTGCTGAATGTTTAGAGAGCCACATGAGAGACATCTCTATTTTAAGCAAAATTAAAGTTTATACTTGAACTTTTCCTTTCTAGTTTTAATTGATTTCTAAAAAAACAAATCAGCATTGAGATTTTTTGGTCGGAAATAAACTTCCGACATAAACAGGTTTAAAAATACTCGAGTCTTTGTTCTTTCTAGTAAATGACCGGCTATTCCTGCAGCTCGTGTGTGGCCTTTGTACTATGTTTTCCCAGGCTTGAAGGGGTCACGTCTGTGGGTTGGGAAGTCTTCCATTTAAAAAAAAAGGTCAGATACCAGGCTAAATGACAATGATTGGCTCTGTATATTAGCAATACCATTAACATTTACAATCACGTTGTGGTGTTTATGACAATTATTCATTTTGCTGGGGAGGGAAAATGTCCATTCATTTCTCTAATTCCGTGCACACTCACCCAAAAACATTGCTCCAACGGTGCTCGCTAGTGGTGAATGGTCAATGGGGACCAAAAGGTTATTGATCAGGCAGGTCTCAGTGCTCTGTTCCCTTAAAGGGACAGTCAGTGGAAATGATCAATATTTGTATATTGTTAGTTTGTGTTAATCCCTTCTTAGTTATTCTAATATTCTCTCTCCGTTTATAAAATCAGTTGATTTCATTCCCTTTGCTGTTCCCTGCTGTTGACATAGTGAGCTGACATTTCAGGTTCTAACGATCTTCTTCTTCCCAGGATGCACCACTTCCTTGGATGTTCCTAACAGTAATTTCTACTGATTGGCTGTTGGTGGGTCAAACATGCTCAGATCTCTACTGAGCAACTGAATCAACCCAGGCGCTGGGTCAAGGGCAAACCATAACGGTCTCTAATAGGGGTCCTGCAAACAGGAAGTCAGTATTTCATAATCATTATTTATACACAGCACAATGCTGAATGGGCAGATTAAGGTCATTAGGATGGACAAATACTGCTCTTTTTCTTAACAGCATATGTATTTCCATTGAACTTCCCCTTTAAGCCGACATTCCTAGCAGCGTGTGTCCATTTGCAATTCCCAACGGTTTCCTTGGCGTTTTCTAAAAAGTCTCATTTAAAGCCTTTAATAGCAATCCCAAACCAAAGGGACATTAGCATTCCCATGATATTATGATTTTCTAGTTTTGGACCTAAGCTCAATTTTATTTAATATTTTGCAGAGAAATCTTTTCGCTACAGAATATCGATTTCCTTGATTAGCTCGGAGTCTTGTCGGGTTCAGATTGATGACAATACAATGTGCTGGATCTGCAGCAAGACAGAAAATAAGATTTTGTTACTGTTGCTGATGATATTTTGCCGTTTTATTTCATTTCAGTATTTGAACATTTTTATATTATTTTTTATTTGATTATTTTCTTCTTCTTAGGAAACTCAATGTAGAAATCACTGGGGTGACGGACTCGGATCTCGAGATTTCACTATGTTTCTTTTTGATACTGAAGAGAGGAGATATAACTGCCATTGACGTGGGATCGTGTTCGCCAGGAGGACGGATCAAAATCACCAGAGAATCTGCAGATTTGAAAATCTGTTAGATTTTGCAGACGTTTTGGCCATGACATATCGAAAATTCCGTTTTTAAAACGCGGTCCAGAATTGCAGTCGAAATTTAAAAAATGAATGTTTATTATTAAATGAGTGGTCCATTTCCTCCATGATATTATAGACCTGTTAGTTTGCCAATATCTTATCCCTTATTGGTGGGAAATAAAGGGATAAGATATTGAAATACATGGGTAATAGATCATGCTAAACCAATCTAATATCTAGATATTAGGGAGGGGGTGGTTGCGATTTTTTTGGATTTTGAACAGCCTTTGATACTGTACCTAATAGAAGGTTATTATGAACATAAGAAAGCAGTAGTATTAACTTTCTGCTTTTTTGGATTGAGAACTGGAAGGCTATAGGATATATACAGATGGTTATTAATGGAACCTTACCTAGTGTGGACCAGTGTGGTTATTGGAGTTTCTCAGGGGTCTGTCCTGGGTCCGATACTATTAACCTATTTATTAGAGATGGCTGACTCACTGAAATCCGTTGCACTTGCAGATTAGTGGATTTTCGAAATAATCAGAAAATGTTAAAATGTAGACAGATCGAAGTCAATGGAAGTTAAAAAATTGAAAATTCTGCCTAAAATAAGATATGAATAGTATAGTCATTATGTATAGTATATCATAGTATAGTATACAGGTATAGTATAGAGCATAATATACAGTGAAGTACAGTACAGTATAGTATAGTATATTATTATATAGTTATCATAGTATAGTATACAGTATTAGTATAGAGCTTAATATACATTTAGTACAATACAGTATAGTATAGTACAGTATAGTTAGTATAGTATATGGTTATGTAAGTAGTATAGTTAGTATATAGTTATAGTGTAGTATGTATATAGCATAGTATCGTATTTAGTATAGTATAGTATATTATATACAGTATAGTATAGTACAGTATAGTATGTAGTATAGTCTAGTATAGTACAGTACAATATTGCATAGTATAGTCTAGTATGTACAGTATAGTATAGAATTGTACAATTATAGTAACAGTATAGTATAGTATATAGTATAGTACTAGTATAGTATAGAGTATGTATATAGTTAGTATGATGTATAGTAAGTATAGTATAGTATATAGTAAAGTACAGTAGGTATACTAGTACAGTATAGTATAGTATATAGTAAAGTACAGTAGTGTGTAGTCTTAGTACTGTATATGTATAGACGTATAGTTTTATAGGACAGGATGTATATAGTTAATAGTGCAAGTATAGTATATAGTATGACAGTATAGTATATAGATAGTATGGTATATAGTACAAGTAAGTATAGTAGTATAGTATATAGTATAGTAAGTATACGTATATGTATAGTAGCATATAGTTATAAATAAAGTACATATAGTAGTATAGTACAGTATAGTATATAGTATTGTATAGTATATAGTAAAAGTACAGTAGTGATAGTATATAGTATGTACAGTTATAGTATAGTATTATAGTATAGTATAAGTATATAGTTAGTACAGTAGTAAGTATTATAGTATATAGTATAAGTAACAGTATAGTTATAGTATAGTACAGTATAGTATATAGTATTGATAGATATAGTAAAGTTACAGTATCGTATGTATATATATATATAGTATAGTATATAGTAGTAAGTATAGTGTATAGTAAGTATAGTGATAGTATATAGTATAGTACGTATAGTATATAGTATAGTACAGTATATAGTATATAGTATGTAGTATATAAAAAGTACAGTAGTTAGTATAGATATAGATAGTATAGTACAGTATAGTATATGTATCTCTGTATGCCAACCAGTTTACCCATGTATCTCTGTGTGCCCAGAGGTCAGTTTACCCGTATCTCTGGTGGCCAACCAGTTTACCCATGTATCTCTGTATGCCAACCAGTTACCCATGTATCTCTGTGTGCCCAGCAGTTACCCATGTATTCTCGTATGCCAACCAGTTTACCCATGTATCTCTGTGTGCCAACCAGTTACCCATGTATCTCTGTGTGCCAACCAGTTTACCCATGTATCTCTGTGTGCCAACCAGTTTACCCATGTATCTCTGTATGCCAACCAGTTTACCCATGTATCTCTGTGTGCCCAGCAGTTTACCCATGTATCTCTGTGTGCCAACCAGTTTACCCATGTATCTCTGTGTGCCCAGCAGTTTACCCATGTATCTCTGTGTGCCAACCAGTTTACCCATGTATCTCTGTGTGCCAACACAGGGGTAAACTGGTTGGCACACAGAGATACATGGTAACTGTCTGGGCACACAGAGATACATGGGTAACTGGTTGCATACAGATACATGGTAAACTGGTTGGCACCACAAGATACTGGGTAACTGCTGGCACACGAGATACATGGGTAAACTGTTGGCACACGAGATACATGGGTAAACTGTTGGCACAGAGATACATGGGTAAACTGCTGGGCACACAGAGATACATGGGTAAACTGGTTGGCATACAGAGATCATGGTAAACTGTTGGCAACAAGAGATACATGGGTAAACTGCTGGGCACACAGAGATACATGGGTAAACTGGTTGGCATACGATACATGGGTAAACTGGTTGGCCACAGAGATACATGGGTAACTGGTGCCACCAGCGGATACAGGGTAACTGGTTGGGACACAGAGATACATGGGTAAACTGGTTGGCATACAGAGATACATGGGTAAACTTGGGCACACAGAGATACATGGTTAACTGGTGGTTTCACACAGAGATACATGGGTAAACTGGTGGCACACAAGAGATACATGGGTAAACTCTGGGCACACAAGATACATGGGTAAACTGCTGGGCACACAGAGATACATGGGTAACTGGTTGGCATACAGAGATACATAGGTAAACTGCTGGGCACCACATAGTGAAATCGGTTTCTGGAACTCGTTTGTTGATGTGAAAGCTCCCAAAAGTTCGAGGAACTGCCTGGGTTGGAGGGGGCAGAGCTCTGCGCTCCGTTGGCTAGTATCCGAACTCTGGCTGTAGGAGGGATTACTGCAAACAGACTCTGAGTGATCCGACCCCCTCCTCACCCCCGCTGGAAACAAAGGTAAACTCTGGGCTGAATGATAGGAGGCGCTTTTCTTTTTTTTTGTTGGTCGTGGCAACAGAAAATATGAAATTCAGTGTTGGGGGCGGGGCCCGGGGCAATTCCTCTTCTGCCCAATGGTTAATTTGGCCCTGCATGTACATATCACAAAACTCGTTTAAACACTTCTTCTTCCTCCCCCACGATCGGGCAATATGAGGGTTTCCGCACGCTACATTTGAGAGTTACAGACGGCAATTTGAGGATTACCAAATGCTACATTCGCGGGTTACCGAAATCGAACGCTATATTCAAGGTTACCGAGCGATACACTGAGGGTTAGCGAAAACGAACACTTTTGACGGTTATCGAAAACGAACAATACTTTCAAGGTTTTAGTAGCGACGATACATCTGAGGGTTAGCAAAAAACGACAATACTTTTGACGGTTATCGAAAACAAACAATACTTTCAAGGTTTTGCGAGCGATACATCTGAGGGTTAGCGAAAACGATCTGTACATTCAAGGGTTATCGAAAACGAACAATAATTTGACGGTTATCGAAACCGACCAATACTTTCAAGGTTTTAGCGAGCGATACATCTGAGGGTTAGCGAAACGAACAATACTTTCAAGGTTTTAGCGAGCGATACATCTGAGGTTAGCGAAAACGAACATACTTTCAAGGTTTTAGCAAGCGATACATCTGAGGTTAGCGAAAACAACACATACTTTTGACGGTTATCGAAAACGAACAATACTTTCAAGGTTTTAGCGAGCGATACATCTGAGGGTTAGCGAAAACGAACAATACTTTTGACGGTTTATCGAAAACGAACAATACTTTCAAGGTTTTAGCGAGCGATACATCTGAGGGTTAGCAAAAACGAACAATACTTTCAAGGTTTTAGCAAGCGATACATCTGAGGGTTAGCGAAAACAACAATACTTTTGACGGTTATCGAAAACGAACAATACTTTCAAGGTTTTAGCGAGCGATACATCTGAGGGTTAGGAAAACGATCTGTACATTCGAGGGTTATCGAAAACGAACAATACTTTCGAGGGTTACAGAAAATCGAATGCTACATTTGAAGGTAGCGAAAACATCCGTACATTTGAGGGTTATCGAAAATGAACTATACATTCTAGGGATCCTTTGGTTCCTATGGAATTTGTTGGGTATCTGCAATGTGTATGGCCACCTTAACGCTGGTCCATTTTATTATTTCCTTTAGTATTAATTACACTTGCTGGTTTATTATGTGACCAGGAAATCTCCATTTATTGCAATGACTATTGGTGCTTGTGAAAATGCCTACTAGCCAAAGATCAAACTCTACACAATTCAGTTGTTATTAGCCCAATTAGCCCAAGTGCTGATTTCGAATCCACCCTTGGACACATCTGCAAGGAGTTAGTATGTTCTTCCCGTGCTTGCGAGGGTTTCCTCCGGGCACTCCGGTTTCCCCCACAATCATAAAGATGTATGATAGGATGTATTGTCAAATAAATGTGCTTAGATTGTAAGCTCTTCGGGTCAGGGCCTAAGTGAATGTATACATGTAATTGTAAAGCGATACGGAAGATGTTGGCGCTATATAATCCACAATAACAATAATAATAATAATAATTACTGTAATGCTCTGGGACCTGGGAAATGGTCGGGAGGAACATGTCACTACTACACCAAAACAGTAACTATTTCTCCATGATCTGGCATTGTCAGGGTTCCATATTTAGTTTATGCTACATTTAAGGGTTTATCTTCAAAACGCTACATTCGAGGGTTATGCCTGAATCGAGAGTTAGCAAATGGTACATTTGAGGGTTATCGATAATTATAATTATCGAAAATATGTCATAAAACCCAAAGTTCTAAAAATCCGAGTTCGTGCAAACTATTAAAGTTCAGGTCAAACTCGGGTTTGCAAGCTCTAGCCCATGTCTATTTCTTGATGTCGCGAGTGACGATTAGTATAAGAGCTAGCATGGCATTTCAGCTATACAGCATGGTGCACTCCATACGCAGAAAGCATTTCATCTTGACTCAAGTGTGTAGTGAGCATGTGCACTTGTCAATGACCCGGAGGAAAGGGTTGTCAAAAAAAAATTGTAAATTCAAAGGACAAATTTAGAAGCCTGAATGTTCATTGCTATAAACTGAGGATACAGGTGGAGTAAGTTTGAGATGCAAGTATTTTATGGTTTTATTGCTGAAAGTTATTTATATATATTTATTATAACAATATAATAAAAATAGTTCTTTCAATTTGTGCTCATTTATTTGTTAATATTTTTTGACATTTAAAAGAAAAACAATAATTAGAATAACACTTTTACTAACTCATTATATGACACGCAGCAGCGTCGGATCCTATATCGTATTGACACTAATAAAAGGGGATTACATGCTCAGAGCGAGAAGGATTTGTAGAAACACAATTTTCTGTTGTTAAACTACCGGCTAATTATAGGCTAAATGCAGAAAAATAACTGCAGCGCTAGTTACATGGGTAAAGACAAAAACATTACTTAAAAAGGGTTAAGAACACACACAAACACACACACACTTTTTCTGATATTCAGCCTGTCAATATGATAAGTGACTGTGGAGGAAAGTTTTGATATCAAGCCTCTAAAAAGCGTCCTTGAACCTCTGGAGTATAATCTGCTTGTGGCTTATAGTCCCGTGGACTTTTAAAACTGTACGTATAATTAGTGTAATGCGTAGAATTCCACAGGAACGAAAAATTCAATTAATCTGATAAAAGCCAATTGGAGTGGATTTTTTTTGTAATTGAATTTAGACTACAAATTTCAACATTGAATTTTTGATGCCATGTTTCAATTTTTCGATATTGCAGTTCTGAACTTCCTAAAGTTCGGTTCTTTTCCGAACTAGAGAACTTCTAAAGTTTGACCACGGACAAATAAATGTCAATAGGGAGAAATAGTTGTGAAAGTTTCTGCTAAAATACAGATAAAATAGGATGGTACCGACGAACGTCCATACATTCAAGGGTTGCCGAATAATCATTCATGGTTACCGAACATTCGAGGTCAGGGCCGAAATGCTACATTTGAGGGTTATCCCCAAAATGCCGCATTCGGGGGTTATCGGCAAAATGAATTACGATAATAGTCAACGAAAAAACAAACTAGTTATAGCTTAGGAAGTTCTAAAGAGTTCGTACGAACAATTACTTTTTAGGTTAATCTCAGGATCAAGTTCAGTTCTAGTCCATCTCTGCTGGTTATAGATAATGACCAGTGGGAACAAGACCAATGCCAATAGTATATAATATAAATATACAGTACATAGTAGAGGCTTAACCCACCTGCTCATACAATCTGATCTTTTGTTTTGATTGATTCAATGTATCCTTGTTAGTTCCATGGTGAGATGGTGTACCAACACAAAATATATAAATTCTGATTGTGAACACCAGGGACGATATCCACCGCCGAGATGTTATGCTGCTAATTTATCTCTTTAATTAGAGCATTGATTCTGTACATCATGCAAGCTGTTTGGGTTAATCACGCATGACCAGAACATTTACATTCTTGGAGGAACAAGGGGGAGGGGGGGTGTACCAAGATCTAGACCCACAAAGAGGAGTGTGTGTTCAGCTGTGAAAATACCGTAAATCTTAAAGGTGCAAGAGAATGACATTGAATTAACACGAGAACATGGGGATTGTAGCAAGAAAGTTGACAGTCTAAAAGAGTATCCCCCTTAATACATGCGTTTGTAACCAGATATTTATCATTTGGGTTTTTTTCTGTTATAAAATGTATCTGCCTTCACCCTTGGCTCCCAGAGCTTTTTAAGCTTGAGCATGTGCAGAGGAGGCACCGGGGAGTGGAATCAGTAGTCAATCGCCAGTGTGGTGGTCAAGGGGCTACATCTAGGTGGGATAAAGTTCTAAGTGGAGTGCTTAGGGTTCTGTCTGGGGCGGCTTCTGTTTAATCTGTTTTAAAATGACTTAAGGTGGCCAACATATATACAATTTTCTACCTGACCGAGGCAAGGTCTCAGTATTTGCTGATGACACTAACATATGCAGAGCTTTGGAAACTTCCAATGATTGTAATTGCTGCAAGCAGACCTAGATAGATTATCAAAATGAGCACAATTGGCAGATGAGTTTCATATGTAGACTAAATGTATAGAGTAGATTACATGATGGGATTAGAATCCGTGTCCACGCCCAACACCATAAATAACAGCTGTATTTAACTTAATTCCTGACTTATTGCTCCCAGATATGCTTCTCGTTGTTTGAACTCTATGCAAATGATTTATTCTCCTCGTTCCTCAGGTAGTGGTCTGTAACCTCTTCTCAGTTTCTCTCCTGCTCTCCTGTCTTCATGCCCATGGTCCAGTTGTCCACTTTTCACCACCTAGTCTACGAGTAGATTGTATCAGACCCCCTTCTGCCTCACCCCAGTCACTTCCCTTACAGTTTGAACCTTGCTCTCTTTCTTTCCTCCGACTGTCCGGCTATAATTCTAAGTGACTTCAATTGTCACATTGACGATGCTAAGAATCCTGTCCCTCTCGCTTTCTCTCCACCTAACATCCTCCTTCTTCCCCTCCAGCAGTGGACAACACTAGGACCCATAAGGATGGTCACCCCCTGGACTTGGTCTTTACTAAACCTTTCTGTCTCTCAGTTTGCTAGTACTCCTTCAAATCTCTAATCACAATCTAATTACTTCTCTACCAACCTACTCTCCCCTCTCCACTCATTTCATCTACTGTCCTTGTTCTTAACACCCGTAATAGACCTTCCGGCTTTATCCTCCTCTCTCGGTTCTAGCCTCAATGCCCTCATGTCTGATCCTAAACCCTGATTCCCTAACACATTTCTTATAACCCTATCTTATCCACATATTATTGACTCCTTTTTCCCTTCCGTACAAACTCACAACGTCACCTCGATAATCCCATCCTTGGCTCAATTCAATACCAAGTTCCTACACCGCTGTACTCGTACCGCTGCCTTTGATACGTGTGGACCTCTTCTTAGGCAGATTCTATATTCTCTGGGCATCCGAAATCAATCGTGGCGTGTTGTCTCTTCTTATCTCTTTAACTGATCTTTCTCTGTCTCTCTTGCTAATAAGACTTCCTCTCCTGTTCCGCTTATGTGTGGGGTCCACAGGGCTCGGTTTTGGACCCTTGCTGTTCTCCCTCTACACTATCTCTCTGGGGAAATAATCAGTTCTTTCGGTTTAATAGAGAACCCGCATCCCCGTTACTTCAGTCCATAGGGTGGCTTCCCATCTAACAAAGAATCACATTCAATACCCTGCTTTATAACCTTCAAATCCCTTCACTCTACTGCACCTCCCTACTTTATCTTCTCTCTCTTGGTCCCCTATGTTCCAGGCCGTGCCCTCCGTTTCCTCACAGGAAATCTTCTCCACAGACCCCCACTAACACTGCTGCCTCCTGCCTTAAACCATTCTCTCTTACTCTACGCTCCGCTTACCTTTAGAACTCTCTCTCCCTCCCTCGCTTTGCCTGGTGATATCCATTAATGCTTCATCTAGGCTGTTATCCTACCTGTAGAACTCTCTCCCTCTCTCGCTTTGCCTGGTGACATCCATTAATACTTTCACTCTAGACTGTTATCCTACCTTTATAACTCTCTCCCCTCCTCCGCTTCGCCTGGTGACATCCATTAAACTTTCACATCTAGACTGTTATCCTACTTTATAACTCTCTCCCTCTCTCCCTTGCCTGGTGACATCCATTAATACTTTCATATCAGACTGTTATCCTACCTTTATAACTCTCCCCTCTCCGCTTCGCCAGGTGACATCCATTAATACTTTCACATCTAGACTGTTATCCTACCTTTATAACTCTCTCCCTCTCTTGCTTGGCCTGGTGACATCCATTAATACTTTCACATCTAGACTGTTATCCTACCTTTTAACTCTCTCCCTCTCTCCCTTCGCCTGATGACATCCATTAATCTTTTCATATCTAGACCTGTTATCCACCTTTATACCTCTCTCCTCTCTCGCTTCGCAGTGACATCCATTAATACTTTCACTCTAGACTGTTACCTAACCTTTATAACTCCCTCCCTCTCTTGCTTGCCTGGTGACATCCTTATACTTTCACCTCTAGACTGTTATCCTACCTTTATAACTCTCTCCTCTCTTTCCCTTCACCTGGTGATATCCATTAATACTTTCAACATCTAGAGCTGTTATCCTACCGTTATAACTCTCCCCTCTCTCCGCTTCGCCAGGTGACATCCATTAATACTTTCACATCTAGACTGTTTATCCCTACCTTTAAACTCTCTCCCTCTCTCGCTTTGCCTGTGACATCCATTCTACTTTCACATCTAGACTGTTATCACTACCTTTTAACTCTCTCCCTCTCTCGCTTCGCCTGGTGACATCCATTAATACTTTCACATCTAGACTGTTTATCCTACCTTATAACCTCTCCCTCTCCTCTCCCCTTTGCCTCGGTGACATCCATTAATACTTTCATATCAAGACTGTTATCCTACCATTTATAACTCTCTCCCTCTCTCCCGCTTCGCCAGGTGACTGAAAATCCATTAATACTTTCACATCTAGACTGTTATCCTCCTTTATACTCTCTCCTCTCCTCCTGGCTTGCCCGGGTGACACCATGTATTGACTTTCACATCTAAGACTGTTATCCTACCTTTGTTTAATCTCTCTACTCTCTCCCTGCCTGATGACATCCATTATCTGCGCTTCAGTCTACGCCCAGAGTACCTGACATTGATAATCTTGTTTTGCCATATCTAGACTGTGACCTACCCTTTATAACTCTCTCCCTCTCTTGCTTGCCGGTGACATCCATTAATACTTTCACATCTAGAACTGTTATCCTACCTTTATACTCTCTCCCTCTCTGCTTTGCCTGGTTAATCCATTAATACTTTCACATTCTAGACTGTTATCCTACCTTATAACTCTCTCCTCTCTCCCCCTTCGCCAGGTGACATCCATTAATACTTTCACATCTAGACTGTTATCCTACCTTTATACACTCTCTCCCTCTCTCGCTTCTGCAGTTACATCCATTAATACTTTCCACATCTTAGACTGTTATCCTACCTTTATAACCTCTCCCTCCTCGCCCTTTTCACCTGGTGACATCCATTATATCACTTTCACATCTAGACTGTTATCCTACCTTTATAACTCTCTTCTCCCTCCTCCCCTTCCCCGGTGACATCCATTAATACTTTCATACTAGACTGTTGTCTTGCATCTACATCTCTTCTCTCTCTTACCTCTCTCCCTCTCTCCCTTCCCTGGTGACATCCATTCAATCTTCACATCTAGACTGTTATCCTACCTTTATAACTCTCTCCCTCTCCCTTCCCCTGGTGATAATCCATTAATACTTTCACATCTAGACTGTATCCTACCTTTATAACTCTCTCCTCTCTCGCTTTCGCCTGGTGACATACATTAAACTTCATTCTAGACTGTTATCCTACCTTTATACCTCTCTCCCTCTCCTCGCTTTCGCCTGGTGACATCCATTAATACTTTCACATCTAGACTGTTATCCTACCTTTTATAACTCTCTCCCTCTCTCGCTTCGCCTGGTGACATCCATTATACTTTCACATCTAAACTGTTATCCTACCTTTAAACTCTCCTCCCTCTCTCGCTTCGCCTGGTGACAATCCATTAATACTTCACATCTAGACTGTTATGCCTTTAAACTCTCTCCCTCCGCTCTCGCTTGCCTGGTGCATCCATTATACTTTCACATCTAGACTGTTATCCTACCTTTATAACTCTCTCCCTCTCTCCCTTCACTGGTGATATCCATTATGACTTTCACATCTAGACTGTTTCCTAACATTTATAACTCACTCTCTCCCTCTCCTCGCTTCGCCAGGTGACATCCATTATACTTTCACATCTAGACTGTTATCCTACCTTTAAAACTCTCTCTCCCTCTCTCCTGGTTGCCCTGGTGACATCCATTAATACTTTCACATCTATACTGTTTTTATCCTACCTTTATACACTCTCTCCCTCTCTCCCTTCACCTGGTGACATCCATTAATACTTTCCATCATGACTGTTCCTACCTTTATACTCTCCCTCCCTCCTCTCCCTTCGCCTGGTGACATCCATTATACTTTCACATCTAGACTGTTATCCTACCTTATAACTCTCTCCCTCTCTCCTCCTCTCGCTTCGCCTGGTGACAATCCATCATAACTTTCATATCTAGACTGTTATCCTACCTTTTAACTCTCTCCTCTCCCCTCGCTTCGCCCTGGTGACATCCATATAATACTTTCCCATCTAGACTGTTATCCTACCTTTATAACTCTCATCCCTCTCCTCGCTTCACCTGGTGACATCCATTAATACTTTCCCATCTAGACTGTTATCCTACCACTTTATACTCTCTCCTCCCTCTCTTCGCTTCACCTGTGACATCCATTATACTTTCAACATCTAGACTGTTATCCTACCTTTATAACTCTCTCCCTCTCCTGCTTCGCCTGGTTACCTCCATTCAATACTTTCATACTAGACTGTTATCCTACCTTTATAATCTCTCCCTCTCTCGCTTCGCTGGTGATCCATTAATACTTCCCATCAGACTGTTATCTACCTTATAACTCTCTCCCCCTCCTCGCTTCTGGTGACATCCATTAATACTTTCACATCTATAACCGTTATCCTACCTTTATAACTCTCTCCTCTCTCCTCGCTTTGCCTGGTGACATCCATTATACTTTTCATTTCACATCTAGACTGTTATCCTACCTTTATACTCTCTCCCTCTCTCGCTTTGCCCTGGTGACATCCATTAATACTTTCATATCTAGACTGTTTTATCCTACCTTTCTGACATCAGCAAGACTAATGATTGTTAGCCCCTTTAAGCACTTTGTATCCACCCCCCACTTGTATCCTGTATGTTTGTCCTTCCAACTTAGATTGTAAGCTCTTCGGGCCCAGGGATCTTCATGCCTAATGTGTCAGGCTTGTAGCATATATCAATTTATACAATTTATATTATGAAATTGTATTTAATTACATTTTTATCTATCTGTATAATGGCTTGTACTTATCCCCTTGTTTGTACAACTGCGTACCCAATTGCCTTTATAATAAAATTATACAGGTACATACAAACATATTGAGAAAGATTTGGTGGTTCTGGTAGATAACCAGACTTAGCTGTACAAACAATGCCAGTAGCCACGGCTAGAGCTAGCAAGATATTGTCTTGTATAAAAGGGAATAGATTCCAGAGAGAAAAATATTTTCTCCCTCTTTACAAGGCACTGGTAAGGCCGCATTTGAATATGCGGTTGCAGTTTTTGGAATCCCATATACAAAAGGGACATCTTGGAATTGAAGGCAGTCAGAGAAGGGCAAAACTAAATTAAATGGGAATGGAGGGGCTTGACTATGCATTCAGATTAGACAAGTTAGGGCTGTTTACAATTGGAGAAGTTAACGTTTCCCATGGGGATATGATCACTTTAATACAAATATATTAATGGGCCATACAATGAACTCTCTGGTGCATTGTTTTACTAATAGGTCTTATCAGAGGACCCGTGGACATCCTTTAAGGTTGGAAGAAAAGAAGTTTCATCTTCAGGTTAGGAAAGTTTTCTTTTACGGTGAGAACGGTGAAACTGTGGAACAGTTAAACACAAACGACACTAATGACCTACTGCATAGGGACATGATAGGGGGGTAAGGAGCCATTGCAGGTCTTGGTGGTGTGTCCTTCCTGAAAAGACTGATGGGTAAATTCCTCTACCAATCATGTGCCCATATACTAAAACAAAAAATATTGGCCAAATATCTTTTTTCTATATCTGCCGACATTGGTGAGAGCCAAATTGGTTTAACAATCCAACATATTTACAAGGCGACTTTTCCTGCAGATTTATGTGAAGCATCAAAGACACAATAATCCCTCCTCATGGCTATTTAATTCTGTTTTGTCTGAAGTTTCCCTTGACGCACTGCGCCAGACCTTTTGGTTGGAATATTCATTTCCATGAGCCATAAAAAGTGTCTAACAAGCCTTCCACAGGGCCATTAAATAAGCCAGAAGCCCCTTTAACCCTACCTACCTAACAGTTCAGGGAAGAGAAGTAAAACCAAATTATACAATGTAACTTTCTAATTTAGGGTGAACTGCTGCCTGGGAAGAGAGAGAACGATCAATATCTTATTAAAGGACTTCGATCAATTACTGGGCACAAAAAAAAACTGTTGACTTTCAACTTCCTAATACATTTTTAGCAGGCTGTGCGGTCATTAACCTGTTTCTAATTATAATTAAATACAGTTCATTATCATTTATATAACTGCCCATGTTAGCACTTTGGACCGATCCACTTCAGCAGCAAAGTTAAGGACACTAACAATTGAAAAAATTGCTTTGCCTCATCTTAATCTATAATTGAATACATGTAAGTAGCACTTACTCTGATTTTGCGTGTGTTCTGCATGCCTTCAATCCAGCACACATTTTGTTTAGGATCAGTATCCCCTCCCACATCCCTCTTTTAACCCACTCCCACTTCCATCTGACCTGACTTTCCCCCCCACAAACCACTGTCAAGCCTGCACACAGCATACAGCATCCAACTGTTAAATCTCTGTCACCATTCCAGCTACAGTAAAACTACTCACAGAAGAATAGTTTTTTTGAGAGCATGAACTTGATTGACAGCTGAAATATAGAGTTTGAGATTGGATATCAAAGAAATAGGGGGTGAACAAAAAAAACGATACATGGTGGTTGGGAAGAATTATAGTTTCCATTTATGGTCAATTTACAAATACCTATTTCTCGGTATAGATGCCCTTTAAAGGGCATCTATAGTGAAAAAAAACACATTTCCAATTTGCAAAGTTAAATATTCATGCACTCTGTGCTGCCTTAATACTATCTCTGTCAGTGACTTTGTTTTTCCATGGTGTCAGATCTGTGTGCAGCACTCCCCCCTTCTCCTCTCATCTGTTACCCTCTCCTCCATGTCCTCAACTCCGGCTAACCGACAAGCTTATCATGTGCAGTAGGAGTTAAAAGTTCAACATCCTGTAAAACACACCCAAGCACAGTGGCCAATAGAAAGCAAAGCTGCCCTGGATACACAGAATCTCTCCATGTCCTGATGTCTCTCTTTGTTGACCCATACATCAATCAGTGAAAGCTATTAAGAAGGGGGATCAAGTGCAGCCTTATATCTACCATCAAAGCTACCTCTCTCCCCCTTGCTAATGCTCTTATCTCTATGTTTATTACAGAGCAAGGAGGGGGGGATCACATCACAGGGATTTGATTGCCAGTCCAAGTAGGAGTAGAGGAAGCAATCACTATTCTTCTACTGTGTACTCCCAGCCGAAAGGGAATCGAACAAAGTCGAACCGACAACACTCTGGGGTTGTGTGGGGAGATTTAATGCGAACACATGGAACAGAAAGAAAGAAAAGTTTCATTTTCCACTATAGTCTTCCTTTAAAGTCTTGTGTTTTTAAATCCCGGTGACCTGATCCAGTTAACACTCTCCCTCTCTCCGACTATAAAATCCTGGGAGGAACAATACTCAACACCAAGAGTTGATCCATCCGAGCTCCCCGTGCCATCATTACTCATGTTTTTATTTATTGTCACTTTATTGCAAAACCTCCGTTCTTCTCATGATTAAAATAAGATTAACAAAACGACCCTAAAAGAGTTTTTACGGCCTTGAAAACGATTTCGCGCCATATGCCGTCATAACATCCGATCGGGACCGGGATATCATATAGTGGAATGGAAAAGGTTGGTAATGAGTAGTGATCTGTTTCGGATGCCTTGTGGGTTTTTTTGGTGTCCTGTTCTGAATTTATTACATTGTTCCTAAGTTAGTGGAAACTTATATATAATAAGAGATGGAAGGAACATTACTTTTATTCAATGTCATAGTAATTTATTGTCGGCGAAGACTTTAAGATTTAGGCTCTCGCTGTTCGCCAATTTTTTATTCCAATTAATGAATGTCGTGTATGATGGGTTTTCTTTGTAAGATTATTATTTAATAATCCTGGCAGTAGGAGTGGTTGAAAATAAACGTTGAGAGGTAATACAGCCAGGAAATGTTCATGTCTATATGGTAAGAATGGATTTCCTGTATGACAGGGAATAAGGTTTTATCTAACTAATGGATTCCATGCTCGTTAGCTGTCCAGCTTAGGTACTCCGAGAAAACCCAGCTACAGTCACTAAATTCCTTTACTTTTACATATTGGCCAGGGGGTGCACAGAGAAATGTACACTTCCTTTTTTACATTATTGCAGGGTTGCCAGGAAGATTACACATCCTTTATTTAACATTTGCAGGGGGTTGCAAGGAAGATCTACACTTCCTTTATTTACATTTGTCAAGGGGTTTGCAAGTGAAAATGTACAATTCCTTTATTTACCTATTGCAGGGGTTGCAAGGAAGATGTACAAATTCCTTTATTTAACATATTGCAGGGGTTGCAAGAAAAGGTACAAATTCCTTTATTTACAATATTGCACAGGGGGTTGCAAGAAATGTACACTTCCTTTATTTATCAGATTGCAGGGGGTTTGCAAGGAAATGTAACATGGTTCCTTTATGTTACATATTGCAAGGGGTTGCAAGGAAAATGTACAAATTCTTATTTACATATTGCAGGGGGTTGCAAGGAATATGTACAATTCCTTATTTACATATTGCAGGGGGTTGCAAGGAAATGTACAGATTCCCTTTATTTACTATTGCAGTGGGTGTGGCACAGGAAGATGTACAAATTCCTTTTTTACATATTGGCAGGGGGTTGCCAGGAAAATGTACACATTCCTTTATTTACATATGCACGGGGGTTGCAAGGAAGATGTAAGCAAATTCCTTTATTCACATATTGGCAGGTGTTTGCAAAGAGATGTACAATTCTTTATTTACATCATTGCAAGGGGTTGCAAGGAAAATGTACAATTCCTATTAATTTACATATTGCTAGGGGGTTGGCAAGGAAGATGGTACAATTCCTTTTATTACATATGCACGTGGGGTTCAAGGAAATGTACAAATTCCTTTATTTACATAATTGCAGGGAAATTTGTGCCAATTCCTTTCTTTACATATTGGCAGGGGATTGCAAGAATTTTGTGCAGGTCCCGTTTACTTACATATGGCAGGGGGTTGCAAGAAGATGTACAAATTCCTTATTCACATATTGCGGGGTTGCAAGGAGATGTAGCAAATTCCTTTATTTCCATATTGCATGGGTTCCAAGGAGATGTACAAATTCTCTTATTTACATTTGGCAGGGGTTGCAGGAAAATGGGTCTAAATTCCTTACTTAATACTCTACAATGCCTATTGTATCACGGTATGCGCTGTAAACTAACTCATCTCTGTGTATTTATATTAAATTCATTACCTACTTGTATGTGATGTGTAGGACTTTGGTATATAATGTTTACCCTTTATGTATGTATGACTAGGTTCTTATAAGTGCAATAGACTGTGCTGGTTGTCTATATACAATTCCTTAATAAAATATACAATATTCCTTTTTATATATTGTAGTGGGTGCCGGGAATCTGGTACCAATTGCTGCCTCGTGTGTTGTTTGGTTTTAATTTTTTAAGCAGACAGGGATACAATGTTTTTTGAAAATTCTCTGAATTTCTCGGAGGACCCCTGCACATATGGATGAACCATGTTCTTCCTCCTGTCTTGCTTTCCCCTTCACGAGTTGGGTATTCGTGTTCTTCTTTCCTCTGCTTCTGTTTGACAAGGCCCAGTATGGACTATTCACAGTTTAGGGCCCTCTTGAGATGTTTCAATTTCTTTAGGACTTCGCACTCTGTGTAGTGGGATGGTTCTCGGATATCTGTTGAGGTTTGATGACCCCCAGCTTGGATCTAAAGGGTGGTTGGGAGTCAAAACATCACAATTGATTATTGTGTGTGTTGTTTTCTGTAAACTCTACTTCCGTTTACCCATTTTCCTTAACTTCTACCAAGCAGTCCAGGAAAGCCGTTGTGTGTTTTGTAACTCTTCCCTTGTGCATTAATGTTTTGGTCCACCGATTAATGTGTATCTGAAAGCTTGTTACTTCCTTCTGGGGATGTTTAACCCAGGTGTCATTCAACATTCTGAACGTGGCTGGGTCGCTATGCTTAAAGGTTTATGTAAGCGCCTGTGTTTCTACATCCTCCATGTAAAGGTTGGCCACAATAGGTGATGAACTGGGGATCCTAGCACATCATGTTTTTGCTTATAGAACTTATTCCCTTGTATTTGAAATAGGTGTATTCAGGCAAAAGTCCCACAGGAAACACCTGTTCTGGGTTGAGATCCGTTGCTGGTAAGAGTGACTGTTCTGGCCCAGTCGTTTTCTCACTGTACAACAGCCTCCTCGGTGGGCATACAAGTGAAGAGAGAGCTGTCACAGATAGGCACATGTTTTTCTACACCACGAGTACTTATATTTTCAATTTGTTGGTGAAATCCTGAGAGTTCTGGCTGTGGTGCTTAGATTCCCACCAAAGGTACCTAAGAGATGTTAGCTGATATTGTGCCACCTTGTACAATGTGGTTTCACAACCTTACTTGGGCGTTCTTAACACCTCTTAGCCACTATCTCATCCACACCCTTAAACCCTGGCTGTGATGTTTGTGATATGTAATTGGGATTTTCCCAGGGTACATATTTGCCACAGATTCTTGGACAGTTCATTCTGAATTGAGAAGCAGTCGGCAGAATAGCGAAACGTCTTCCCAAGAAATACATTTCAAGTGCAGTGATCTATTGAATACAACAGATATTACCATGACCTGGATGAATGAGAACTTCACAGATGATAGTTACGTATAGTATATTACATATAAATATAGTATATAATAAAGGACAGTAGTATAGGTATATAGTTAAGTACAGTTATAGTATAGTATATAGTTATAGTACAGTACGTATATAGATAGACAGTATAGTATATTACAGAAGATATGTAATAATAAGGTACAGTTAGTATAGTATATAGTATAGACAGTATAGTATATTACACGTAAATATAGTATTAATAAGAGTACGTATAGTATAGGATATATAGTATAGTACAGTATAGTATATTACAGGATAATATAGCATTATAGAAAACGTACGTAGATGTATAGTATATAGTTATAGTACAGTATGTATTACAGATAATATAGTATACTAATAAGTTACAGTATAGTTATAGTATATAGTACAGATAGTATATTACAGTTATAATAGGTCTATATATAAAGATTACAGTATAGTTATAGTATATAGTAGTAGTCCAGTATTAGTTATTACAGTATAATTATTAAAATAAGTATAGTATAGTAGTATAGTAATAGTATATAGTATGTACAGTTATTAATTATAGTATATAATAAAGTACAGTATAGTATGTATCGATATATCGATAGTACAGTATACGTATATAGTATTAGTGTATAAATAAGTACAGTATTAGTAGTATAGTATATAGTATTAGTATATAGTTAGTACAGTCATAGTATAGAGTAAAGTACGTATACAGAATAATACAAATGTACTTCTGCCACTCGCACCAAGTATGGGTGCTCACTCCTCAAAGTATCAACCCTTAATGGATATATTATTTACAGGAATAACCGAATGGAGCAAGGGTGGGGGGGGTGCACTCCAAAACATAACTTTGATTTCAATACGACACACTGGGGAGGGGGACATTTATACCCCCCCTGAAACGCTTGTGAGATGTGTGTGGTCGTATTAAATAAAGTTTGTTTGGAGTGCACCTGCCATTTGTTATTCAGTAAGTCACAGTTGTGTATATAGTATAGTATAGTATAGTTACAGTATAGTATAGAGTATAGTATAGTACAGTATAGTTTAGTATAGTAGATTTACAGTACAGTTAGGTACAGTATAGTATAGTATATAGTATAGTACAGTATAGGTATTAGTATAGTATAGTATAGTCCAGTATAGTATAGTATATAGTAAGTACAGTATAGTATAGTATATAGGATAGTACAGTATAGTATAGTTATAGTATAGTACAGTATGTACGATATAGTATGTACAGTTAGATAATTACAGTATAATATAGCATTAATAAATACAGAGGAAGTCATAGTTATGATATAGTATAGTACAGTATAGTATAGTATATAGTATAGTACAGTATAGTATAGTAAGTTACACGTAAGTATGTAAGAGTATAGTCCAGTATAGTATATTACAGTAGTAATATAGCATATAATAATAGTACAGTATGGTATGTATATTAGTATATACAGTATAGTATAGTATAGTATAGTCACAGTATAGTATAGTATATGTATAGTCATATAGTATAGCATAGTATAGTACAGTTTAGTATAGTATAGTATAGTGACAGTATAGTCAGTATATAGTTAGTACAGTTATAGTATAGATAGTATAGTACAGTAAGTATAGTATAGTATATCGTATAGTACGTATAGTAATTACAGTATAATATAGCATATATAAAGTACAGTATAGTATAGTATATAGTATAGTACAGTATAGTTATAGATTAGTATAGTACAGTATAGATAGTATAGTATAGTACAGTATAGTTATAGTATATAGTATAGTACAGTATTAGTATATTACAGAAATATAGCATATAATAAGTACATATAGTATAGTATAGTATGTACAGTATAGTATAGTTAGTACAGTATAGTATAGTAATAGTATAGTACAGTATAGTATAGCATAGTGATATACAGTATAGTAAGTTAGTTATAGAGTATAGTATAGTATTACAGTATAGTATAGTATAGATCGTACTGTATAGTATATAGTATAGTCAGTATAGTTATAGGTAATAGTATAGTCTATGTATAGTATAGTATAGTTACAGATAGTATAGTTATAGTATAGTACAGTATTATATTACGTATAATAGCATATAAATAGTACAGTATAGAGTAGTATAGTAAGTACATAGAATAGTATATAGTATAGTCATATAGTATAGTATATATAGTACAGCTATAGTATAGTTATATAGTCTCGTACAGTCCTAGTATATTAAAGTATATATAGATATAATAAAGTACAGTATAGTATAGATATAGTATAGACGTATATCTGTTGTATTCAATTAGATCAACGGACTTGAAGTTTAGTTTTGAAGCGTTTCGCTAGTCATCCGACTGGTTTCTCAATTCAGAATGACTTGTACAAGATCTGTGGCAATTAGTACCCTGGAAATCCCCATTAGCATATCCAGCCCGGTGTTAAGGGTTGTGATTAGATAGTGGCTAAGAGGTGTTTATAGGAACGCCCAGAGAGTAAGGTGTTTAAAACAGCATTGTACATGGCAGACAGTGGTGTCGAACCCCCCCCCTTATTTAGGTTTGGTTCTTTATTTTCCACTAAAATGGCCCCTTGAACACCTCTTTGAACCAGTCACGTTCCTTCGCCAGTATGTTAACATTACAATCTTCAAAGGTATGTCCTTATCCTTAAGATGCAGATACACGGCTCTGAGTCCGACCACGAGGAATTGGCTCTTCTGTGCTGGGCCATACGTTGAGTGCAGTTGCTGTTTTGGTCTCCCCCCAATACAAATCAGAGCATTTCTTCATGCACTGCATAATGATGTCGCTTTTCTTGTGTTTTGGTATGGGTCTTTCGGAGTACCAATTGCTGCTCAGGTGTTGTTTGGTTTTTTAAGCAGACAGGGATACGATGTTTTTTGAAATTTTCTTAATTTCTCGGAGACCCTGCTAATATGGGATGACCATGTTCTTCACTGTCTTGCTTTTCCCCCTTCATGTGGTATTCGTGTTCTTTTCTTTCCTTCTGCTTCTTTTGACAAAGGCCCAGTCTGGATATTCACAAGTTTTAAAGGGCTCCTTGGATGTTTCATTTCTTTAGCCTTCGCTCTGTGCTAGTGGGGATGTTCTCGGCTCGTGGTTGCAGGGTTCTGAGACCCCAGCTTTGATCTAAAGGGGGTGGGAGTCAAACATCAAATACTGATCTTGTGTGTGTGGTTTTCTGTAAACCTCTACTTCCAGTTTACCATTTTCCTTAACTTTACCAAGCAGTCCAGAAAGCCAGTTTGTTGTTTTGTATCTCTTCCCTTGTGCATTTAATGTTTTGGTCACCGCATTAATGTTGTTCTGTGAAGCTTGTACTTCCTTCTGGTGGATTTAACCAGGTGTCATCAACATATCTGAACCAGTGGTGGGTGCTATGCTCTAAAGTTTATTAAGCGCCTGGGTTTCTACCTCCTCCATGTAAAGGTTGGCCCCAAATAGGTGAAACTGGAGATCCCATAGCCCATCCATGTTTTTGCTTATAGGAACTTATCCCTGTATTGAAAATAGGTGGTATCAGGACAAGTCCACAAGGAACACACTGTTCTGGGTTGAGATCAGTGTCTGCTGGGTAAAGAGTGCTGTCTTGGCCCAGCCGTTTTCTCACCATGTCAACAGCTCCTTGGTGGGTATACAGTGAAGAGAGATGTCACATCATAGGGACACCATAGTTTCTTCTACACCGAGTTATATATCTTCAATCTTGTTGGTGAATGAAATCCTGGAGTTCTGGATGTGGTGCTTAGAACTTCCCACCAAAGGTCCTAAGATGTTAGCGATATTTGCCACCTTGTACATGCGTTTTTCACACCTTACTCTCGGGAGTTCCTCCTATAACACCTAACCTCTTAGCCACTATCTAATCACACCCTTAACACCTGGCTGTGATATGCTAATTGGGATTTTCCAGGGTACATATTTGCCACAGATTCTTGTACAAGTCATTCTGAATTGAGAAAGCCAGTCGGATGACTAGCGAAACGTCTTCAAGAACTACATTTCAAGTCCAGTTGATCTAATTGAATACAACAGATATACCATGACCTGGATGAATGAGAACCTTCACAAGCATATAGTACAGTATAGTATATTACAGTATAATATAGTATATAATAAAGTACAGTAGTATAGTATATAGTATAGTACAGTATAGTATAGTATATAGTATAGTACAGTATAGTATATAGTATAGTACAGTATAGTATATTACAGTATAATATAGTATATAATAAAGTACAGTATAGTATAGTATATAGTATAGAACAGTATAGTATATTACAGTATAATATAGTATATAATAAAGTACAGTATAGTATAGTATATAGTATAGTACAGTATAGTATTACAGTATAATATAGCATATAATAAAGTACAGTATAGTATAGTATATAGTATAGTACAGTATAGTATATTACAGTATAATATAGTATATAATAAAGTACAGTATAGTATAGTATATAGTACAGTATAGTATATTACAGTATAATATAGTATATAATAAAGTACAGTATAGTATAGTATATAGTATAGTACAGTATAGTATATTACAGTATAATATAGTATAAAATAAAGTATAGTATAGTAGTATAGTATATAGTATATAGTATAGTACAGTATATATATAGTATATAATAAAGTACAGTATAGTAGTATCGTATATAGTATAGTACAGTATAGTATATAGTATTAGTGTATAATAAAGTACAGTATAGTAGTATAGTATATAGTATAGTATATAGTATAGGACAGTATAGTATAGAGTAAAGTACAGTATACAGAATAATACAAAGTCTTCTGCCACTCGCACCAAGTATGGGTGCTCACTCCTCAAAGTAATCCAACCCTTAATGGATATATTATACAGGAATAACGAATGGCAAGCAAGGGTGGCATCCAAACAATAACTTTATTTAATACAGACCACCTGAGGAAGGGGGCACATTTATTACCCCCCTGAAACGTTGTGAGATGTCGTGTGGTCTGTATAAATAAAGTTATTGTTTGGAGTGCCACCCTTGCCATTCGTTATTCCTGTAAAGTACAGTGTAGTATATAGTATAGTATAGTATAGTACAGTATAGTATAGTATATAGTATAGTACAGTATAGTATATAGTAAAGTACAGTATAGTATATAGTATAGTACAGTATAGTATAGTATAGTACAGTACAGTATAGTATAGTATATTGTATAGTATTGAATATAGTATAGTACAGTATAGTATATAGTAAAGTACATTATCGTACATAGTATAGTATATAGTATAGTACATAGTATAGTACAGTATATAGTATAGTACAGTATAGTATAGAGTATAGTATATAGTATAGTACATAGTATAGTACAGTATAGTATAGAGTATAGTATATAGTATAGTACAGTATAGAATAGTATAGTATATAGTATAGTACAGTATAGTATATAGTAAAGTACAGTATAGTAGCATAGTATATAGTATAGTACAGTATAGTATATAGTATTGTATAGTATAAAGTGAAGTACAGTATAGTATATAGTATTGTATAGTATAAAGTGAAGTACAGTATAGTAGTATAGTATATAGTAGTACATCCTTTGCTTTTTTTTAACTGAATGAGAGAACTCTGGATGGAGACCACAGTTATCCTTTAACCAGTCCTTAGTCATTGATTTATATCACAGCTGTCAGACCACCCTTCAGAAAAGCTAACCACATTTACTTTATTCAAGGGGGCCTATTAGTTTGTGCACATCTGGTGCCCAATCTGGTTTTATATCTGTTTTTTTTACACCATATTGGAGACTTTTGTGGGTACTGCCTGACACTGTGCATACATCCATATTATCTCTACTGGGAAGTGAACACCGTGTAACCTTAAGCACACACCATCCAAACAGCTCATTTTATTATCTAAATATTTTACCATGTTGAAAATCCAACCTTTTCTTTGCACAAAGCATTACAGCTCTGAGAGCAGCGAATGGTTCTATTCATTCTGAATGGAAGGAAAATTAAAATATTCAATCCCTTTATTGGCAAAAGTAAATTAATTTAACTTCATAAAGAGAATGAAAAATGATTCTGCCCGGGAACGGCAAATTCATTTCATAATATTTCCACCGAAAGCCTACTTGTTTCTGTTAAGTCATTAAAGTCTCATAACACATTTCAGGCATAAAGTCCAAGGTTCTTTTAGACCATTTGGCAGATAAAAGTTGAGGAATAGCACAGATCAGAACAGGAGGATGAAATGCTCGGTGAATGACTATTCCTTTGAGTGTCGTGAAGTCAATTATTAAGGATTGAAGGATGGACGGTTACATGCAATGCAGATATTACCTAGGTCAGGAAGCCCCTCGGGAACCAAGCCTGGAAGAAATGTCATTGAGTGGTCAAAGTTTGTCAAATTCTGCAAATCAGCAGAGTTCAGAGCCCGATAAACTACGCGAGTCCTTAATATCTAGAAAAGCTTCTTCCACACTGGTTTACTGTGACTTTACCTTTTTTTGCACCTGTTTAAAACTCATACAGGGAGATTCAATATAGGAAAAGATCAGTGCAAAACCTATTCAACTCAGGGTTAGTGTTTTTGGAAATAGCGAAGCGTGGGCGATACATAACCATTTAATTTACTATGCCTATGCGCATGCCCAAAACGCACCAGGCAGTTGTAGCCTGGTATGCTGTTTTTATTATGCTGAAATAAAAGATATTGGTTTTAAGAGTTGAAGGTACAGGACGCTCTTGGTCTTGTTTACATGTGGTATTGCGTCATGGGATCACGTAAAGGTAAGAAGCAGGGATTTTCTATATTGAATCTCGATGATAGTTACTTCCGTAGGGCAGAATCTTTATCAAAACTGTAAAGGGGAATTAAAGTCTCCAGACAACATTGTCCCAATATACAGAGCACATTCACTAACATACAACAAGCTGTGTCGCACCTCTCCCTTTGCTGTGGCTGCTGGGTGATTTATGAAATTAACCTGTTAGGGATTTTTTTTCTAACACATTCAGTGCTCCTGTCCTAACAATGATATATTCCTTTCATACAAAAAAGAAATAAGTAATCTTTACAGTTTTTCTTAGCTAGCATGGATGTAAGAAATAGAATAACATTTCAGTAAAAATTTAAAGTAAGACTGGGGAATTGAACCTGCAACTTCATGTAGTCTGTCTTGCTAAAAGCAAGGCTATTACCCCTATCCTAACAGAGATTCTATATGGATCCCCAGTACATGTAGAAACTTTATGTTTTGTGTGGAATATAATGAACCAATAAGTCAAGGGAATTGAAACTGTGACCTTTGGAACTGCTTGTTTCTAAACCATGCACTCAACCTGGTGAGCCACCAATGCAGATAAACGGAAACCAGAAACATTTGGAAGCTTTATCATTTGCTAGGAACAGTGTTATTAAAAAATAAATAAATAAACAAAAAAAACAGTTAAATAAACTGACTTTTTTGTATTGTCCCAGGAAAGCTGTATGTAATTGACACTGTCTGGTAAATAAACAAAAAAAAGGGTCACTTGTCATTTATTTGCCCCCAAAACCAACTCCTATTTTAAGTACTTTATTACATGCATTTCTAACCAGGCGTTTAATTATAAGTATTGCCCCCGTTCTCTCTCCTTCTGGCCAAGGTTGCCACCTCCTTTCTCTGCTCAATTAACTTTTAGGAACTTTAGAACTTGCAGAGTAGGCAGCTTGAGAACTTGCAGAGTAGGCAGCAGGGGAAAGATTACAGGGATATGATCATATTATATAAATATATTAATGGGCCATACAATTAACACTTTGGTGCATTGTTCACTAGTAGAGATGGCGGAACATCCTAAAGTTTGGTTCGAACTTCAGTAAACGTTCAATAATTTTTATTGTTTAATGACTTCATAGATGTACGAATGGGTATTAAAAGGAATGGCCACCCTCACATTTTGGGTGCAGACACTCATTATACTTATACTTATTAATACTGCTTCTAGAAAGAGATATACTGGGTGATCTCTCATTACACCCTTCTTCTTCTCCCGGCTCTTCCAGGTACATGCTGCAGTCATGGACGGCATGGGTGACGTCATGGCCAATGACTATAGTGTATTCTCTGATATTCCTCTCCTGAATGTTGCACAAGCTCTATACTTTCACAGCATTCAGGAGAGAATGGGGGGGGGGGGGAGATATCGCATTCTAGAGGGGGTATTGTAAGAATACGTTTCTAGGATTTGCGGGTGTTCTGTCTGCATTAAAAATTTGATTTTGGTGGTGGAGATACCCTTTAAACTGTCCATAGAGTGTATAAGATACAATTGTATTACCAAAACAAAATCATTGTGTTCTCATCACAATTAAAGATGGGATCTGGGTCTGACTCAGACCCACATCCATCATGGAACCCCTCTGCTCCTGAATCCGAATGTTCTGTCCGTAATCGGACGGATCGTTCAGATTTCGGGAATTCAGAATGTATTTTCGAGGGTTAGCGAAAATAACCTTGAAAGTTCGGTAACCCTCAAAAATACGTTCCGAACCCTCAAATGTAAGTTCCGTTTTTGGATTATCGGATCTTTGTTTTTTTTCCCCCAAGTTTCAGACGTCTGTAATCACAATGTTTATTTAAATGAATCCCGTCAGTTGTAATGGTCACAGAATCCACGATGAAGGACATTCCAGGTCATGGAATCATTTCTGGGCTTGTGTTATTAAAATAAGTATAATTGTCTAGAGGGTGGAGAGAAATAATATATTGACAGAGAGAAATGTATTAGCCACATGGGACAATTACCTCAACACCGCAGTAAAAAAAAAATGGTTCACCATACTGGATTTATTGACAAACCAACACAAAAAAACCAAGGGAAGATTGATGAGAAGATATTCATAGTGGACCACGTATCATGTGACTTAGATCAATGTGCAAATACGCTCTCAAGTTCCAACTTGTTCATAAAGGAACCTTAATGAGCCAGCAAAATGGTAACTTATGGAGCTTCGTTGATAAAGAACATTGATAGGGCCAAATGCAATTTTTCAACTACAACTTACCATGGTGAATCACTGTTTGGGAAAGTAGGAGCTAGCAGTCCTACCTCTGATTTTTGTGTAGGTGCTGAGAATCAAACTATTTATCTTGCATCCATTACATTCCAGACAACAACTCACCCCCTACTACTTTTCAAGAGGTCCACTGACTGGACCAGTCTCTCTATGTATGGTTGGACTGCCCTAAAAACAAAAAGAGCAGTCAGCCATTAGCTATGATGCCAGCAGTCAAACTATGATAAATATAGGTCTGGGCAGGAGGCACAGGTTTGTAAGTAAATGGCAGGCAGCAAAGGTTTAACAGGCCCAGGTCGAGGCAGGCAGTAGAGGATCGAAGCCAAGTAAAAAGGCAACTGGTTAGAGTAGGGGGCAAATGTTCATAATCTGGGAAACAAAGCAAAGGTTGGCAACAAGGAGATAAAACAGGAATAAGGTACAAACACAGGTATAAACCAAGAAGCTGCTCTGACAGCTAAACAACAAAACATTCATGGCATGGCAAGAGACACAACTTTTGGAGAGCTTCTAGTAACAGTAAACGAAGGTATCACACACCTTGATTCTCACATTGGGCCATCAATCGAGGGAAAATAATTTTGGTGGTGGTCATCTCACAGGGTATATAAGTGTAACCCTTTTTAGCTGAGCTCTGCTAACAAAAAGGTTGGTGTGGCGCCACCTGTGTGGCTTGTTCTGGGAGTACAGGACAAATTGTATTACAAGCATCAGTACCTCCACTCAACCGGGTCTTGTTAATAACAAGTGCATTCCCAACTGAGAATAAACATTGCAATGGGATAACAATAATTTAATTCTGTTTTTGGTTTTAACAGTCCATGTATTGAATTATAACAATGTTCAGCAATAAAAAAGTTATCAATAGCACAGTAACTGGCTATACTGACAAACCTTGCAAATCTCAAAATGTCTAGTTACAATGGGGCATATTTATAAAGCAACAATAATAGTGCCTAAAAATTACCGCCGCACATCGCGGCTGCGAAAATAGAGCTATCGCCGTATTTATAACGGCGGCGCTATTCCCGCGATGTGGCCGCGATGTGCTGCGGTAATTTAAGCCCCTTCGCGGCGATACTGTATATATCCCCGCGAAGGGACTTAAAATCCCTTCCCGACGCCGCTCCTAAGGAGGCGGGGCATACGCCCACCCACCCCCCACGGCGGCGGCCGCGACCACCCGCCGCCGCTTCCCAGCAGCCCCTCCCAACCCGTTCCCCGCTCGCGGTAATCTCGGAACGGGAGGCTAGGAGGGGCTGCCGGGAACGGGCCGCAGCAGGTGGTCGCGACCACCCGCCGCGCACCCCCTCCCCGGCAACCCCTCCAAGCCCCCCGGTCGCTCCAGGGGTGGGGAAGGGAGGGAGCCGCTGGGAGGGGTGGAGGCTCCCTCCAGCGGGGCCCTGAGAAGGGCCTTTTGGGGCTTAGGGGGTCCCGCAGCTCGAACCGGGACCCCCCCTCCCCGGCCCTTATAAGGGCCCTTGCGGCACTGACAAGTGCCATAGGCAGGGGTCCCGCAGCTCAAAACCGGGACCCCCGTGGCGGCTCTTAAAGAGCCCTTGGGCAGCTTCTTCTTTCTTCCAGTCCCGGCGACACCAGCTCCGCCGAGGCCGCCGACCCCCAGAGGTACCCCCGCGGCACCCGACCTCAACGAGGCCGATGTTGCCGGCGTCTTGATCCGACGCGATGTTTCGGGCTGGCACACCAACCCCACTCAGGTCGCCGATGCCAGGCAGACTCACTGCGGCCGACAGTGAGCCCGCTGGCACCGCCGGCCTCAGCGGAGCCGATGTTGCCAGCCGCTTCTTTCTTCTTTCTTCAGCCATCTACTGCGATGGCATCTGAGTTCCGCAGCGGAAAGCTCCTCTTATATAGGTTTTGCAGAAATCCATAATCCTTCTGATTGGTCAATTTTTTAATACTTGCTTTACATTAACCAATCAGATTTCTGGAAAGTTCGCCACCCGAAGAGTCCCCAAGGGCTCTTTAAGAGCCGCACACTGGGGGTCCCGGTTCGAGCTGTGGGACCCCCGCCAAGGCACTTGTCAGTGCCGCAAGGGCACTTGTCAGTGCCGCAAGGGCCCTTACAAGCCGGGGAGGGGGTCCCGGTTCGAGCTGCGGGACCCTAAGCCCCAAAGGGCTCTTGTTAGAGCTGCAAGGTCACTTGTAAGTGCCCCAAAGGCCCTGATAGGGCCGGGGAGGGGGGTCCCTGTTCGAGCTGCGGGACCCCTTAAGCCCCAAAAGGCTCTTGTCAGAGCCGCAAGGGCACTTGTAAGTGCCGCAAAGGCCCTTACAAGGGCCGGGAGGGGGGGTCCCGGTTCGAGCTGCGGGACCCCCTAAGCCCCAAAAGGGCCTTCTCAGGGCCCCGCTCGCGGCAAGGGAGGGAGCCTCCACCCCTCCCAGCGGCTCCCTCCCTTCCCCTCCCCGGCCCCTTCCTGGCAGCCCCTTCTAGCCTCCCGTTCCGAGATTGCCGCAAGCGGGGAACGGGTTGAGGCTGCTGGGAAGCCGGCGGGTGGTCCCGCCGCGCGAGGGGTGTGGGCGGGGTGGGCGTGTCTCCCAGCTGGTGGCAAACCACCCGCCGCGGGTTGCCTGCCCATCCCCGCCGCGGAGGTTAGTATCGGCTGACTTCGCCACCTTCAAGGTGGCGAAGTAAAACACCGATACTAGCCAGCGAAACCAGTACCGCCAGCCGCTTTATAAATAGAACCGGCAGTAACAGGTAAGTATCGCCGCGAAAGGTTAACGCTTCGTTAACTTTTCACGGCCGTTTTCGGACTTATGCGATTTATGCGTTAATGTCCGCGAAAACGGCCGCGAAAAGTTAACGAACCTTTATAAATATGCCCCAATAATGTCAGCTCCTTTAGATCCCTGGATGTACAAGTAGGTTCTAACTGCTATGTAGCAGGGCTAAGGTCTTTTAAGTATGTCCAGATATAGATCACTCCTGATCTTGGCTCAGTGGTTAGCACAGATACCTTGCAGCGCTGAAGTCCTGATTTCGATTCCACCATTGGACACATCTGCAAGAAGTTTGTATGTTCTCCCCGTGCATGCGTGGGTTTCCTCCGGGCACTCCGGTTTCCCCCACAATCATAAAGACATACTGATAGGTTGTATGTGTCAAATAAATGTGCTTAGATTGTAAGCTCTTCGGGCAGGGCCTGATGTGAATGAATATGTGAAATTGTAAAGCACTATATAATAATAATAATCTTAGTTCCTCATGGTCTGGGAGGATATTACCCACAATACCTTCCAGGGAGCAGGGTTAATTATGACATCACGTGGAAGCCATTACACCATATAGATAATTTACATCAACTCTTTCATGTATGAACTCAAACCCCTGGAATCGCCCCTTAGCGGTAGAGTTTGGAACCATCTGAGGAAGGTTTCGGGATCTCCAGTGAAACTAACATATCATTGTTTTATTTTCTGTCTGTAAATATTCAAAGAAGACATAAAGTAAATTGGGCAGAACAACGTACAGTGTATTTTCCTGTCTCTACCTAATCACATTCTAATATTTCACTGGCCTGAGGGAATTAGTTCATAGGGAATTATGTATGGAACACGGTGGCTTGAAAACAAATAAACACAATTCATTTTAAGCATCAAAAACCTCATTTTCGTTTAAGGTGCCATTTCCTTATTGCACTGCGATCAGTCTTTGAGCCTAAGTGACCATGGTCAAGATGCTGAGACCATCAACATAGCAGGGGCCTTTTTTGGGCAATAAATACCCTGGAATGTGCCCCAATCAGCATATAACATCATAGCGCCAGGGACCACCTGAAGGAAAGGTGTTTCTGGAACTTAACCAATGGGAACACATGTATATAGCAGAGCACATCTTCTGATTGGCCAAGTCTTGTAAGCCAGGACTAAGCAAGTCAGTAATCCCAATTAAAAGGGATTTAAAACAGAAAAGGACCTAGTATTTTAGATCTTCACAATTGGTACTTTATTGGGAGGGGGGGTGGGGGAAAGTAAATAATTGTTCTTTAAAATTGTATTCACCAGTCTGGTCACCATCTTCATCAGAAGTTACTTAGGTTGGGTACACACCAGAAGATTCTTTATTCCGACCTGTCAGCCAGAATGAAAAAGTAGCCACGGCCAACAATTTGCCACAACCGAGCATGAAGTCCATAGAGGACTTGTTATCTAAGTTGACTACGCATTGGGAAATTGTTTAATGTGTTGAGGGAACTTTGCAGCAAACATTTCAAATGAACTGTTTGTAAACAGTAAATTGCTGCCTTAAAAGTTTCAGAAACTGTACAATTCCATTTAAAATCTGTTATTATCGTGTTGAACTGTATATTAATTATAATCTACTTCATTTTAATGCAGGCAGTTCAGTCCACTGAAATGATTTGGTAAAATAACAAGATGGCCGCTCTATTGTCAATAATAAGGTTTCCAAGATAACTTCGGTTGGCCATAGACAGATCCATATCGGATGGGTATCAGACGATAATATCACTATGGCCACATTAACTTCTGATCATACCAGTTGAGGATTTCATTGAGATTGATCCCCTACAAACACCTATCAGATGGCAGGATTTTGAAGAACATTTTATTTTACACAACATTGTTGGATGCAATGGATCACGTCTTTTATTATTGAGCTACTAATGTCATCCCTGTTTTGGCTAGAAAGATCCCATCTGTTGGGTTAACGAAACAATTGCTTTTCAAGGTGTGTGGTCATTTGGACGGCCATGTTATACGATAGGTACCTGTCAGCATATTACCTTATTGTATTCCAAACGCTGTATGCTAATAATCTTCAATCAGTTAATCATGCTATCGGCAACACAGACATCATAACGTCCTGATCTTGACAAAGAGCTTGTTTGTACCTGTAATTTCCAACGCGAGATATTAGCAAATATTTTCTGCAAAACTTGGATTTCTCCGCAGCTCGAATTAAATTTTTAATTGTTGTGAGTGGACTTAATCCTAATCTGCATTGATCCCAGTTGTTTTTTAATTGATCTTCAAAACTCGCCTTATAATATTCACACTCCCCCCATGTCTGAATTGATTTGTGATTCTAATCACAGTTAATTCACTCATCTCCAGAGGAGAAACTGAGTAAATACGTCGAATGAATCAACAATAATTCTGTCTTCTGTAGAGGAAACGGATGAAATTTATAGACCGAACAGTCTCTCCCCTTTATTTCTTTCTACGCAACTTTGGGGAAGTACGGCAATTATTTATGTTAAAAACACAAATGTTACGAAGGAAGCACCTCGCTTAGAATCAAGATGAAACCATCGTTATTTTACACCTTTTGCTAATTTGCCGTACTCTAATTATAACCATTTTTAAGATTTAATGCCACTTCAGGACCAAGACCAACAATTAGGAGCTAAAAACACGAATTATTAAGTAATTAATAATTTCCTTTCTTTAAAAAGGAAAATGTCAGAAAAGTCATTTTGTTTTCTAACCCAAGAGGAGCCAAGTTCATTAAATGAGGTTACAAGCTTCGTAATTGGTCACAAATATGGGATCTCCAGAAGATGATTTGTGATGTCACAATTAGTGATGGCCCAGTTCGCGGGTTTACCTTGTTCCCGAATGGCGGATATTGCGGATTTTCTGGTTTTCCGCCTTCCGAACTTTTCCAAACCGCATTTTCGAAAATTTTCGAAATTACAAGGATTTCTCGTATTTTCAAAAATACGGGAAAATACGAGAAAGCCTCGTAAATTCTAAATTTCGCCGATTTTTCGCATTTTGGGACGGCGCAAACCACATGTTCGGGTCTGTATTTCCGAAGAATCCTCGTATTTTCGAAGAATCTTTCATTTTAATAGGTTTTAATGGGTCCGGATTTTGCGAAGTTCGGACATCTCTAGTCACAATTGTATTATAATTAGTCTAACATCCAGTAGACCTATACGAGGCTCATTAAGAAGGAGATTTACTTTTCCCAAAATGGAAACAGACAAGAAGCTTGGGTGGATATTTTTTTGCAAGCCGTAAGCATATAGTAATGGAGGTTGTTGAATTTTATATCATTATTTATAGCGTATAGGACTCCATGTTGTCTCCATGTTAAAGTGCCATAACACTGCTAGAATTAGAGACTTAAACAGTCCCCATTCAGGATCACCCCCCGGAATGTCTCACCATGCCCCTAACCCCACTCAAATATGCTTAAACTTCACTCTAACCCTCCCATGCCCCACCTATTTTAAGGCAAAGTCACAAAAAGGGCCACACAAGAGGATCAGGTTGAGGTGAGTTTAGTTGCCCTCCATTGAATTATCCCTCGGGGCTAAACCAAAAAACCATCATCTTTTTTTTGAAACAATGTATATATTTTCCCTTTAATTAACTAGAACAGCAAACCGGGAAAGATGAAAAAGAACCCAAATAAATAGCGGAATAAGATAAATGATTTGGAATTTCTGTTCATATCCTGCCGTGAATGCGAAGGAAGGTTATTAGCATTGCTAAACACATCCGTACATGATACAAATGACAGACAGGCACCGTATGCAGATTTACCCTTTTGGAAAGCCACAATAGATTTACATAGAGGGTAATTCAGTCTCAATATATGACAGATCTTTATCCCGCCGTTGAATAAGTAATTCGTGTTTTAGCCAAGTTCATTACAAAAATAATCCTCCTCCTAATTTATACGTCTGCCTCGTTCCCTCGCTTTTTATTGGGGGAAAAAGCCACAAGAATAAAACGCTATAAATTCACAGGATGCGTAAACCGAACTGTAAATAATGTTCCAGGTAGAACAACATCAAAAGAAGAGACATAAACAAATTTATGCAAAATACAAATATGCAAAAAAAATGCTTTTTTATGGCTTTGGTGTCCAAATGTCTCTCTCTGACATTTATGGGCTTTTAGGTTTTACAATATATTTTTTTTTCTTAGTCAAGCATTTTTTTCAGAATAAAGAGTTGGGTTTATTGGCAGTAGCAAAACTTAAGGGCCCCCATGCAAATTTCATGGCTGGGCCCCTAACACACACACACTCCCCCTATGGCTATACACCATCCCTATGGCAAACTTCCAGGTTATGCGCCAACTGGTGGCTGACTTAAGGTACTGCGGTGCGTCCATTGTGCTTCCGTGCTGCGTCCGTGCATGCTAACTGCAGGTTAGTATGTAAGATATGCATAGTTGATTGGTGGAAACAATAACTTTACCCAGCCAATGACGGAATTCCCAGCTTCCCAGCTTCATATATATAAATATTCTACCATACTCCATCCCTGAAATAGAGTCTGGTACCCGAAATGGCATCACTTTGAAAATAATAATGAGAATGAAATTAAATGTAAAGAAAAAAGCTGTTAAAATGGATTTCCCATTTGCATAAAATGTAAATTATTTGTGTTATTCTTTCTGCAAGAATTTAGCTGAAACCCCAACTACAATAGAGTCCATAATATATTGAGTTTGAATAACGTTACAGACACAGCTCTACGGTGATGTGCCCCTGCGGTGATTTACGTCCGGTATCAAATTAGAAGGAAGAACCGTTTACATCCCCAAACCCTCACTGTTTACAAACACCGGAGAGTTCAGTTGAGTTTTGGGCTGTTTCAGTTAAAACGATAAAAACATTTTTGCAAATATCTCTTGTATTCAATTAGATCAACTGGACTTGAAATGTAGTTCTTGAAGACGTTTCGCTAGTCATCCGACTGGCTTTCTCAATTCAGAATGACTTGTACAAGAATCTGTGGCAATTATGTACCCTGGAAAATCCCAATTAGCATATCACAGCCAGGTGTTAAGGGTGTGATTGGATAGTGTTTTGGGTATTGTGGTATTGGGTCTTTACATCCGAAAGACCCAATACCAAAACACAAGAAAAGCGACATCATATATGCAGTGCAGTGCAGTGAAGAATGCTCTGATTGTATGTGGGGGAGACCAAACAACAACTGCATCAACGTACGGCCCAGCACAGAGAGCCAATTCCTCGGTCAGGACTCAGCCGTGTACTGCATCTTAAGGATAAAGGACATACCTTTGAAGATTATAATGTTAACATACTGGCGAAGGAACGTGACTGGTTCAAGAGAGTGTTAAGGAGGCCATTTAGTGTGAAAATAAAGAAACCAAGCCTAAATAGAGGTGGGGGGGTTCGACACCAACTGTCTGCCATGTACAATGCTGTTTAACACCTTACTCTGGGGCGTTCCTAAACACCTCTTAGCCACTATCTAATCACACCCTTAACACCTGGCTGTGATAGGCTAATTGGGATTTTCCAGGGTACATAATTGCCACAGATTCTTGTACAAGTCATTCTGAATTGAGAAAGCCAGTCGGATGACTAGCGAAACATCTTCAAGAACTACATTTCAAGTCCAGTTGATCTAATTGAATACAAGAGATATACCATGACCTGGATGAATGAGAACCTTCACAAGCATTTTTGCAAATAACAATTAGAGATTTCCACACACACGTGAAACAGGAACCTCCCAGCGCACAAAGTGTCGCAACAAGCAGAACAGTAAAGAATACAATGAATGGGTTCCTTCTAATCAGTGAAATATTCATAAAACCTGCAGTTCAACCATCAGTTGTAGGAGTCTCATTACAAACAAGGGATAAATATAATCAACATCACAGATAAACTTTATCAAGTCTTGTTCCAAATAACGCACAGTGAAGCCTTATTAATTGGAGTTAATTGTAGAAAAGTACATTTAGGGACCATCCCTGAGTGAAGTCCAAGTCTAGGAAAGTTCCAATTATTATAAAGTTTTGCAAAAACAGTTAAATGACAACTAAAGCCACAGAACAACATTGAATTAAAAGGCAGAGCATCTTGATATAAAATCTATAATCAGTGTCTCAACTCTCATTTTAATGTGGTTGTTGAGATATGTAACTTTCTAACATGAGGTTTGTGTCTTATTTCCAGGTGTTCCAGTATAGCAGTGTGGTCACTGACCATTATGTTCTTTACACATGCTCAGTCTGCAGGAACTTGATACAGTTGGTCACACCCACTAGTAGCCTCTAGCCAATCCTTTTACAGGACAGAATAGGCAAGGGAGCATGTGACTGAGATCAGGGGTGTGGCCAGTCACTGTACATACACACAGTTATTTCATCCAGTTCTTAAAGTGGTAACATTTACTTTAATGCTATTTACTGTATTGCTATTTTACAGTTTATTGGAGCTTTTAGAGGGGATATGTTCAAAAAATTTGGGTTTAATTCTCCTTTAAATCTGTGAAAAGTTATGTTGCTTAAAATGTTTAGCGATACAACACCCTGAACACTTCCTGCTTTCAGCAGCTTACAGCCATGGGACGAGCAATGCCTGCAATGATAGCTAAGCTCCTTTAACTGTCAATCTTTTTGCAGCTACAGTATATAAATGTCTGCAAACTTCCTCTGCTTGTGAAAACCTTGGGCAGTAGCACTCTCTTTAAAAGTAAATGGACATGCTTTTATTTAACCTTAACTTGTTTTGAGACCATAGTTAACCTTTAAATGGTAGAGACGGAAAAAAAAAATATCAATAGACCCTTGATTATACCTTGCTTTGCCCTTACAGAAGTGTCCAAGGTTATGCTACTAAATGGCCATTAATAACTTAAATAATAAAAGGAACTAACCTCCCAACTAAAAAAATGTATTATCTACCATGTTTACATCGGATGTTAGCAGTGACATAAATGTGTATTATATAGACAATCTAAAATGATAACAAGACCTTGCAAGTAGTGATGGTTTGGATCCATGGCGGATTTACCTCGTTTGCGAACGGCGAATATCGTGGATTTTCTGGTTTTCCGCCTTCCAAACTTTTCCGAACCGCTTTTTCGAAAATTTTTGAAAATTACGAGGATTTTTCGTATTTTCGAAAATGCGGGAAAATACGTAATTTCGAAGAATCCTCGTATTTTCGAAGAATCCTCGTATTTTCAGAATCCTTGTATTTTCGAAGAATCCTCGTATTTTCGAAGAATCCTCGTATTTTCAGAATCCTTGTATTTTCGAAGAATCCTCGTATTTTCAGAATCCTCGTATTTTCGAAGAATCCTCGTATTTTCGAGGATTTTTTCATTTTAGTAGGTTTTAATGGGTCCGCTCAGCGGACCGGATTTTGCGAAGTTGTGGTAGAAGAGGACCTTCTTGTAGCAGTCTTTTCTTACATAACCACTTCATTTGGTGGTCACTTATAAAAAATGTGAATAAGACTTTTTGGTTATCTCAGCTCAAAGTTGCCATGCTGCTTTCACGGTTTCTGTTATATCTAATAGTGTCATTAAAACATTATTCCTTGTGTAAAAAGGATTAGATAATTATTAGATAATGACACTATTAGATATGTTTTATATATATATTTGTCTTTTTTAGTATATATGGAACACAGTGGACACTTTTATTCTACAACAGTGTTCGAAGGACTTTTTTTTATCAACAAGGAGACGTCTTATCACGATTTTGGACTCTTTATGGACTATCAGGGTTATTCAGTAAAAGTTCTTAAAAATGGTGCTAATTTTGCCCCAACCATTCAGATGTTAGCTTACAAATGTTAAATAAGATCTGATTGGTTGGGGCAAAATTAGCTCCATTTTAAACGATAAGAACTTTTATTAAATAACCCCCCTTATCGTTTAAAATGGTGCTAATTTTGCCCCAACCAATCAGATGTTAGCTTACAAATGTTAAATAAAATCTGATTGGTTGGGGCAAAATTAGCACCATTTTAAACGATAAGAACTTTTATTGAATCTCCCTGAATGTATACACAAAATATTTTTGCACTTTAAACTGTTCTTGCACTGTTATGTAACCGCCTCCCATTGATCCCCCAAATATTGTGTGTGAGAGTATCTTAAGTAGTGTGAATCTCTCAACTCTATACTGGTCAGATTTCTAACTATTGAGTGTTAGTGCTTGGGGGTGTTTACTATGACCGAATGTTCATTAATTAATGAACGCTCGGTGTAAATGTATGACCGTGTATTTACGGCCACTGTCATACATTATCGATAACACGCGGTATCGCTAAATTGTTATACTGCACATTTTTAAATATGGTCCATAATGTCAGCAATTCCTATAAGTAACAACTACTGTATATAAAGTGCTTGGAAAAGCAAATATAAGGGAACCAAAGTATACTGTATACGATAGTGAGACAAGCTTGCGTTCAGAGCCTACCGGCCTGTGACTGTGAGACGAACAGAAGTTTAATTAGGTCTATGGGCACTGGGTTAGGCTGTTTCGCCTTTTGATTGGGTGTCATTGATGATTTGGCCAGGTGGATCATCAACGAGGTCCGACCGAACAGCCATAGACCTAATGAACCAAAAAAATGGGCGTTCATCTTACAGTCATGCGTCGTGGGTTGGCCGTGCCATGACACATCTGTACAAAGCTTAAAGGACTAGGCTTGTACAGGTCTAATTAGGACAACAGCTTATTGATAAGGAATGTAAAACAAACACCAAGGTTGACTACAGCCAACATTCAAAGGTAGACCATTAATAAACTACAAGATAAAGGCAAACTTATCAGATACTACTTATCTGCTTTTTCATGGATACTGAAAAGACAGCTGCTAATTAAAGATACCAACCAATACACTTTCTATACCCTTTGATCTAACATTATTTTTCCGATTCTTCGGCAGAATAAACTTGGAATATAGAATCGTGTCATTCCGGGAGCAAATCGAGGAAGATCACTGGGGTACACAGTCTATTTATACAAGTAGTAAAGTGGTGTAAAGATTCACATTAAAGAGAATTTCCAATTGATGTGTTAATTCAGTGGCGAAGACTTTCTGCATTATTTTTAGAAGTGGATATTGCCATCGAGAAAAAAACAACCCACAAATGAATGACAGGCCGGTAATCTCTCTCCGTGTGTTATCATAGATCATGCACAAAGCGCAAAGCTCCTTTGATCCTTTAAAATACCCAACTCGGCTTACAAGGAAATTAAATCCCACAGCTCATATTTTTATCAAATTTCCTTGCGTTGCAGAGTTATGGTTCTTCTAATGATATATATGGTCCTCTCGGAGGACAAAGAGGAATATTAATAATCTTTATTTTTTCCAATAACGCATTATCAGGTTATTCTGTTTATAAATTGTGTATTTTTATCTGGGCCGTGGCTCATTGTGTGTTTATTCCACCCTTGAGTTGGAGAATTCTACGGCATCTGCTCTCTTATTTATTGAAACCACCATAAATGTTCCTACCGCCTGTTGCCCGTTTACCACGCTAACCAGATTAGGTTTGATAACTGGATTTGTAAGGGAGCCAAGGGAGAGAAGAAGCCTAAATATGTGTTGATCTGTTCTACGCTTATCTCTTTTGCAGAGAGAGGCAACATTTAAAGGGAGGTGGATTCTCCAACATTTAAAGGGAGGTGGATTCTCTGCAATCTTCTTAAATACGGAGAAAGGCTTTTTACTCGTTTCATTGCCTTTTTGATCATAAAAGTTGTGTTTTTTGGGGAGATGGCACCATAATGTCTCAATTGGACTGATTACAAGCCACCTAACCAGTTTCACCAACGGGTGTGCCCTTGTCTTTTGGCCGAACTGGATGGGGTCATGCTATGCATTAAATGGAAGATTTGTAGGACTCTCCAACAACCAAGTGTCAAAGGTTGTTTTACATCTGGCTCGATAACCATAGAAAAGAACAAGGCCATATATCATGATATAGGAAAATTCTATTTTGTTTATAATACAAGAAAATGTATGTCATAAGGATATTAGAAATCACAGGAGGTTTTCCTGTCCATACAAATGTCAACACAACAATTCATAAAGTAGTGCTATTTTTACCAGTTTATTACATGCATTTGTATTCAGATATTTAATGATACGTTCTATCTGCCTCCTCCCTCTGCTCAATGAGCTTTTTATAAGCTAGAGCATGTGCAGTGGAAGCAGCAGGAGAATCAACAGTCAATCATTGGCTGTCACCGCCTTGATTGACTGCATGGATATCTGGTTAGTAATGCAGGTAATAAAGTGCTGAATATATCAGTTGGGGTTGGGGGCAGGTAACGGACAATTCAATAATTATCAAATTCGCAAATTAGTAACCTTCAAATGTATCGTTCCATTTCGGCAACCCTCGAATGTATCATTGTGTAACCCTCAAATGTAGTGGTCGATTTCGGTAACCCTCAAATTTAACATTCGATTTCGGTAATCCTCTAATGTAGTGGTTTAATTTAATGTACATTTTTGTGACCCTCGAATGTAGCTTTCAATATCGGCAACACTCAAATGTATCGTTCTGTAACCCTTGAATTGGCCATAACCCTCAAATGAAGTGTGTGGAAACCAGACAATCCAGGGAAATTTCCGATTGTCACTTGGAGTCAGGAAGGAATTTTTTCCCCCTTCATAAATTTGGTGTTTTTTTGCCTTCCTCTGGATTAACAGTTAGGCAGGAAATGAGGATACTGCTAGATGGGTTGGACTGGATGGACGTATGTCTTTATTCAACCTCAAATACTATACTATACTATATTATACTATACTATACTGTACTATACTATACTGTACTATACTATACAATACTATACTATATTATACTATATACTATATATAATACTATACTAATACTATGATATTTTATCTGTTATTTATCCAAACTTTCGAACTGTTTTTTCACTTTGACTTTAATGGGTTCGTTTCCGAACTTCCGAACTTCATGAAGCTCGGCCATCTCCATATAATAGTTCTGTTTAGTAGGCACAAGACTAAAAAATACAAACGTAACCCACCTATAAGATGATTTCCATCTCCATATACACATAGACCTAGATAGGAGCATGACGGAATTCCAGCCGCCCTTGACGTATTTTGAAACACATATGTCCATGCAGGAATCTCAAGCGAATTCAATCAATTTCAACCATAATAGGGAATTAAAGGGGATTGAATGCACAGCTCAGAAAACTTGCTGACAGTTTATAACGGGAAGATCAAAAATGTACGGCACAAATAATGTAGCATGTAGTACATTCGGATTAGGTTCCGCTAACCCTGCAACTATTTAAACATGTCATGTTCTATTCTTTCCCTGTATCTCTATATTATTTCAGTAGATAGAATTATTTATCCTATTTCTTTGGTAGAATCTTTTTGCCTGAGGTTAAAGCCTTAATAGGAAATACCGGTATATTGTAAGGATAAAAGACAAAACTTCTCTTCTTACTTCACTGCCATACGTCGATTTTTCATTTTTGTGCTAAATCTTGGATCAATCCATATGATTCCAGTATTAACGTAAACCAGGGATCACGTCCATCTACAAAGTGTGTTCCACTTGGATGTCTAGTTGAGTTAGAAGGTGAAGTTCTGCTGTTTTTAGATTGGATCCATTCTACGATGGAACGTCAAATCTATCTAATAAGTGTTTGTCCATCGTTATTAACTTGGCCATAGTTTAAACAAATTCTGCTGACTTTGCGCAGTCTTTTACCCCAAACACCAATCCACCTCTGAAACCTTCACCGCCAATTTTTGCCAAACATTGTTAAGGCATTTTTCATTGGGTTAAACATGGAGAAAATCACCGAGCTGTTTATAAAGTAATGAAAAGCAGATTTTTGGTGAAGAATTATCTCTTCTGGGCAAATAAAGGTTTGTCAAATCTTTACCGCTATCATTGGCTCTATTTTTGCCGAATTTTTACTCTAAATCGTATTTAAAGGTCGGTAATAAGTACGTTGTTGCATTACGATGGGCCCTTGGAATGTGTCAGTACATTGTGGACTGATTCTCCAGACTAATAAGGGTCTAGGGGGGTGTTAGACTATTTTCCAGCCTTTACTGTAACACGATCGTCGATTTCCGATTTTACCAAGATTGCTTTTCTACCTTGGCTTGCAGACATTTTCTCTTTTCACCACAATACGGGACTTAATGAAATGAATATAAATCCGGCACTAGTTATATATAATAATAAAATAAAACAGAGAAAATTCGCTTGGGTGAGTTTTGCACCCGGTCTGGTGTAAAAAAATAGCAAAAATAACGCTCATTTACAAAAAAATGCCCCAAAGACACTTGCAGGGAGATTCAATAAAAGTTCTTATCGTTTAAAATGGTGCTAATTTTGCCCCAACCAATCAGATCTTATTTAACATTTGAAAGCTAACATCTGATTGGTTGGGGCAAAATTATAACCATTCTTAACAATAAGAGCTTTTATTGTTGAGCCTTTCTGCAGCTATATTACCATTGGGTAATGCTCACATAATCTTGCCTAAAAGGTGGGCATAACTAATGGAGGCGGAGTCTACTCCTGTTATGGAATTTCATATATAGGGCTGTGAATCGAGAGACGGTATTGCTTTCTATGCCTCCTATAGGCAATGCACTGAGCCGATAACAGTTCTTGGTGCATAACGAATGGGGTTTTCCCATTCCGAAAATTTCTGTCTTAAAGCGCCATTATCGGCTCATTGCATAGCTTGCGCGACATAAGTTTTGCATACCTTCACAAGTTATGTCTTGGTACATGGGTTAATGTGACTTTAAGACGGAAAAAGCCGATAGTGTCTCTCCATACACTGCCCTGATAGTATTGTATCAATAACGGTAAAGCTTACAGCATATTTTTATGTAGAATTAGCATTTAATCAATGCAGTGCGCACTGACTACATTCAAAGTACATTGCAAAACGTGTCAGAAAAACAAAAATAGGTCCGGAGAAAATATTCATTATATATCGTATGAAATGGCGTTCGCCCTTTCCTTTCTGCTGCTGATACTCTGACTGCCGCACGCGGCGTAAAATAATAAAAAAATCTCTTTCATGGGAGGGGTTACAACTCTGGTACCACCGAGTATTTTTATAAAGGGGAAGAAAAACCAACAGCTTTGCTGGGAATATTCCCCTTTGCTGTCAGCGAATAAAAATGACTTATTGAAATGTAAATTGCGTGTGTCGTCCTTTATACTTCTCCGCTCCTTGAATATATGTTTATTTCAAGTTAACAGCTTCTTCAGTTATCAGTCTCCGGCAGATCACAATAGACGCTCTCGTCTTTTCACCGAACGTATCGCGCCGCTGAAACAAGTCCCCCTCTGTCCCTCTGCTCCGTCACTGATAATTTATCTTGTATTATTTAGAATGGGCTTAGACGAGATTGGCTGGTATCCACGGGCGCAGCAAATAAAGCACACATTGATCTATTATAAAAACAGCTAATCCTTATGGGCACAGAGTACTTGTCTATATGCATAGCAAGAGGGAGTGGGATTAAAGGGTCATTTAATTGTGGTTTTTATAGTACATTAAAGCCCCACCTGCCCGACCTTATAACCTCTGCATTGAAAATGACCCCAGTGGGCGGGATTCTGAATGATAATTAATAAGAAGGAGATTTCTTTACTTTCTATACCATCCTGCCAGAATGAAAGAAAAATCAGAATTCTCTGTACATTATTATTATTGTGGATTTATATAGCACCAACGTCTTCTGTGGCACAATTCCATGTATACATTCACATCAGGCCCTGCCCCGAAGAGCTTACATTCTAAGCACATTTATTTGACACATACAACCTATCAGTATGTCTTTATGATTACGGGGGGAACCTGGAGTGCCCGGAGGAAACCCACGCAAGCATGGGGAGAACATACAAACTCATTGCAGATGTGTCCAAGGGTGGAATCGAACTCAGGACCTCAGCGCTGCAAGGTATCAGTGCTAACCACTGAGCCACCGTGCTGCCCCAATTGGCCCCCATGTTAGCCAGGCCTATTTCTATCCAGTTAACAGTTGTGTGTTAACTATATTTGTAAATAGATTTACAGGTGGATATGTGTTTTAAACTGAAGGTTTCCTTTAGAGAGGCAGGTGTAAATGTTGTACTGTCAATGGAGCACTGAGAGGGGCAGCGTTTGGAGCGAAAAGCTGTTGGCACTTCCCCCTTTGCAGGTGCCCTGAACGATTCTCATCCATATGTACTGTTAAAACCCCTTGTGTACATTCTCCATGGAAGAAAGAATTCCTGTGTCCACTATACTCAGATTGGCCTATCTTCCTAAAGCTGCCCATACACAGGCAGATGTTTATCCAATCGACTGCAAAGAAATCCCTTCGGAAAAATCGTTCGAAGTTCCCCACTTTGTGCCGTAGATTTCCCTTCGGCAGGAGATGGGTGGACGGAAAATGTTCTGTCTGGCCTGATCTTCTTCGTTTTTCTGATAAACCACTCAATATTTTCAAGGCCGTCGATTGGAAAAACAACATACACGTTATCGATATTTTGAGCGGTTCCATCGAATTCGCCAATTTGCTGATATATTGTGGACTAACCACTAAAAAGGGAGATGTCTGTTTAGACACAGGAATAACAGTAAGGGGCAAAATAATGTGAGTTCAAAGGTAAAAAGTCCCTGGTGGAAACATGTCAGTCTAGATAGTCACATCCATAAATCTGTGTTTAAAATTCAATCGCAAAATGTACGAGGCCAAGACGGGGAAGGCTGCAGGAACATTGAGAGGTAAAACCACTGATATTAGATCTGATTATAGAACCGCAAATCTGCTGAATATCTAATCAGTGTTCAAGGGATCTCCACTGCTAACAAAATTTTTGCTATTCAGTTTTATTGAAAAACGGGAGGTAAAGGAGCTGTGTCTTACCTCCTGTTCTTCAATAAAACCTGCAGGAGCCGGGAGAGAAGGTAATGTACTTACCTGATCGCTCGCTCCCCCGCTACGTAGTCCGACAGGTCCGACTAGAAAAAGGACCCAGATCTGACACAGAACCCCTCGGTTCCGAAATCCGAATGATCCATCTGAATCCGGACGGATTTCGGAACCGAGGGGTTCTGTGTCGGATCTGGGTCCGTGTCGGACCAGAATCCTGTCTCTAGTCGGACCCGTCAGACTACGTGGCAGAGGAGCGAGCGATCAGGTAAGTACCTTACCTCCTCTCCCGGCAGGTTTTATTGAAGAACAGGAGGTAAGACACAGCTCCTTTACCTCCTGTTATTCAATAAAACTGAATGGCAAAAATTTTGTTTATCAGGGGAGATACCCTTTAAGGTTCATACATACGCACGATCACAGGGACGGACTCACGATGCACGATGTGTACCGGGGGTAGTTACTGTATGTGTGTGTGCTTTATTTACCTGTTTATGAATATTTCTACTATTTATATATATATATCATCATTCTATTTATTTGTGTGATTGGCAGCACTCCAAGACTCCACAGCGCTGCGTACCCAAGCGACACTTATAAATCGATGTCCCCGTACAGTGCGCAGTCTAGATAGCAAGGGTAGTAACAGTTCGCTGTAAATAAATATCATCTTAATGCCGGAGGACACCACGTTACAGAAACACGTCTTGTGTCACCCCGTACTACCGCACAAAATAATAAAACCGTTTTTATTTTCTATTTGTGACAGGGCCCCTTTAACTGAAAGGTGTTGAGATTGGACCAGCGCGATGACTGGCACATTTGACATTCATCTCCCCACTGTGCACTGACGGTCTCTGCAGAAAGCTTAACGCTATTTCCTTCCTGCTGTGATGGCCGCATCATGTCTCCCCTCCCCGTGTCTTTCCAATACACCTCCACTCCATATACCCGCTCGAGTGGCTTAGGATTCCTGTGTAAGGATTTAGCAATTACTGCTGGAGTGGAATCAATTTTTGTGCTGTTAAAATGTATGAATTTCCATCCCTAAAAGACACGGGCAGCATATTGAATCAAACGCCTTCCCTCCCCATTCATCGCGGCTCCTTACAGCTCACAAACATTTTCCTGAGTGGGTTCCATGTGACCGCGCGGGGCTGAAAGGGACGGTTTCCCATTAGACTTTTCAGCGCCGGGTGCAGATTTTTTGGGGAAAAAAAAAGAAATAGAATTTTAAATGCTAAATGGAAAAAGTTCCTTATATAAACAATATATCATTATCCTGATACCAAAGACAACAGGGACATTATTGAACTTCTGCCTCTTGTGTCTTCATTACACAAATCCTTACCCGCTGGGTTTTTATTTTCCACTGGCAGGTGTAATTTCATAAAACCATTTCCTTGTCAGAGTTCAGAGACATTTGTTACTCATGGTAATGTTGGCGATGGGTCTCAGATATTTACTAATGAACACAGATGGACATCTGAGAAAATACATTAGGTTTCTATGCATTTGTAATGGATCTAGCTGATCTTCATGTCATTAAAGGACAACTGTATTGCCCCAAACACCACCCCTCTCCAACTGTATTGCCCCAAACACCACCCCTCTCCAACTGTATTGCCCAAAACACCACCCCTCTCCAACTGTATTGCCCCAAACACCACCCCTCTCCAACTGTAGTGTCCCAAACACCATCCCTCTCCAACTGTATTGCCCCAAACACCACCCCTCTCCAACTGTATTGCCCAAAACACCACCCTTCTCCAACTGTATTTCCCCAAACACCATCCCTCTCCAACTGTATTGCCCAAAACACCACCCTTTTCCAACTGTAGTGCCCCAAACACTGCCCCTCTCCAACTGAAGTGTCCCAAACACCACCCCTCTCCAACTATAGTGCCCCAAACACCACCCCTCTCCAACTGTAGTGTCCCAAACCCCGCCCCTCTCCAACTATAGTGCCCCAAACACCACCCCGCTCCAATTGTATTGTCCCAAACACCATCCCTCTCCAACTGTAGTGCCCCAAACACCGCACCTGTCCAACTATAGTGTCCCAAACACCACCCCTCTCCAACTGTAGTGCCCCAAACACCACCCCTCTCCAACTGTTGTGTCCCATACACCACCCCTCTCCAACTGTTGTGTCCCATACACCACCCCTCTCCAACTGTAGTGCCCCAAACACTGCCCACCTCCAACTGTAGTGTCCCAAACACCACCCCTCTCCAACTATAGTGCCCCAAACACCACCCCTCTCCAACTATAGTGCCCCAAACACCACCCCTCTCCAACTATAGTGCCCCAAACACCACCCCTCTCCAATTGTAGTGCCCCAAACACTACCGGTCTCTAACTGTAGTACCACAAACATCGCCCTTCTCCAACTGTAGTGTCCCAAACACTACCCCTCTCCAACTGTACTGACCTAAACATCAACCCCCCTAATAGTACCATGGATGAGGACCTAAAATGCTAGGTTCTAATCATTGGGTTTGCTCTAGATCACTCATGTTATTCCTCTGTCTTGTAATGCTTGTCTGGACCGTTTTCCTGGACTGGCCTTTAGGATTAAGTCTTGAAGAAAGCGTCTTCCCAGTGAGTGTGGGGTGCCGGAGGAGACATGGCTAGACCAGCCCTATTAGAATGGTATCGGGATCTAGGGCAAAAGCAGGGGTGAGGACCTATTGGTTTAAGTCTTACCCTGGTTACTACCATTCCCTTTCACGTTGGGTCTAAACTGTAACTAGACATTTCTATAATGCAATCCAAGCCATGTAGAGACTGGAGTGGTTTATATGATGGGGAACTTGATAACCTTTTCTTCTTCTTGCAGGAGATATAAATGTGAAAATACGAAGAAAATAAAGTACTAAACAAACAAAATAATAACCTAATGTACCTTCCGATGTCTATGATATTTACTCGCACAATGCAAGACATGTTTTCCTGTAGCTTAACCCTTGGAATATTACTGGAGAACATTATATTACCGGAGAACTTTCCCCCAGGATGTCAGACGGAAGGTTGGATGGTACAATAGAAAAATAAACAAAGGTTACAGTACGGAACAGACACCCACCTTCTCATCCTTTAACATTCTAAGCTTCTAACTAGGTGACAGCAAGGCAATGTTCACTATACGGCTTCTAATAATGTAATTGCTGTAACTAGGCAATCATCACCTATAAATAAAGGGAAGATCGCATCTGCCTGTCACATAACACAATTGCCAGCACCACTTGGGGTCTTGCTTATCATAAATTGGCCCAGAACAAAGAATTTGATGGAGGAATAGCAATGATAACTTACTGTAAATGTCTGTGGGACCTGGGAAATGGTCTGGGGAACATGTACCTGTCACTAAAACTTGTTAAAATACTTACTTTCCCCACGATCAGACATTAAATTGTTGGACATTCAAGGGTTACCGAACGCTACATTCAAGGGTTACCAAATGAAACACTACATTCGAGGGTTACCGAAATCGAACACTACATTCAAGGGTTACCGAAATCGAACACTACATTCAAGGGTTACCGAAATCGAACACTACATTCGAGGGTTACCGAAATCGAACACTACATTCAAGGGTTACCGAAAACATACATTCGAGGAGTTACCGAAAGAACGGCTACATCAAGGGGACCGAAATCGAAGTACACTGAACATTGCATACATTCAAGGGTTACCGAAATCGAACACTACATTCAAGGGTTACCGAAATCGAACACTACATTCGAGGGTTACCGAAATCGAACACTACATTCGAGGGTTACCGAAATCGAACGCTACATTCGAGGGTTACCAAAATCAAACACTACATTCGAGGGTTACCGAAATCGAACGCTACATTCAAGGGTTACCGAAATCGTACACTACATTCGAGGGTTACCGAAATCGAACACTACATTCGAGGGTTACCGAAATCGAACACTACATTCAAGGGTTACCGAAATCGAACTCTACATTCAAGGGTTACCGAAATCGAACACTACATTCAAGGGTTACCGAAATCGAACACTACATTCGAGGGTTACCGAAATCGAACACTACATTCAAGGGGTTACCGAAATCGCACATACATTCGAGGGTTACCGAAATCGAACACTACATTCGAGGGGTTACCGAAATCGAACGCTACATTCGAGGGTTACCAAACAAAACACTACATCGAGGGTTACCGAAATCGAAACGTACATTCAAGGGTTACCGAAATCGAACACTACATTCAAGGGTTACGAAATCGAATCTACATTCAAGGGTTACCGAAATCGAACACTACATTCAAGGGTTACCGAAATCGAACTCTACATTCAATGGTTACCGAAATCGAACACTACATTCTAGGGTTACCAAAAATCGAACACTACATTCGAGGGTTACCGAAATCGAACTCTACATTCGAGGGTTACCGAAATCGAACTCTACATTCGAGGGTTACCGAAATCGAACTCTACATTCGAGGGTTACCGAAATCGAACTCTACATTCGAGGGTTACCGAAATCGAACACTACATTCGAGGGATACCGAAATCGAACTCTACATTCGAGGGTTACCGAAATCGAACGCTACATTCGAAGGTTACTGAAATCGAACATTACATTCAAGGGTTACCGAAATCGAACACTACATTCGAAGGTTACCGAAATCGAACTCTACATTCGAGGGATACCGAAATCAAACTCTACATTCGAGGGATACCAAAATCGAACTCTACATTCGAGGGTTACCGAAATCGACTCTACATTTGAGGGTTACCGAAATCAAACACTACATTCGAAGGTTACCAAAATCGAACACTACATTCAAGGGTTACCGAACGCTACATTTGAGTGTTACCAAACACTACATTCAAGGGTTACCGAACGCTACATTTGAGTGTTACCAAAAACTACATTCAAGGGTTACCGAACGCTACATTTGAGGGTTACCAAACACTACATTCAAGGGTTACCGAACGCTACATTTGAGGGTTACCAAACACTACATTCAAGGGTTACCGAACGCTACATTTGAGTGTTACCAAACACTACATTCAAGGGTTACCGAACGCACATTTGAGTGTTACCAAACACTACATTCAAGGGTTACCGAACGCTACATTTGAGGGTTACCAAAAAACTACATTCAAGGGTACGAACCTACTTTGAGTGTTACCAAACGCTACATTCAAGGGTTACCGAACGCTACATTTGAGTGTTACCAAACGCTACATTCAAGGGTTACCGAACGCTACATTTGAGTGTTACCAAACGCTACATTCAAGGGTTACCGAACGCTACATTTGAGTGTTACCAAACACTACATTCAAGGGTTACCGAACGCTACATTTGAGTGTTACCAAAAGCTACATTCAAGGGTTACCGAACGCTACATTTGAGGGTTACCAAACGTCCATACTAACCAATAAAGATATATAACTTCGCCTATTACCAATAAGATATATTACGCTTACATCTATTACCAAAGATATATTAACCTCCATGCATACTAACCAATAAAGAATATAACCCTTCCATCCATATAACCAATAAAGATATATTAACGCTTACATCCATAACCAATAAGATAATTAACCCTCCATCCATATAACCAATAAAGAATATTAACCTTCCATCATATAACCAATAAAGATAATTAACCCTTCATCCATAATTAACAATAAAGATATATAACCCTTCATCCATATTAACCAATAAAGATATATAACCCTCCATCATATTAACCAAAAAAGATAACCCTTACTCCATATTAACCAATAAAGATATATTAACCCCCTCCATCCATATTAACCAATAAAGATATATTAACCCTATATCCTATATAACCAATAAAGATATATTAACCCTCCATCCAATTAACCAATAAAGATATATTTAACCCTATCCCTATTAACCAATAAAGAGATATAACCCTTCCATCCATATAACCAATAAAGATATATAACCTTCCATCCATATAACCAATAAAGATATATAACTCATCCATATTAACCAATAAAGATAATTAAACCCTTCCACCATATTAACAATAAAAGATAAATTCTCATCCAATTAACCAATAAAGATATATTAACCCCTACATCACATATTAACCAATAAAGATATATTAACCCTTCCATCCATATTAACCAATAAAGATATATTAACCCTTCCATCCATATTAACCAATAAAGATATATTAACCCTTCACCTACAACAATAAAGATATATTAACCCTTCCATCCATATTAACCAATAAAGATAATATATTAACGCTTACATCCATATAACCAATAAAGAAATTAACCCTTCCATCAATATAACCAATAAGATATATATTACCCTTCCATCCATATTAACCAATAAAGATATATTAACCTACATCCATATTAACCATAAAGATATATTAACCCTTCATCCATATTACAATAAAGATATATTACCCTTCACCATTAACCAATAAAGTATATTAACCCTCCATCCATATAACAATAAAGATATATTAACCCTTCCATCCATATTAACCAATAAAGATATATTAACCCTTCATCCCATATTAACCAATAAAGATATATTAACCCTTACTTCAATAACCAATAAAGATAGATTAACCCTCCATCCATATTAACCAATAAAGATATATTAACCCTTACATTCCATATTAACCAATAAAGATATATTAACCCTTCCATCCATATTAACCAATAAAGATATATTAACCTTCCATCCATATTAACCAATAAAGATAATTAACCCCTCCATCCATATTAACAATAAAGATATATTTAACCCTTCCATCCATATTAACCAATAAAGGTATATTAACCCTTACATCCATATTAACCAATAAAGATTTATTAACCCTTCCATTTCAATAACCAATAAAGATATATAACCCTCCATCCATATTAACCAATAAAGATATATTAACCCTTCATCCATATTAACCAATAAAGATATATTACCCCCCCTCATCCATATTAACCAATAAAGAAGATATTAACCCCCCCACCATATTAACCAATAAAGATAATAACCCTTCATCCATATTAACCAATAAAGATATATTAACCCTACATTCATATTAACCAATAAAGATATATTAACCCTTACATCCATATTAACCAATAAAGATATATTAACCCTTACATTCATATTAACAATAAAGATATATTAACCTACTCCATTATAACCAATAAAGATATATAACCTTTACATCCATATTAACCAATAAAGATATATTAACCCTTCCTCAATACTAACCAAAAAGATATTTAACCCTTCCATCCATATTAACCAATAAAGATATATTAACCTCTAATCCATATTAACCAATAAAGATATATTAACCCTTCCATCCATATTAACCAATAAAGATTATATTACCCTTCATCCATATTAACACTAAAGATATATAACCCTTCCATCCATATTAACCAATAAAGATATATTAACCCTCCATCCATATTACACAAATAAAAGATATATTAACCTTCCATCATATAACCAATAAAGAATTATAACCCTTCATCCATTTAACCAATAAAGATATATTAACCCTCATCCATATTAACAATAAAGATATAAAACCTCCATCCATATTAACCAATAAAGATATATTAACCCTCCATCCATATTAAACAATAAAGATATATTAAACCTTCCATCAATATGTAACCAATAAAGATTAATTAACCCTTCCATCCATATTAACCAATAAAGATTATTAAACCCTTCCATCCATATTACCAAATAAAGATATATTAAACCCTCCATCCATACTTAACCAATAAAGATATATTACCCTTCCATCCATATAACCAATAAAGATATATTAAACCCTTCCATAATATATACCAATAAAGATAGATTAACCCTTCATCCATATACCAATAAAGATATATTAACCCTTCCATCCATATTACCAATAAAGATATATAACCCTCCATCCATATTAACCAATAAAGATATTACCCGTCAATCCATTAACCAATAAAGATATATTAACCCTTCCATCCATATTAACCAATAAAGATAATTAACTCATCCATATAACCAATAAAGATATATTAACCCTTCCATCCATATTAACCAATAAAGATATATTAACCGCTTCCATCCATATTAACCATAAAAGATATATTAACCCTTCCATCCAATTAACCAATAAAGATTTATTAAACCCCACCATATTAACCAAAAAGATAATTAACCCTTCCATCCATATTAAACATAAATATATTAAACAAGTCCATCCCATAACAATAAAGATATATTAAACCTTACATCCAATATTAACCATTAAAGATTAAAGATATATTAACCCTTAATCAATTAACCAATAAAGATATATTAACCCTTCCATCCATATTAACCAATAAAGATATATTAACCCTTACATTTATATCAACCAATAAAAATATATTAACCCTTACATCCATATTAACACAATAAAGATAATATTAACCCTTACATGCATATTAACCAATAAAGATATTAACCCTTCCATCCATATTAACCAATAAAGATATATTAACCCTTACATTTATATCAACCAATAAAAATATATAACCCTTACATCCATTTTACCAATAAAGATATATTAACCCTTACATCAATTACCCTACATGCATATTAACCAATAAAGATATATTAACCCTTACATCCATATAACCAATAAAGATATATAACCCTTACATCCATATTAACCAATAAAGATATATTAACCCTTACACATTTTAAAACAAAAAGATATATTAACCCTACATCCATATTAACCAATAAAGATATATTAACCCTTACATCCATATTAACCAATAAAGATATATTAACCCCTACATCCATATTAAACAATAAGATATATTAACCCTTACATCCATAGAACCAATATCCATATTAACCAATAAAGATATATTAACCCTTACATCCATATTAAACAATAAAGATATATTAACCCTTACATCCATATTAACCAGTAAAGATATATTAACCCTACATCCATATTAAACAATAAAGATATTAACCCTAATCCAATTAACAAAAAGATATATAACATTACATCCATATTAACTCTTACATCCATATTAACCCTTACATCCGTATTAACCTTACAGCCATATTAATCCTTACATCCATATTACCCTTAAAAACACATTAACCCTGTTAAATCCATATTAACCCTTCATCCATAAACTTTACTCCATATAATCCCTTACATCCATATGAACTCTTACATCCATATTAACCAATAAAGATATATAACTACATCCATATTAACTCTTAACAGCCATATTAAGCCTACATTCATATTAACTTCTACAGCCAGATTAACGCTTACATCCTTATAACCAATAAAGGTATATTAACCTTACATCCATATTAACCAATAAAGATTATATAACCCTTACATCCATATTAACCAATAAAGACATTAACCTTACAGTCAATTAACCTTACATCCATATTAAACCTTACATGCATATTAACCAATAAAGATATATAACCTTACATCCATATAACCAATAAAGTTACATATTAACCCTTACATCCATATTAACCAATAAAGATATATTAACCCTTACATCCATATTAACCAATAAAGCTATATTAACCCTTACATCCATATAACTAATAACAATATATAACCCTTACATCCATATTAACCAATAAAGATATATTATCCCCTACATCCATATTAACCAATAAAGATATATTAACCCTTACATCCATATGAACCAATAAGATATTAACCCACATCCATATTAACCCTTACAGCCATATTAACCCTTAAAAACCACATAACCCTGTACATCTATATTAACCCTTACATCCACATTAACCCTTTACATCCATATTAATCCTTACATCCATATGAACTTTACATCCACTTAACCAATAAATATATATAACCCTTACATCCATATTAACTCTTACAGCCATATTAGCCTTACATTCAAACTCTTACAGCCATATTAATTCTTACATCCTTATTAACCAATAAAGGTATATTAACTCTTACATCGATATTAACCAATAAAGATATATACCCTTACATCCATATTAACCAATAAAGATATATTAACCCTTACATCCATATTAACCAATAAATACATAACCCTTACAGTCATATTAACCCTTACATCCATATTAACCTTACAGCCATATTAACCCTTACATCCATATTAAACCCTTACAGTCATATTAACCTTAAGTCATATTAAACCCTACATCCAGTATTAACCCTTAATCCATATTAACTCTTATATCCATATTAACCCTTACAGTCACATTAACTCTTACATTCATATTAACCTACAGCCATATACCCTTACTCATATTAGCTCTACAGCCAATTAACCTTTACTCCAATAGTAAACCTAAACCATAAACAATTTACATCCATATGTAACCCACATCCAGGATTAACCCTTTACAACCCATGAACCCTTTACATCCATATTAACCCTTACATCCATATTAACCCTTACATCCATATTAACCCTTACATCCATATTAACCCTTTACAGCCATATTAACCCTTACAGTCATATTGAACCAGTTACCATTTTCAGCTACTTCTCTAAACATTAAAGGTTAAAATCCACAGTATGGGATTTGAACTGTCCAATGGAATGGATTTTCCAAGTCATTAGTTCTATTCTTAATCGCTGTTCCCCTAGGGAAATCATTCATTTCCTTGGTAAGGCCCCATTTCCCCCCCTCCCCTTGATTAATCCAGAGACCATTTGCTTATTTCCTCTATCCAACATGACATGTTTTAATAAAGTGAGCTAGTTCATCCTCTACATTTAAATCATGGCCACAGCGAATCCTCCTGTGCAGGTAAGAACACAATGTGACCTCTGCCGCTCGCTATTTGGTACCCTGCGCGCTAATTAACATAGAACACTATGGAAAGAGAGTGTGACCTCTCGATAACCTCTACAATCATTTCACTGCAGATTCACCGAGTGATTGGAAATGTTTGAAAATTCTCATTCCGTCAATGATGAAGCCACTTGGAAATATATCTAAAATAATAATAGATAAAAAAGGAAAGTTAACCTTTTTTTTTTTTAAATTATGAAGCTATGACCAATCCTGCCCTTTTTCCCAACCAGACAATAAGGGCTAGGCCAAACCAGTGTGTTTTAACACGCGTTCCGATCCATTTTTGGTGCGATTTGAATGCACACTCTATCATGAAAATGACAGGGATCGTAACACATGCGCTTAGTGTGGCCTCAACCCAAAAGCGCATCAGAAACAGGCAATCAGTGGTAGAAAAATGGAGGAAATACAAAGAAGTCTTGCTAACCTGTTTTGTGGGGATGTAGTATGGAGTCGTGTGATGAAAAACACAGGGTTTGCAGTGGTTGCGGAAGGAGAAGTATCAACCGTTCTCTGTATTTTATGACTGCAGGCGTATTTAGCAAATTTTGGGGTGTAGATTACAAGCAAATTACAATTTGTAAGCGCTTATTTCTGACTCTAAATTCTTAAACAACTTTTTAAAATCAGACTGTTTAGAAATAATTTTTCACTGCTATAATTTAATGGCACCCAGCTGGCTAGACCCAAGTAGCTATGTTAGGAACATGCCGCGTTTAGGACGGTATTGTTAAAGCTTGGCTATTTGGTGTGAGCTATAGCGATGCGTTATCGCAGTGTTCGTTTCCGATAGTGTTGAAACTATTACCTCCGATCATCAGATCGCAGTGCCACGAGCCCTAGTACACGTAGCGTGGCTAGTCCAATTGGCCAGCACTAGCGTGTACTCTTACATTTGTGATTGGATTGTGTGTTAAAACGCCACAGTGTGGTCTAGCCCTTAATCATTAAAAAAAAATTCATAACTTACCCACATGCCAACATATCTGAATCTCCAACACATAATTGTCTAATAGGTAAATCTGGGGCATTTCTGGGGGAGGTAGATAAAGTGGGTGGATCATTGGCAGTTACATTTCCTCTCTTGCGGACACACTAGTTGCCTCCGTAAGTTTTCATTGTCCCAATTATTGGTTAAAATGTTGAATGGACCCAATATACTAAACCTTCTTTCAGGAATTGGGGGTGTCCCATTTTTGTGGATCTTACTAGTTGTACGATCTCCTAAATCATTCGGACTTCTGACTATCTTAATAAATGGGTCAATACGGCACAAGACATTCTAAAAGTTTTGGCGCAAACGGTAAAAAATTTTTAAAAAATGATTTGAATTTCTACCCCTTGCTATTCCCTGCTGTTGACAGTGCAAATGCATACGCCAAGGGAGAGAAGCCAATGTGGAGTGAGGTAGGTCCAGAGGGGCCAAGCCTGCCTGACTCCTCAACAATGGTGGCAAACTGCCGTGAGCTCTAACTCAATGGTTCTGCTGCTGTGTAGCATTACCCTTTCCTCTATATGATGCAAATATGATGCAAATTACAAAAATAAAGATTAAAGGGGAAGTTCAGTGCAAATACACATATTTTTAAGAAAAAAGCGTGGTATTTTCCCATTCTAATAACCCGGGGCCCGGGAGGTAAGAAGGTCCACACCAAAGGCCTGCGATCAGCTGTTTAAAAACAGCTGAAGTAAACATACGCACAATCAGCTGTTTAAAAGACACGATGTACTACTAGACCAGACCCGATGTACTACTAGACCAGACCCGATGTACTACTAGACCAGACCCGATGTACTACTAGACCAGACCCGATGTACTACTAGACCAGACCCGATGTACTACTAGACCAGACCCGATGTACTACTAGGCGCTATCTTTATTTTCCTTCTTCTCTGCCTGACACTTTTCTAAAAAAAAAAAAAATTGATAAAATAAAATGAGCTCTGCCTGCTGTCTCTCTGATATTTAGCAGGGGCGCCGCCCTGAGCATTTCGCTTATATTGCCTCATTAGAGAGACACCCCTGGGTATGCATAATATTAACTAAGAACTTTAAAAATAATGATATAATAATGAAAGAATCGCGCATATGAGGTAAACAATAATGAAATAATCGCCAGATTAAAGTAAACATACACACAATCAGCTGTAAGACCGGACCCGAGCATGCATAATATAAAAATAATTATATGTTCCACTTAACTTTCCCTTTAAATATTTTAACCCCTTTTTTAAATTATGCAACAAGGAACTGTGGTCACTTCATGCTGGGCATCAGATCCTGCAAATATTGAATTTCTGGGATAATTATCGGATGTTGAATGCGGAAGCTCGAAAGTAGCATGCGTGAGAAGGAAGTGACTTTATTTCAAGCTCTGGATGTTTATACGTGTTGCCCAGACCAGACAGTAAGTTACCATTGCTATTTTAACCAAACTTTTCCTGAATTTTGAAAATTTGGAACCAAACTTTAGGAAGTTTGGGCATCTCTACTCTGCAGCCATTTTTCTAAATATTCCCCCAATCCGTGGTTATCAATACTTAACGATGACTCACAGTTACTGGCAACAGAGCAATCAAAATCAACGTTACACATCCAAATGCAATGAAAGGAATAACAAAATAACAAAACGGAATTGATACAATTTCTACCTGTATCATAGGATTTACTGGTATCGGCAATAACAAAGGCTTTATTTACAGGGCAATACGACAAGCGACATTAGCTAGAGGCTAATTTTAAATCCTCCAGGGAGAGGTGTTTGTGTTTTCGCAAGCTGCTCACCTATGAAATAACATAAGGTGGATGAAGTTCACCAGATCTGAATCATGTTACAAGATAAACCCTGTTCAGTGATGGGTCTTGAAATTAACCTCCAAAACCAGAAGTTTTCTGTCTCTGTGTGGCTGCTCCTACCTCCTACTCTTTGTTCTAAGCACAAAAGGGTATATAAAGGTATACACAAGATATTCGTGGGCGAAACTCTCAGTAGCCTTACGTGACTTTACCACCACTAATGGTGGCCAAACACCTGGTTTAACATCGGACACAAAGCATTATCCAACATCATGGGAATGTTGCAAAGCAAGAAGACACATTGTGGTCTGGTGCATAGGGTCAGATAGAACTTTGAATAAGTGGAACGTCGGAGAAGTGTTTGGCCAGCATAACCCATGGTACATAGAGCTATTGAGTGTAACTTTATGATTGGAAACTATTATTGTGATTCTCTGTACCTCCTCCAAGTGGGTTGGAAATGCCCCCCCTACTGCAAATGTAGTGCCCCCACTAAAATATTATAGACAGGTACCACTGAGCAAGTGCGGTAAAGCCACTTACAGGAAGAAGATAACAGATATTGCAGTGAATGTTTACACCTGTATAGGACACTGCATTTAAAGGGTATATCCATCGTTAAAAAAAAAAAAAAGGTCACTTGTCAGTTACCTGCCCCCAATTTATTTCCACTAACAGGAAGCCCTTCGTACTTGGTGAGGTAACATTTAAAGGGCATTTAAATCCCAAATCCTAAATTTAAAAAAAAAGCTTATAAATAATAAGAATGAAATAAAACACCCCTTACTGTATATAAGAATATTATGGTTGGGGAACTGTGATGTCATGTAATGATGTAATTACCTTATATTATACAATCCCTTATAGTACACAGGTTATCAGTATAACCATTAGGTGAATTTTGTGGTGTTTTCTTGTACTTTCTACCAAAGCTGGATTATCCACAAGGCTCCTGACTAGGGCCCAGTATTTATAAAGGGTCCATATCGGTAATTACCAATATCGATTGTTAATTACGGTTGGAAAATACTACCAGTAGCAGTATTTTTTTTTTTTTTTTTTTGAAACCTGGTAAAATATTGGTCTTAAAGGGAAAGTCTACCCCTAAAATGAAAATTGTATATACAATATAATATATACTGTAGGTAATTCGCCATGCAAACCACATTATTGCAACTGTTAGAAATGCTGCACAATGTTCTGTTCCTTTCTTTCTACTTCCTGGTTTTGTCAGAAATGCATGTAGAAGATGACATCACAGCCAATGACTGAATGCTATTCCCCTTGCTGTCTCCTCTGAGCATGTGCAAGCCTGTAAGAAGCTCAGAAAGCTTGGAGAGAAGGCAGAAACCTTTTCGGAGGAGGTATTCTGAGTAATGTTTAGACCCCATTATCCAACACCACGTCTACAGGCCCGAATGATCAACCTTTGTGTTCCTAACCTTGCAGTGTTCGCTCAATAAGCCTGCGTTTATCACACAACTGTACAATACCTTATTACAGCCATGTCAGTCTGAAACCCTCAAATAAAGACCAGAAATCTTTGCTATACCTTCAGATATTTACTAAATAAAAACCTGTTATTACCGAGTCTACTTAGACTTGTGTAAAACGTACAAAGAATAGGAAACATCTCAGGTTTTACCAGGCCACAGCTCCACGCTCCATCAATATGCAATTTTATGCAGACAATTTAGATTCCTTACAGCAGGCTAGTAATGTCTAAACCCCCCCAACGCTCACACGCACCGCGTCATGTAATAATGGAAAGATATGATAAATGAGATGAAATATCCAGCAATTTGTGTGTCCTTAGCTGACTCTCCTACTATGCTATAACGATTCCGTACTGTAATGATATTATGTCTGTAGTTCTCCCTTCTCCTCTGGGTATACTCTCTGTACATTATATAGATATATCAATCATTATCTGTCATTTCTCCCTCCCTAATAAAAATAGAATCACCATGTATCAATTATAAAGAAAAATTACTTTGTAAAAATGTGGCAATCCAGGATAAAGGTTACATTAGGTTATTTACAAACATGCCAATCATACATTAAGGGACAGAGAGGAGGGTTGGTATTAGAAATGTAATAATGAATGCTTTGGAGCGAACATCTGGGCGAAACGCGTGGTTATCCATATTGACCATGTAACTGGCACCTGCACTATATTTTTTTATATAGAGATGTGATTGTGGATATTGATTTTTTTCCCAAGCTCCTCTGCTGCGGGGTAACGTCTTCTTCATTAATAAATCTTTGTTGCAATTGTTGCAACCGCGTCTGCAATTTACGACTGCATAAAATAAGGACCATGCTGTATTTAGTAGCGAATATATTGGTCCATTATCTGCCATGGTCATAGTTAATTTCCCACCAGCCCTATAGAGTTTAATGAATGCAGATTTCACCAGCTGCACAGATCTATGGGAAACAGCGAGAAAGTCATCATCTATGATCAGGTTGTTTTGCTAAATAAAGTGGTTCAGTTCTCCTTTAAGCTTTTCAAGCTTCTGCCCATTGAACCATATGGAACACAATGAGATATGCTGAGAATTGTCCAATAAGCTTAAGGCAAACTGTCTAAATTAGTTGTAAGAAGCCCTAACCAACCATAAAGTAAAATACGCGCTTGATGGATTTTTCCACTAACATTGAATCTAAGGAGACACCAGACCATCCTTATTAGACGGATCTCTTCCAAGTCTTATCCCTTTAAAACAAACTACTGCACTATAGATTTCAATATGGCGGACGTGCCCAAAGGTAAAATTCATTCAATTTATTGCTCATGTCAAATAAATCATCTGAGTTTGTATTTGACGTACAGCTTAGCTGAATCATATCTGACTTTGTAAATGAACATACGCAGAATAAGCAAGCGAAGACCTCCATTGATTTATCACAAAGTCACCAGAGTAAAATCCCTACAGGAGAGGAGAGATAATGTTGTTAAAGAGCAATGCGTAATAAGCTGTTATTGCATGTTAAGTCCCATTGACAGCAACAGAATTAACCTGAGATAAAGATATTTTAAGCTCTGCTTGTCAATGGAAATAAAGACCAACAGGAGAAAAGCGTTTAAGACTAAGATAAATGTCTTTTAGATTCAAACACCAGTAAATAGCAGTAACTGTGTCATATTGTGTTAGCACATCACGTTACATGACATCGAACATGTCACCGTTTCTCCAGACGATGTATTAGTAGGGTTTACACATTGGCTTTGTCACAAGTATTATCTTGGGTTTCTTTTTTTTCCGAAATGTTATTAAATCTGCATTGTCTGGTCTTGGCCATCTTTTCTGAGCCTGTATTTCCGTCTCTTTCTCACCATGTCCCGTCAAACAACCAATGAACATAGCTTAAAGTTATAAATTAATTCAGATGCTGGGGCCGGAATGGACCCACTTTACTGCATTACAGTTTTTAAATGTGTATTACAAGAAGAGACTTGGTCTTACTGTCAGTCCGTAACGGAATTTCGCAGGACAGATGTACTTACATAAAAAGCCCATGGAATATTTTTGGGCATAAACTTGCAAAATATATAGTTAGGATTCCCCTTTTAAATGTTACATTGAAGCCTTTGGAAGTTTTAACATCTTTCCATTTAAGGTGAATATTACATCTATGGAGAACTTGCAACTCTACTCAACTTGACTACGCAGTGGAACAATTAGGGAGCAGTGATTGGTGTGAATGGTTAGGTAGCAGAGATCTCATTGGCTGTGGTGGAATGGGATAAGGAGTAACTGCAACTTCAGCAAGGGCATTGTGCCTTCCTAGTGCCCTCTGTGACCACACCAGTTTCACACCTCCTGAGTCCTGAGTACAATTCCAGATCATAGGATAAAGCAGTTACTTGCCTTTAATCCCAGTATTAATTACCCATCTGCTCATTGGCTGGGTAAACACCATACAATATTTCCGGCCAACCGGCCGATGGTACCGTGATTTCTGGTTGGCTGGAAATATTGTATGATGTGGGTAGAGCTCCCTATGGGGCCTGGCTAATTTTGCTGCGAACGACAGTGATGTGTCCTCGCTCAATAGAGGCAAATAGTTGGTCAGAACAAATTTCGCCCCGTGTTTACCCAACCTTAGGACAGCTGTACACATGGTCATCAATCATCCTTTTTGTACAATCATTGTCTGAAGGTTCATAATGAATTGCTTGTATGGAAGGGGGCAAATAAGAGAGGACAAAATTGGTTGGCAAAGCTATCGCCAACTTGTACATCTGTGTTTGTTAACGCCACATGAACTCCAGGTTGCCCTGTCCAAAGGACCCACCCCTTCTCTCTGGACACCATTAACCAATCTGTAATTGGTTTGCGTCCTTTAGGTTATTGTATTGTATTGTATTTTAATGCAGATAAGATTATCCAATCTGTAAGCTACAAACCTCACTGTTCCAAAGCAGAAAGACTTTCCTCTAGGTGCCCATCATAGGATATTATTGGTTGTATGAATGGATTTCTACATGTTAATATCAATCTATTGTTTGCTTTGGTGTGAGTGGCCACTCACTCTTTCAGCTGGCAACACAAAGGTTTTCTTATTGTTTCAGAAGGAAATAAACCTAATTAACTGCAAAAAAAAAAAAACCCTCCAAGAATCTAATGTAGGAAGAAACGTCACCATGATAATCCAATGTAACTCGATCTTGTAGACTCAGTTAAACACAGAGCCTGGTTACCCTATTGCCCTAGGAAATTAGGACCTAGGAATCAGTTTTTCCCAGGTGGGTCTTCTCAAGGTCAAAAGGTCCAATAATTTAATTGTTGACTTTAAGGCTTTAGGTTTAAAGGTCTCGTTGCTCACACAAGAGAAAATAATTTGTCTTTAAAACAACCAACCTTGATGGACCTTGCTAACGGGAATCGTTTTGACGGTCATAGGTCACTGCACTGGTGCAATGTGATCAACATGTAGCCTTTAAAACCTAAGGGAGGTGAAATAAAAGTTCTTATCATTAAAAATGGTGCTAATTTTGCCCCAACCAATCAGATCTTATTTACCATTTGAAAGCTAACATCTGATTGGTTGGGGCAAAATTAGCACCATTTTTAACGATAAGAACTTTTATTGAATCTCCCTGAAAGTCTACAAAGATTCCTCCATATAAGGCAAATTACATTTCTATCATCAAACTTAATTCAGTTACTGTTCAGTGTCAGCCAGGTTACCATTCATATTCTAGCTGAATAGAGGAATCCTGCATTCACTGCTTAGGGCGCGTTCCTCCATTGTATGTTGTATTGAGATAAAACTGGGCTGTATAGGATAATCATATATATTCCATATGGGTGCATAGATAATAATAAATATTCTATATGGATGCACAGGTAATATATATTCTATATGGGTGCACAGATAATATATATTCTATATGGGTGAATAGATAATATATATTCTATATGGGTGCATAGATAATAAATATTCTATATGGATGTATAGATAATAATATATATTCCATATGGATGCACAGATAATGAATAGTATTCTATATGGATCCAGTAATATATATTTCTATATGGGTGAATAGATAATATATATTCCATATGGATGCACGATATGTATATGTATTTATATGGATGCAGTAATATAATTCTATATGGGTGAATGATATATATATTCCATATGGTGCACAGATAATATATATGTTTCCGTATGGGGCAGAGATAATAATATATATTCTATATGGGTGCAAAATAATCATATTCCTATGATGCAACAGATAATAATATATATTCTATATGGATGCACAGATAAAATCATTTCGATATGGGTGCACAGATAAAATATTCTAATGGGTGAATAGATAATATTATTTCATATGGGTGCACAGATAATATATATTCTATATGGTGCATAGATAATATATATTCTATACGGATGCCAGATAATATAATATATTCTATATTGGTGAATAGAATAATATATATCTATATGGGTGCACAGATAATATTATTCTATATGGGTACACAGATAAATATATATTCTATATGGGTGAATAGATATATATATTCATATAGGGTGATAGATCATATATATCTATATGGTGACAGATAAATATATTCTATATGGGTGAATAGATATTTATATTCTATATGGTGAATAGATAATATATATTCTATATGGGTGAATAGATTAATATATATTCTATATGGTGAATAGATAATAATATATTCTATATGGTGAATAGATAAGATATATTGTATACGGGTGAATAGATAATTATTTTCTATGGGTGCAAAGATATATATATTCTATTAGGCACACAAGAAATTAATATTCTATTGGGTGGATATATAATATATATTCTTGGGGTGAATAGATAAAATATACATTCTATATGGGTGAATAGAAATATAATATTCTATATGGGTGCGCAGATAATATATATTCTATAAATTTGGTGCACAGATAATAATATATTCTATATGGGGGATATTTTTCTATTTGAATAGATATATATATATTCTATATGGGTGATAGATAATATTATTCTATATGGTGAATAGATAATATATATTCTATAGGGGTAAACTATATAATATAAATCTATATTATAGGGTGAATAGATAATTATAATTCTATATGTGTGATATAGATAATATATTCTATATGGGTGTAATAGATAATAACATTCTATATGGGTGAATAGATAATATATATTCTATATGGGTGAATAGATAATATATATTCTATATGGGTAAATAAATAATATATATTCTATATGGGTGAATAGAAAATATATTCTATATGGGTGAATAGATAATATACATTCTATATGGGTGAATAGATAAAATATTCTATATGGGTGAATAGATAATATACATTCTATATGGGTGAATAGATAATATATATTCTATATGGGTGAATAGATAATATATATTCTATATGGGTAAATAGATAATATATATTCTATATGGGTGCACAGATAATATATATTCTATATGGGTGAATAGATAATAATATATTCTATATGGGTGAATAGATAATATATATTCTATATGGGTGTACGATATATATATTCTATATGGGTGTCAGATAATATATATTCTATATTCGATGCACAGAGAATATATATTCTATATGGGTGAATAGATAATATATATTCTATAGGGGTGAATAGATAATATATTCTATATGGGTGCACAGATAATATATATTCTATATGGGTGAATAGATAATATATATTCTATATGGGTGAATAGATAATAATTTATGTTCTATATAGGTGATAGATAAAATATATATATTCTATATAGGTGCACAGATAATTTATATTCTATATGGGTGAATAGATATATATATTTCTATATGGGTGAATAGATAATATACATTCTATATGGGTAAATAGATAATATATATTCTATATGGGTGAATAGATAATATATATTCTATATGGGTGAATAGATAATATATATTCTATATGGTTGAATAGATAATATATATTCTATATGGGTGTACAGATAATATATATCTATATGGGTGAATAGACAATAATATATATTTTATATGGGTGAAAACAGATAGGCATATTCTATATGGGTGAATAGATAAATAATATCTATATGGGTGATAGATATAATATATTTTTATATGGGTGAATGATAATATATATATCTATATGGGTGAATAATAATATATTATTATCTATATGGGTGAATAGATAATATATATTCTATGTGGGTGCACAGATATAATATTTCTCATGGGTGATGTTATATATTTTATATGGTGATATATTTTTTGGAGTGTGTATAATACATATTCTATATGGGTGAATAGATAATAATATATATTCTATATGGGTGCAATGATAATAATATAATCTATATGGTGAATAGATAATATTATTCTATATGGGTGAAATCAAGTTATTTTCTATATGGTTGATATATTTTCTTATGGGTGATAGATATATTAATATTCTATATGGGTAATAGATAAATTTTCATTGGTGAATAGATATAATTTATATTCTATATGGGTGCATAGAGAGGTGATTCTCAAACTTTTTCAGACCGCGGTGCGTTTGGCAATGCACATTTTTCTCAAGGCACACCTGTGTTCCTAATGTTGACGTAACATTGTAATTACCCTATTGAATCACTTTGCAGTGTATATGTGTATTCAGATCAATGAAGTGTAAGTTACACTACATTGTCTGTGTAAAATGTTTATAGTAAGTTTGAAGTCACCAGTGTGAAATGTGGTAATGCAGGAAGGAGGATTTTTTTTAACTGCCGCCTTTAAACGGGCGTCCCTGGCCGCATTACCCTAGTCAGCCAATCAGCATTAATGTAATGCTCTAATCAGCAGTAATGCCGCATTCTGGTCAGCCAGTACCACAAGTCCTGGTACCCGATCGGCCACCCACCTAGGGGGTGTAACTACCAGGGGAGCCAAGGGGGAGCAAACGCTGGGGGTCCGGGGAGCCAGGGAGACCACATCTTCTTATTTTCCTATGACAGATATATCCCCTTCCAGAAAATCACTGTAGATAAAGCCCGGATAGGGGCCCCATCATTTCTATACTAGGGGCCCAGTGATTCCTAGTTACGCCCTGCGGCCATCACAATATTTCGTTTGCTCAGTTCGAAACATTGCAGTAATTTTCATCACATCAGACCAATATTGTTCACATTTGTCCAAGTCAGCGACAATTTCAATTGGACATGTCAGTAAATTTTTTGCCAATGTGGAATGGGCCGTGTTTAGCAGTGTGTAACAATGTGTACAATGTGTACAATGTGGAATGGGCCGTGTGTAGCTGTGTGTAGCAGTGTGTAACAATGTTGTACCAATGTGGAATGGGCCGTGTGTAGCAGTGTGTAACAATGGTGTACAATGTGGAATGGGCCCGTTGTAGCATTGTGTAGCAGTGTGTAACAATGTGTAACATGTGGAATGGGCCGTGTGTAGCAGTGTGTAACAATGTGTAACAATGTGTAACAATGTGGAATGGGCCGTGTGTGCTGTGTGTAGCATGTGTTAACAATGTAACAATGTGGAATGGGCTGTGTGTAGCAGTGTGTAGCAGTGTGTAACAATGTGTAACAATGTGGAATGGGCTGTGTGTAGCAGTGTGTAGCAGTGTGTAACAATGTGTAACAATGTGGAATGGGCCGTGTGTAGCATTGTGTAGCAGTGTGTAACAATGTGTAACAATGTGGAATGGGCCATGTGTAGCATTGTGTAGCAGTGTGTTACAATGTGTAACAATGTGAATGGGCCTTGTGTAGCATTGTTAGCAGTGTGTAACAATGTGTAACAATTGGAATGGGCGTGGTGTAGCATTGTGTACATGTGTAACATGTGTAACAATGTGGAATGGGCCATGTGTAGCAGTGTGGAGCAGTGTGTTACAAATGTGTAACAATGTGGATAGGCCGTGGTGTAAGCATTGTGTAGCAGTGTGTAACAATGTGTAACATGTGGAATGGGCCGTGTGCAGCAGTGTGTAGCAGTGTGGTAACATGTGTAACAATGTGTAACAATGTGGAATGGCCGTGTGTAGCATGTGTAGCAGTGTGTACAATGTGTAACAATGTGGAATGGCCCGTGTGTTAGCAGTGTGTAGCAGTGTGTAGCAGTGTGTAACAATTGTAACATGTGGAATGGGCCCTGTGTAGCATGTGTAGCAGTGTGTAGCAGTGTGGTAACAATTTGTAACAATGTGGAAATGGGCTGTGTGTAGCATTGTGTTGCAGTGTGTAACAATGTGTAACAATGTGGAATGGGCTGTGTGTAGCAGTGTGTAACAATGTGGAATGGGCCATGTGTAGCAGTGTGTAACAATGTATAACAATGTGGAATGGCCGTGTGTAGCAGTGTGTAGCAGTGTGTAACAATGTGTAACAATGTGGAATGGGTCTGTTGTAGCTGTGTGCAGCAGTGTGTCAATGTGTACAATGTGGAATGGGCCGTGTGTAGCAGTGTGTAGCGTGAGTAACAATGTGTAACGTGACAATGTGGAATGGGCCGTGTGTGTAGCTGTGTGTAGCAGTGTGTAACAATGTTCTAAAGGGGATTTAGATCTGCAAATTTGGGGGGAAATATGAACTACAAACTTCCTTATTTATGTAAAGTTACAACAGTTCTAATCTTTTTGGATATTTATTTATGTTTTTATACCACAATAAGAATACATTCACATGTAATGACTATACATATATATATACAGTCTGTAGAATACTCAGCTCTCAGGTCTTCATTGCAAATTTACTTTTTTTTTTAACATGCCAATTAAACAGTCTAATGGCAACGTTTCGAACCACAAGCTCCTTCTCAAGCTCACATTCAAAAAATGGCATCAAAACTGAGAGACCACTCCCACTACTACTTATACACATCATACAGGATATGACATCATCCATTAGCACAGTATGTAACATTACATGTTGGTTACTTGTAGTGTACAATATAATGGCTGATCCATCTAACTTAATTACAAAAATAAAAACACATCATAGTCCTCGAGGAGACCCTTAGACGCTAGTGAGTCCAACCTATGAACCACCAACACCTCTCCTTTATTTCAAACCCGATCTCCTCCCCGTTGGAGTACAGGGATGAATTCCAATGGCATATACCTTATTAGTATCAATGTGACCCATTTGCTTGTAATGCTGTACACTGGAATTCATGGTCCTTTGACTGAATGCTGGATCTTTGCTGGATCATCCTGCCTTCAGTAGAGATGTCCGAACTTCACAAAATCGGTCCGCTCGAGGATCCGCGAATTTTCAAAAAAAACTCGAAAATTCACGAGCGGACCCGTTAAAATAAAATAGAAATATTCTCTAAATTACGGGTTTCTCGTATTTTCAAAAATTTTCGAACCCGTACTTTTCGAAAATTGACGAAAATACGAAAAACTCGTAATTTCCTAAAATTTTCGAAAATACGAGAAATCCGCAGTTCGGAAGTTCGGAAGGCGGAAATCTGGAAAAATTCGCCTTCGCAAATGGGATAAATCCACGGCGGATCCGGATTCGGATCCGCGAACCGGCCATCCCTAGCTTTCAGGGTTGGGTAGTTTCCCCTACATATAACTTCTGGCAAGGACACCACAGCACATATACCACAAAGGAGGTATCGCACGTCACATGATTTCTTATTGTAAACTTCTCCCCAGATATGGGGTGTGAAAATCCCTGCCCCCTGTGCACAATGCAGGCACGGGAAGATACCCAATCTCTTCTCACCCAGGAAAGTAGTTCTCTATTCCCTCGGGGCAGTAAAAACAGATTGTCCCCCCACTGAACAGTCGGAATGTGGTGGGAAATAGTAAATGTGTGTGTGTGTGTGTATGTTTTTTAGGGGCATTTAAGGGCTAGGCCACACTAATGTGATTCACACGCTAACAATCACTTGCGATACGTTAGCGTGTGAGATTTGCAGCACAGTTGCATGCGTGGCATTTCGTTTTTGAAATCTAGCTCAGCAGGAAGGAAAGAGATTTGCGGGGCAGGAATCGCCCTGTGTATTGTGTTGGCTTGGTAAGAAAACATGGTTCATTTTGTCTTTTTTTATTTCCGTTGAGAAGAATGAAACTTGAGCCTAAATATCCCTCAATCCCCTTAGGAACGAGAATCCAATTACAGGACATATGTTCAGCGGGGAGATGCCATATAGCTACTAGCACACATCCTTAGGGGGCTCTGAGAATGCGAAGCAATTAGACAAACAGCACACTTCAGACAATAGCCCGACAGTCATTGCCTCATCTATAACCTTCCCCAGTTAGAAAAGAGCAGGTTTTAACTATTCCGGAGATTTATTATGTTCCAGTCACAAGTTCCCTTCGTACAACTTGAAGGCCTGTAGAGAATGCTGGGAATCGTAGTGCCCCCGAGCTGCGCGGTCAAACATTGCACCATGAAACGAGTTAGGGGCTAGACCACAACCCGCGTTTTACGGGAACGCACAAAATTCCTGCGATTTCTGACGAGTGCGCGATCCCCATATTTTTACACAAGCGCATGGGTTTTCCATAATGGAAAATAGTGAAATCGCATTCGCAAAAGCGAGACGACGCACAGAAATCGCACACGCGTTGCGGCCATCCGTCTAATGATTATCCGATAGCACGTGCAGAGAGAAAGGACATTTTCGTTCCTTCCTAATTCCCATCATATAAGCCCTTTAGAGAGGATATACAGTGATGGTTTATCTCCCTTTAAAGCGGACAGTACAGTAGCTTCCACAAAGCCAGAGCAATCTATATTTTAAATGTATGTACTTGAGAGGGAGCTGCCCTTTTGCTTGCCTGGGGTGATGGATTCTGCACAGAATGTCAAAGAGGAGAACAGAAAGTAATTGAATGCAGGCTGGAAGAAAACGCGCAGGTTCCTCTTTACCGGGGGTCCATGCCTCCTAATGTGGATGTAAAGGGGAAATAAACCCAGTTTTCTCTTTAAGGATAATAGGTTGGCGTTAACTATCAGGCCTCTAGGCCATTGTCATGCGTGATCTCCCTCATGTATTAGAAGAATAGTCTTCTTTTTATCCCCCAAAGGGTAATATATAAACACTGTGGGGTCGGAAGGGTTAATATTATAAAATCACATGGGAGCGAAATCTCCTATTTTAACCCCCGCATATGGATGCTTCTCCGGCATTTGCATAGTACGTGATCTAGAGCTGGTTTATGGAGAGGGGAAGCCACAAGCCTTTACCTTCTTAAAGGAGGATAATAAAGAGAGAGAACCCTGGAAATCCCTGACCTAATTCATTCTTGTTTATCTTCTCTGCCTTACTGAAAGTTCTATATGTAGATAATAGATGATATAGCTATAAAGGAACACCTGAAAAGCTCCTCCTCCAATTAACGGACAATAAACAATATTCAAAAAGCACAAGGTCCACTAGCGAGCTTTGGGTCCGCAATTTGCGTTCTGATTGCACTAGTGGGAATGCAGGCATGTAATAGCCTATTGGAGCGTCCCCACTACTGCACTGTGCCTCTCGTGCACTTCATAGCACATGTGATCGGATGAGGTCCGATAGAAGTAAGTGCAGCAATGTCGCACAGTTTCCGCTAGCGAGGCTGTAGCCTAAAGTATATTTGCTGCCCCCGTGAGAGATAGGGGGTCCCTTTACGTTTACAGATATGTTCTTCGCCATTCTCACCCCAATGCAGTTTCTACGTCTAATACCGAATTTCACCTAGAAAATAGACTGCTCGCTCGCTCAGAGCTTATCACTAGTTTGGACATAAAACCGAATTCGAACCCGAGTTCAGGTGAACTTTATGTGTCTGGACAACTCAAACTATTCAAACTTGTTCGGGATCGAACTAGTTCGGTTTTCTGAACTTGTGGCTGATTTTTCGATAATTAACGAAAATTTTAAATTACCAATTTACGGACGTTCGCTAACCCAGAATATGGAACCTGATGTATCGTTCGTCGCTAACCCTAAGATGTTCGTTCGCTAACCCTAGATGTATCATTCGCTAACCCTAAAATGTACCGTTAGTTTTGGTAACCCTCGAATGTATCGTTCACTAACTCTGAAATGTAGCCTTCGATTTTTGGTAGCCCTGGAAAGTATTGTTCGGTAACTGGCCGTTACCCTCGAATGTTATGTTGTTTTTCGGCAACCCTCAAATGTAGCCTGCGATTTTCGGTAACCCTCTAAAGTATCATTCGGTAACCCTCGATTTGGCGGTAAGCCTAGAATGTAGCCTTGATTTCCGGTAACCCTCGAAAGCATTGTTCAGTAACCCTTGACTTGCCTGTCATGAAGTAAGAACTGAAGTGTTTAATGATAGTGACATGTTCCCCCAGACCATTTCCCAGGTGCCACGGCCATTTACAGTAAGTTAACCATTGATCTTTATCTGTAAATCAGCCGGACTTTCCGAACTATCACTCCCCATTGACTTTAATGGGTTAGTTTTCCAAACTTCGAACTGCCAAACTTTTACTGCAGTTCAGGAGTTAGGAACAAAGTTCGACCATCTCTACTTATCCACCTCGGTGAAAATAACAAACAATTCAGAGATTTCTCACTTGTGCACATCATGCCCAGTAAAGACCAGTGACGGACTGTAGCTCATGGCAGTGAGAAGGGAAGAGTACGGTAGATACAAGGTCGCTTGCTGTTGTGTCCAGTTCTACCTTTTCCTCTCAACCCAGTTAATATCGGAAGACTAGCAGACTGTATATTTTTCTATTGAGTGGTTCATGTTCAGGAAGAATGGCTTTGAATTGGAACTGCCCCAAAGATGTCGGCACTATAATGAATTAATATCAGCAGATTGGTGGGGCTGCTGCCTAAAGCTCGGCCCTACATGATTAGTGTGGTTTAATATTACAATCCAGTCATCAAAGCTGGGGCCAGTTTCCAATACTTTCACAGACCACATGGCCATGTCCACCATACTTTCCAAGGCCAGATTTGTAAACAGGGCCTAATCAATCAAAATACAAACCTTAAAAAAAACAGATTAGCTTCAGTGGGGCTGTGGGTTTCAGGTCGGTTTTTAACACCTGCTAGACACAACTATATTGTATAATGAATGCAGAGTTGGGGTTGATGTTAAATCTAATGGGATTGATATAGATGGAAGTCTAAAAGGCTGAATATCATCAGATGACGGGGTAAATCTGGGGACAAGTGGCTGACTCACTTTTCCTGGATAACGTATCCTGCCTGCCAACAACCCCATTTGTGCGTTTTAATGAGATTCCTAAATGTGATTGCTGTGCTCCAGCAACGACACCTGCCCAAACAACATGAATCTTTCCTTCATTCCATACGTAATACCCCATGTTAGGAACAGGGCATCAGATGTAAAAAGCTAAATCACTGAAACAAGAGTTCAGATCCACAACAATCAGAAAAAACCCGGTGGTATAAACCAGGAGTCTGGTATCAGACCACTGGATCAGGTATTAACCATCTGAATCAGGTTTCAAACCCCTGGAATCAGGTATCAGACCACTGGAATCAGGTATTAAACCACTGGAATCAGGTTTCAAACCCCTGGAATCAGGTATCAGACCACTGGAATCAGGTATTAAACCACTGGAATCAGGTTTCAAACCCCTGGAATCAGGTATCAGACCACTGGAACTAGGTATCAGACCACTGGAACTAGGTATAGACCACTGGAATCAGTATCACTGCTGAATCGGGTAATAGACCACTGGAATCAGGTTTCAGACCACTGAATCAAATACACATTTAAAAATCAATTTTACAGTTTAAAAATACTATATGTTTATTTTAATTTTTTTCTTTTTGCCAAATGTATTAACAAATTGACAAGGGAAGCCAAAATATTTATTGCCAGATCAGTAAAGTGGTGGTAAATTGGTAATACAATCTGGAACTTAGGGCTCATTTACGGGAAGCGCTGAGCACTTTCTGGAGTTAAAGTCACGGTAACTGCTTAGGAAACTTTCAGCCAATGCAGTGTTCTCCTCAGATTTTTTTTTTCCAGCTGGGGGGCATGAAAAGTACCTGGTGGGCAGGGCAGGGAAATTTGTGACCCGCTTACAAAGCAGGTTTGCAATGCCACACTTTCGCGGGCTGGCATACTTGCAATAGTTAGTTAACCCATTTCCTTACATTATCTTGTGAATGTTAATTGGGTCTTGATCAGGCAGTTATGATGCAACTTTAGTCTGGTTTTGTGCCGAGCACACACTAGGGGAAACACTGCAATGGCATTTACCGTTCATCTTAAAGTAACCTGATCTTTGGAGAATCTAACTCCCCTTGATTTTTTTACTGCAATAAATATGATTAATGCCGGGCCAATTTATTCTGTATCTCCCTAGGCCAGGTAGATTGTTGCTGTCCTCCAACAAATAAGGTAATTCTGGCTGGCTCAGTAGTAACTGGAAGAAGGGGCACTGCCTTACATTTTTATGCCACCACCCCAAATTGTCATACCGCCCTGGGCCACAGCCTAGAAATCCGTCCAAAGGGAAAAATGTAAAGCTCACTCACATGAATTTTCTGTTTTGGTAATAGGGTACAAACCATTTTCAAAAGAACTATTAGCAGTGTGAAAAGTCCCCATAATGCATTAAAGCCATCGTGGAAAACACAGAGGGAAACACACAGTCCCGAGGTTCTCCTATGATGTGTATAGGGAGAACACTCGAGACTGTGTGTATGCAGGTCTTTGAAAGATGACAGACGGGATCTTGCAGATCTTGTCTGTCATCTTTCAATGATCTGTAGTGTGTGTACGAGGCTTAACCGAATGTTTTTCCTAACATGCCCCCATGTTTTCATTTCACTATTGTTGTTTTGAAATTGTCTCCAATGAATTTTCCCGAGATAACAACCCCCAATTAAATATTAACCATCCAGAAATTGTGGCATCCTGAGCCGAATCTCTTATGAAAATATTTACTGCGTAACAAAGTTGCTTTCTGTTCATCGCAGTCCAAGATCTAATTAATATTCGAGTGTTTTCTTCCCTTTTATAGATAATAATATATATTCTATATGGGTGAATAGATAATATATATTCTATGTGGGTGCACAGATAATATATATTCTACATGGGTGAATAGATAATAATATATATTTTATATGGGTGAACAGATAATACATATTCTATATGGGTGAATAGATAATAATACATATTCTATATGGGTGAATAGATAATAATATATATTCTATATGGGTGCATAGATAATAATATATATTCTATATGGGTGAATAGATAATATATATTACTAAATGCACCATATAGAATATATATTTATCTTTCACCCATATAGAATATGTATTATTATCTATTCCCCAATAGAAATATGTATTATCTGTTCACCCATATAGAATATATATTATTATCTATTCACCATGAGAATATATATTATCTGTGCACCCACATAGAATATATATCTATTCACCCATATGAGAATCTATATTATATCTTCAACCCATTAGATTATTATGATCTATTCACCCATATAAATAATTATTCTATCACCCATATGAATTATATTATTATCTATTCACCCATATAGAATATGCATTATCTGTTCACCCATATAAAATATATATTATTGTCTATTCACCCATAAGAATATATTATCTGTACACCCATATGAAGATTATTACTATTCACCATATAGAATTATATATTATCTATTCACCCATATAGAATATATATTATCTATTCACCCATAATAGAATATATATTTATCTATTTACCCATATAATGTATATTATCTATTCACCCTATAGAATATAATACTATCTATTCACCCATATAGAATATAAAATTATCTGTCACCCTATATAGAATTATTTATTATCTATTCACCTATATATAACATAAATTATTATCTATTCACCCATATGAATTATATTTACTATTCACCCATATAGAATATATATTATCTGTGCACCCATATAGAATATATATTATCTATTCACCCATATAGAATATATATTACTATCACCCATATAGAATAATATTCTCTGTATCGAATATAATATATATTATCTGTACACCCATATAGAATATATATTATCTGTACACCCATATAGAATATATATTATCTATTCACCCATATAGAATATATATTATTATCTATTCACCCATATAGAATATATTATCGTGCACCCATTATATATATTATCTATTTACCCATAGAGAATATATATAATCTATTCACCCTATAGAATATATATTATCTATTCACCCATATAGAATTATATTATCTATTCACCCATATAGAATATTTTCTATTCACCATATAGAATGTATATTATCTATTCACCCATATAAATATATTATTACCATATAGAATATATATTATTATTACCCATATGAAATATATATTATCTATTCACCCATATAGAATATATATTATCTTCACCCATATAGAATGTTATACTATTCATTCATAAATATCATAATAAAGATATATATTTACCATAATAATTACATCAATGATATATATATTACCCAATATAAATAATTCTTAAATATTTATAAATTTATTAATAATATTATAAATAATTATCATATATTCACACAAAAATATAATTATAAGAATTTATTATTATCATCACCCTTAGATTATATTATCTATTCACCCATATAGAATAATATTATTTATTTCCATATGAATATATATTATCTATTCACCCTATAGAATATATATTATCTATTCACCCATATAGAATATATATTATCTATTCACCCATATAGAATATATATTATCTGTGCACCCATATAGAATATATATTATCTGCGCACCCATATAGAATATATATTATCTATTCACCCATATAGAATGTATATTTTTATCTATTCACCCACATAGAATATATATTATATACCACCCATATGAAATATATTATCTGTGTGCCTATATAGAATATATATTATCTATGCACCCTATAGAAAATAAATACTATCCCCGTTACAATATATCTTAGCTATTCACCCTATAGAATATATTATCTATTCACCCATATAGAATATATATATCTATTCACCCATTATAATTATTTTCATTCCCATATAGAATATAAATTATCTATTCACCCATATAGAATATATATATCTGTTGCCCATATAGATATATATTATCTATTCACCCATATAGAATATATATTATCTATTCACCCATATAGAATATATATTATCTGTGTACCCATATAGAATATATATTATCTGTGCACCCATATAGAATATATATTATCTATTCACCAATATAGAATATATTTATATTATCTGTGCATCCGTATAGAATATATATTATCTATGCACCCATATAGAATATATATCTGGCACCCATAATATATATTATCTATTACCCATATAGAATATATTATCTGTGCACCCATATCGAATGTATTTTATCTGTGCATCCATATAGAATATATATTATTATCTGTGCATCCATACGGAATATGTATTATTTATGCACCCATATAGAATATATATTATTATCTCTGCACCCATACGGAATATATATTATCTGTGCATCCATATGGAAAATATTATCTATTCACCCATATAGAATATATATTACCTGTGCATCCATATAAAATACATATCATTATCGGTGCATCCATATGGAATATATTTATCTATTCACCCATATAGAATATATATTACCTGTGCATCCATAAGAATACATATCATTATCTGTGCATCCATATGGAATATATATTATTATCTATACATCCATATAGAATATTTATTATCTATGCACCCATATAGAATATATATTATCTATTCACCCATATAGAATATATATTATCTGTGCACCCATATAGAATATATATTACCACTGTGCATCCATATAGAATATTTTATTTTATCTATGCACCCATATGGAATATATGATTATCCTATACAGCCCAGTTTTATCTCAATACAAACATACAATGAGGAACGCGCCTAAGCAGTGAATGCAGGATTCCTCTATTCAGCTAGAATATGAATGGTACCTGGCTGACACTGAACAGTAACTGAATTAAGTTTGATGATAGAAATGTAATTTGCCTATATGGAGAATCTTTGTAGACTTTCAGGGAGATTCAATAAAAGTTCTTATCGTTAAAAATGGTGCTAATTTGCCCCAACCAATCAGATGTTAGCTTTCAATGGTAAATAAGATCTGATTGGTTGGGGCAAAATTAGCACCATTTTTAATGATAAGAACTTTTATTTCCACTCCCTTAGGTTTTAAAGGCTACATGTTGATCACATTGCACCAGTGCAGTGACCTATGACCGTCAAAACGATTCCCGTTAGCAAGGTCCATCAAGGTTGGTTGTTTTAAAGACAAATATTTTCTCTTGTGTGAGCAACGAGACCTTTAAAACCTAAAGCCTTAAAGTCAACAATTAAATTTTGGACCTTTTGACCTTGAGAAGACCCACCTGGGAAAAAACTGATTCCTAGGTCCTAATTTCCTAGGGCAATAGGGTAACCAGGCTCTGTGTTTAACTGAGTCTACAAGATCGAGTTTACATTGGATTATCATGTGACGTTTCTTCCCTACATTAGATTCTTGGAGGGTTTTTTTTTTTTGCATTTATTAGGTTTATTTCCTTCTAAACAATAAGAACACCTTTGTGTTGCCAGCTGAAAGATGAGTGGCCACTCACACCAAAGCAAACAATATATGATATTCATGTAGAAATCCATTCATACAACCCATATATCCTATGATGGGCACCTAGAGGAAGTCTTTCTTCTTGGAACAGTGAGGTTTGTAGCTTACAGATTGGATAATCTTATCTGCATTAAATACAATACAATACAATCAACCTAAAGGACGCAAACCAATTACAGATTGGTTAATGGTGTCCAGAGAGAAGGGGTGGGTCCTTTGGACAGGGCAACCTGGAGTTCATGTGGCGTTACAAACACGATGTACAAGTTGGCGATAGCTTTGCCAACCAATTTTGTCCTCTCTTATTTGCCCCCTTCCATACAAGCAATTCATTATGAACCTTCAGACAAGGATTGTACAAAAAGGATATGATGACCATGTGTACAGCTGTCCTAAGGTTGGGTAAACACGGGGCGAAATTTGTTTCTGACCAACTATTTCCTCTATTGAGCGAGACACATCACTGTCGTTCGCAGCAAATTAGCCAGGCCCCATAGGGGCTCTACCCACATCATACAATATTTCCAGCCAACCAGAAATCACGTACCATCGGCCGGTTGGCCGGAAATATTGTTGGTGTTTACCCAGCCAATGAGCAATGGGTAATTAATACTGGGATTAAAGCAAGTAACTGCTTTATCCTATGATCTGGAATTGTACTCAGGTACTCAGGAGGTGTGAAACTGGTGTGGTCACAGAGGGCACTAGGAAGGCACAATGCCCTTGCTGAAGTTGCAGTTCTCTTATCCCATTCCCCACAGCCATGAATCTCTGCTACCTAACCATTCCACACCAATCACTGCTCCCTAATTGTTCCACTGCGTAGTCAAGTTGAGTAGAGTTGCAAGTTCCCATAGATGTAATATCACCTTAAATGGAAAGATGTTAAAACTTCCAAAGGCTTCAATGTAACATTTAAAGGGAATCCTAACTATATATTTTGCAGTTTATGCCCAAAAATATTCCATGGGCTTTTATGTAGTACATCTGTCCTGCGAAATTCCGTTACGGACTGACAGTAAGACCAAGTCTCTTCTTGTAATACAAATTTAAAAACTGTAATGCAGTAAATGGGTCCATGTCCCCGCCCCGCATCTGAATTAATTTATAACTTTAAGCTATGTTCATTGGTTGTTTGACGGGACATGGTGAGAAGAGACGGAAATACAGGCTCGAAAAGATGGCCAAGACCAACAATGCAGATTTAATAACATTTCGGAAAAAAAAAAAGAAACCCAAGATAATACTTGTGACAAAGCCAATGTGTAACCCTACTATACACGAGTCTGGAGAAACGGTGACATGTTCGATGTCATGTACGTGATGTGCTAACACAATATGACACAGTTACTGCTATTTACTGGTGTTTGAATCTAAAAGACATTTATCTTAGTCTTAAACGCTTTTCTCCTGTTGGTCTTATTTCCATGACAAGCGAGCTTAAAATATCTTTATCTCAGGTTAATTCTGTTGCTGTCAATGGGACTTAACATGCAATAACAGCTTATTAGCCATTGCTCTTTAACAACATTATCTCTCCTCCCTGTAGGGATTTTAACTCTGGTGACTTTGTGATAAATCATGGAGGTCTTCGCTTGCTTATTCTGCTTATGTTCTTTACAAAGTCAGATATGATCAGCTAAGCTGTACGTCAATACAAACTCAGATGATTTATTTGACATGAGCAATAAATTGAATGAATTTTACTTGGGCACGTCCGCCATATTGAAATCTATAGTGCAGTAGTTTGTTTTAAAGGATAAGACTTGGAAGAGATCCGTCTAATAAGGATGGTCTGGTGTCTCCTTAGATTCAATGTTAGTGGAAAAATCCATCAAGCGCGTATTTTACTTTATGGTTGTTAGGGCTTCTTACAACTAATTTAGACAGTTTGCCTTAAGCTTATTGGACAATTCTCATCCATATTCATTGTGTTCCATATGGTTCAATGGGCAGAAGCTTGAAAAGCTTAAAGGGAACTGAACCACTTTATTTAGCAAAACACCCTGATCATAGATGAGACTTTCTCGCTGTTTCCCATAGACTGTGCAGCTGGTGAATTGCTTCATTAAACTCTATAGGGCTGGGGAAATTAACTATGACCATGGCAGATAATGGACCAATATATCGCTACTAAATACAGCATGGTCCTTATTTTATGCAGTCTTAATTGCAGACACGCGGTTGCAACAATTGCAACAAGATTTATTAATGAAGAAGACGTTACCACCACCCCGCAGCAGAGGAGCTTGGGAAAAAAATCAATCCACAATCACATCTCTATATAAAAAAATATAGTGCAGGTGCCAGTTACATGGTCAATATGGATACCCCGCTTTTCGCCCAGATTGTTCGCTCCAAAGCATTCATTATTACATTTCTAATACCAACCCTCCCTCCTCTTGCCCTTAATGTAGATTGGCATGTTTGTAAATAACCTAATGTACCTTTATCCTGGATTGCCACATTTTTACAAAGTAATTTTTCTTTATAATTGATACATGGTGATTCTATTTTTATTAGGGAGGGAGAATGACAGATAATGATTGATATTCTATATAATGTACAGAGGTATACCCAGAGGAGAAGGGGAAACTACAGACATAATATCATTACGTACGAATCGTTATAGCATAGTAGGAGATCAGCTAAGGACACACAAATTGCTGGATATTTCATCTCATTTATCATATCTTTCCATTATTACATGACGCGGTGCGTGTGAGCGTTGGGGGGGTTTAGACATTACTAGCCTTCTGTAAGGAATCTAAATTGTCTGCATAAAATTGCATATGATGGAGCGTGGAGCTGTGGCCTGGTAAAACCTGAGATGTTTCCTATTCTTTGTACGTTTTACACAAGTCTAAGTAGACTCGGTAATAACATTTTTATTTATTTGTAAATACTGAAGGTATAGCAAAGATTTCTGTCTTTATTTGAGGGTTTCAGACTGACATGGCTGTAAAAGGTATTGTACGTTGTGTGATAAACGCAGGCTTATTGAGCGAACACTGCAAGGTTAGGAACACAAAGGTTGCCATTCGGGCCTGTAGACGTGGTGTTGGATAATGGGGTCAAACATTACTCAGAATACCTCCTCCGAAAAGGTTTCTGCCTTTCTCCAAGCTTTCGAGCTTCTTACAGGCTTGCACATGCTCAGAGGAGACAGCAAGGGGAATAGCATCATTCATTGCTGTGATGTCATCTTCTACATGCATTCTGACAAAACCAGGAAGTAGAAAGAAAGGAACAGAACATTGTGCAGCATTTCTAACACGTTGCAATAATGTGGTTTGCATTGGCGAATTACCTACAGTATATATATATTGTATATACAATTTTCATTTTAGGGGTAGACTTTCCCTTTAAGACCAATATTTTACCAGGTTTCAAAAAAAAAAAAAAAATACTGCTACTGGTAGTATTTTCCAACCGTAATTAACAATCGATATTGGTAATTACCGATATGGACCCTTATAAATACTGGGCCCTTCAGGAGCCTTGTGGATAATCCAGCTTTGGTAGAAAGTACAAGAAACCACCACAAAATTCACCTATGGTTATACTGATAACCTGTGTACTATAAGATTGTATAATATAAGGTAATTACATCATTACATGACTCACAGTTCCCCAACCATAATATTCTTTATACATTAAGGGGTGTTTTATTTCATTCTTATTATTTATAAGCTTTTTTTTTTAAATTTAGGATTTGGATTTAAATGCCCTTTAAATGTTACCCACCAAGTACGAAGGGCTTCCTGTTAGTGGAAATAAATTGGGGGCAGGTAACTGACAAGTGACCTTTTTTTTTTTTTACGATGGATATACCCTTTAATGCAGTGTCCTATACAGGTGTAAACATTCACTGCAATATTGTTATCTTCTTCCTGTAAGTGGCTTTACCCGCACTTGCTCAGTGGTACCTGTCTATAATATTTTAGTGGGGGCACTACATTTGCAGTAGGGGGGGCATTTCCAACCCACTTGGAGAGGTACAAGAATCACAATAATAGTTTCCAATCATAAGTTACACTCAATAGCTCTATGTACCATGGGTTAGGCTGCCAACACTTCTCCGACGTTCCACTTATTCAAAGTTCTATCTGACCCTATCACCAGACCACAATGTGTCTTCTTGCTTTGCAACATTCCCATGATGTTGGATAATCTTTGTGTCCGATGTTAAACCAGGTGTTTGGCCACCATTATGGTGGTAAAGTCACGTAAGCCTACGAGAGTTTCGCCCACGAATATCTTGTGTATAACCTTTATATACCCTTTTGTGCTTGAACAAAGAGTAGGAGGTAGGAGCAGCCACACAGAGACAGAAAACTTCTGGTTTTGGAGGTTAATTTCAAAGACCCATCACTGAACATGTTATCTTGTAACATGATTCAGATCTGGTGAACTTCATCCACCTTATGTTTTTTCATAGTGTGAGCAGCTTGCGAAAACACAAACACCTCTCCCTGGAGGATTAAATTAGCCTCTAGCTAATGTCGCTTGTCGTATTGCCCTGTAAATAAAGCCTTTGTTATTGCCGATACCAGTAAATCCTATGATCACGGTAGAAATTGTATCAATTCCGTTTTGTTATTTTGTTATTCCTTTCATTGCATTTGGATGTGTAACGTTGATTTTGATTGTGCTCTGTTGCCAGTAACTGTGAGTCATCGTTAAGTATTGATAACCACGATTGGGGAATATTTAGAAAAATGGCTGCAGAGTAGAGATGCCCAAACTTCCTAAAGTTTGGTTCCAAATTTTCAAAATTCAGGAAAGTTGGTTAAAATAGAATGGTAACTTATGTCTGGTCTGGGCAACACGTATAAACACCAGAGCTTGAAATAAAGTCACTTCCTTCTCACGCAGCTACTTTCGAGCTTCCGCATTCAACATCCGATAATTATCCCAGAAATTCAATATTTGCAGATCTGATGCCACATGAAGGACACAGTTCCTTGTTGCATAATTTAAAAAAGGGGTTAAAATATTAAAGGGAAAGTTAAGTGGATTAATTATTTTTATATTATGCATGCTCGGGTCCGGTCTTACAGCTGATTGTGTGTATGTTACTTTAATCTGGCGATTATTTCATTATTGTTTACCTCATATGCGCGATTCTTTCATTATTATATCATTATTTTTAAAGTTCTTAGTTAATATTATGCATACCCATGTGTCTCTCTAATGAGGCATATAAGCGAAAGGCTCAGGGCGGCGCCCCTGCTAAATATCAAGAGACAGCAGGCAGAGCTCATTTATTTTTATCAATTTTTTTTTTTTTTTAAAAAGTGTCAGGCAAGAAGAAGAATAAAATAAGCGCCTAGTAGTACATCGGTCTGGTCTAGTAGTACATCGGGTCTGGTCTAGTAGTACATCGGGTCTGGTCTAGTAGTACATCGGGTCTGGTCTAGTAGTACATCGGGTCTGGTCTAGTAGTACATCGGGTCTGGTCTAGTAGTACATCGGGTCTGGTCTAGTAGTACATCGTGTCTTTTAAACAGCTGATTGTGCGTATGTTTACTTCAGCTGTTTTTAACAGCTGATCGCAGGCCTTTGGTGGTGGACCTTCTTACCTCCGCCCCGGGTTATTAGAATGGGAAATACCACTTTTTTCTTAAAAATATGTGTATTTGCACTGAACTTCCCCTTTAATCTTTATTTTTGTAATTTGCATCATATTTGCATCATATAGAGGAAAGGTAATGCTACACAGCACAGAACCATTGAGTTAGAGCTCACGGCAGTTTGCCACCATTGTTGAGGATGTCAGGCAGGCTTGGCCCCTCTGGACCTACCTCACTCCACATTGGCTTCTCTCCCTTGGCGTATGCATTTGCACTGTCAACAGCAGGGAATAGCAAGGGGTAGAAATCTCAAATCATTTTTTAAAAATTTTTTACCGTTTGCGCCAAAACTTTTAGAATGTCTTGTGCCGTATTGACCCATTATTAGATAGTCAGAAGTCCGAATGATTTAGGAGATCGTACAACTAGTAAGATCCAAAAATGGGACACCCCCAATTCCTGAAAGATGTTAGTATATTGGGTCCATTCAACATTTTTAACCAATAATTGGGACAATGAAACTTACGGAGGCAACTAGTGTGTCCGCAAGAGAGGAAATGTAACTGCCATGATCCACCACTTTATCTACCTCCCCCAGAATGCCCCAGATTTACCTATTAGACAATTATGTGTTGGAGATTCAGATATGTTGGCATGTGGGTAAGTTATGAATTTTTTTTAATGATTAAGGGCTAGACCACACTGTGGCGTTTTAACACACATCCAATCACAAAGGTAAGAGTACACGCTAGTGCTGGCCAATTGGACTAGCCACGCTACGTGTACTAGGGCTCGTGGCACTGCGATCTGATGATCGGAGGTAATAGTTTCACACTATCGGAAACGAACACTGCGATAACCATCGCTATAGCTCACACCAATAGCCAAGCTTTAACAATACCGTCCTAAACCGGCTGTTCCTAACATAGCTACTTGGGTCTAGCCAGCTGGGTGCCATTAAATTATAGCAGTGAAAAATTATTTCTAAACAGTCTGATTTTAAAAAGTTGTTTAAGAATTTAGAGTCAGAAATAAGCGCTTACAAAGGTAATTTGCTTGTAATCTACACCCCAAATTTGCTAAATACGCCTGCAGTCATAAATACAGAGAACGGTTGATACTCTTCCTTCCGCAACCACTGCAAACCCTGTGTTTTTCATCACACGACTCACAACAACATCCCCACAAACAGTTTAGCAAGACTCTCTTTGTATTTCCTTCCTCCTCCATTTTTCTACCACTGATTGCCTGTTTCTGATGCGCTTTTGGGTTGAGGCCACACTAGCGCTGTGTTACGATCCCTGTCATTTTCATGATAGAGTGTGCATTCAAATCGCCACCAAAATGGATCGGAACGCGTGTTAAAACACACTGGTTTGCCTAGCCCTTATTGTCTGTTGGAAAAGGGCAGGATTGGTCATAGCTTCATAATTTAAAAAAAAAAAAGGTTAACTTTCCTTTTTTATCTATTATTATTTTAGATATATTTCCAAGTGGCTTCATCATTGACGGAATGAGAATTTTCAAACATTTCCAATCACTCGGTGAATCTGCAGTGAAATATTGTAGAGGTTATCGAGAGGTCACACTCTCTTTCCATATTGTTCTATGTTAATTAGCGCGCAGGGTACCAAATAGCGAGCGGCAAGGTCACATTGTGTTCTTACCTGCACAGGAGGATTCGCTTGGGCCATGATTTAAATGTAGAGGATGAACTAGCTCACTTTTTAAAACATGTCATGTTGGATAGAGGAATAAAGCAAATGGCCTCTGGATTAATCAAGGGGAGGGGGGAAATGGGGCCTTACCAGGAAATGAATATTTCCCTAGGGAACAGCGATTAGAATAGAACTAATGACTGGAAAATCCATTCCATTGGACAGTTCAAATCCCATACTGTGGATTTTAACCTTTAATGTTTTAGAGAAGTAGCTGAAAATGGTAACTGGTTCAATATGACTGTAAGGTTAATATGGCTTGTAAAGGGTTAAATGGATGTAAGGGTTATATATGGATTAAGGGTTAATATGGATGTAAGGGTTAATATGGCTGTAGGGGTTAATATGGATGTAAAGGGTTAATATGGATGTAAGGGTTAATATGGATGTAAGGGTTAATATGGATGTAAATTGTTAATATGGATTTAAGGGTTAATATGGATGTAAGGGTTAATATGGCTGTAAGAGCTAATATGAATGTAGGGTTAATATGGCTGTAGGGTTAATTGAATGTAAGAGTTAATGTGACTGTGGGTTTGTTGGTTTGGTTTGGGTATTGTGTGGTTTTGGTGTGGTTTTCTTGGTTTGTGGGTTAATTGGCTGTGGTTTTGGTGTGTTTATGGACTGTAAGGGTTAATATGGTCTTACTAGGTTATAATTGTATGTAGGGTTAATCATATCTTTATTGGTTAATATGGATGTAAGGGTTAATATATCTTTATTGGTTTCTATGATGTAAGGTTTAATATACTTTAGTTAATAGGATAAGAAAATTCTATGGCTGTAAGAGTTTATAATGTAGGCTTATAGGCTGTAAGTTAATTGGATGTAGGGTTATAATATTTTATTGGTTAATATGGATGTAAAGTTCATATGGATGTAAGGATTAATATGGATGTAAAGGGTTAATGTGGATGTAAGGGTTAATATATTGTACGGTAATGTGGTTTTTAAGGGTAATATGGCTGTAGGGTTAATATGGATGTAAGGGTTAATATATCTTTATTGGTTCATATGGATTAAGGGTTAATATATCTTTATTGGTTAATATGGATGTAGGGGATAATATATCTTTATTGGTTAATATGGATGTAAGGGTTTATATGTTATTAGTTAAATGGATGTAGGGTTAATATAGCTTTATTTGGTAATATGGATGTAAGGGTTATATATCTTTATTTGGTTAATATGGATGTAAGGTTACTATGTAACTTTATTGGTTAATATGGATGTAAGGGTTAATATACTTTATTGGTTAATATGCATGTAAGGGTTAATATGGATGTAAGGGTTATATGACTGTAAGGTTAATGTCTTTATTGGTTAATATGGATGTGTAAGGGTTAATATCATCTTTATTGGTTAATATGATGTAAGGTTATATACCTTATGGTATAAGGTGTAGCGTTAATATGGCTGTAAGAGTTAATATGAATGTAAGGCTTAATATGGCTGTAAGAGTTTAATATGGATGTAAGGTTAATATATCTTTATTGTTAATATGGTGTAAGGTTCATATGGATGTAAGGATTAATATGGATGTAAAGGTTAATATGGATGTAAGGGTTATATAATGTAAAGGTTAATGTGTTTTTAGGGTTATATGGATGTAAGGATTAATATGGCTGTAAGGTTAATACGGATGTTAAGGGTTAATAAGGATGTAAGAGTTAATATGGATGTAAGGGTTAATATCTTTATTGGTTAATATGGATGTAAGGGTTAATATATCTTTATTGTTTATATGGATGTAAGGGTTAATATATCTTTACTGGTTAATATGGATGTAAGGGTTAATATATCTTTATTGTTTAATATGGATGTAAGGGTTAATATATCTTTATTGGTTAATAGGATATTGGTTAATATGGATGTAAGGGTTAATATATCTTTATTGGTTAATATGGATGTAGGGTTAATATATCTTTATTGGTTAATATATGGATAGGTGAAGGGTTAATATATCTTTATTGGTTAATTGGATGTAAGGGTCGGGGAATAAGAATATATATTTATATGGGTGCATAGATAATAATATTCTATATGGATTATGTCGTTAGATAATAATATATATTCCATATGAGTGCACGATATATGATATGTATTCTATATGGATGCACAGGTAATATATATTCTATATGGGTGAATAAGATATATATATTCCATATGGATGCACAGATTGATATGTATTTTATATGGATGCACAGGTATATATAATTCTATATGGGTGAATAGATAATATTATCCATATGGATGCACAGATAATATATTTCCGTATGGTGCAGAGATAATATTATATTCTATATGGGTGCATAAATAATACATATTCCGTATGGATGCACAGATAATAATATATATTCTATATGGATGCACAGATAAAATACATTCGATATGGGTGCACAGATAAAATATATTCTATATGGGTGAATAGATAATATATATTCTATATGGGTGCACAGATAATATATATTCTATATGGGTGCATAGATAATATATATTCTATAACGGATGCCCGTAATATATATTCTATATGGGTGCACAGATAATATATATTCTATATGGGTGAATAGATAATTTATATTCTATATGGGTGAATAGATAATATATATTCTATATGGGTGAATAGATAATATATATTCTATATGGGTGAATAGATAAGATATATTGTATACGGGTGAATAGATAATTTATTTTCTATATGGGTGCATAGATAATATATATTCTATATAGGCACACAGATAATATATATTCTATATGGGTGGATATATAATATATATTCTATGTGGGTGAATAGATAAAAATATACATTCTATATGGGTGAATAGATAATATATATTCTATATGGGTGTGCACTATATTTTTTTATATAGAGATGTGATTGTGGATATTTATTTTTTTCCCAAGCTCCTCTGCTGCGGGGTAACGTCTTCTTCATTAATAAATCTTTTTGCAATTGTTGCAACCGCGTCTGCAATTTACGACTGCATAAAATAAGGACCATGCTGTATTTAGTACGAATAATGGTCCATTATCTGCCATGTCATAGTTAATTTCCCACCAGCCCTATAGAGTTTATGAATGCAGTTTCACCCAGCTCACAGTCTATGGGAAACAGGAAAGTCTCATCTATGATCGTTGTTTGCTAAATAAAGTGGTTCATTCTCCTTTAAGCTTTTCAAGTCTGCCCTTGAACCATATGGAACACAATGAGATATGCTGAGAATGTCCATAGCTTAAGGCAAACTGTCTAATTAGTTGTAAGAAGCCCTAACCAACCATAAAGTAAAATACGCGCTTGATGGATTTTTCCACTAACATTGAATCTAAGGAGACACCAGACCCATCCTTATTAGACGGATCTCTTCCAAGTCTTATCCCTTTAAAACAAACTACTGCACTATAGATTTCATATGCGGACGTCCCAAAGGTAAATTCATTCAATTTATTGCTCATGTCAATAAATCATCTGAGTTTGTATTTGACGTCAGCTTAGCTGATCATATCTGACTTTGTAAATGAACATACCGCAGAATAAGCAAGCGAAGACCTCCATTGATTTATCACAAAGTCACCAGAGTAAAATCCCTACAGGGAGAGAGAATGTTGTTAAAGAGCAATGCGTAATAAGCTGTTATTTGCATGTTAGTCCCTTGACAGCAACAGAATTAACCTGAGATAAAGATATTTTAAGCTCGCTTGTCAATGGAAATAAAGACCAACAGGAGAAGCGTTTAAGACTAAGATAAATGCTTTTAGATTCAAACACCAGTAAATAGCATAACTGTGTCATATTGTGTTAGCACATCACGTTACATGACATCGAACATGTCACCGTTTCCAGCACGATGATTAGTAGGGTTTACACATTGGCTTTGTCACAAGTATTATCTTGGGTTTCTTTTTTTTTTCCGAAATGTTATTAAATCTGCATTGTCTGGTCTTGGCCATCTTTTCTGAGCCTGTATTTCCGTCTCTTTCTCACCATGTCCCGTCAAACAACCAATGAACATAGCTTAAAGTTATAAATTAATTCAGATTGCTGGGCCCGGAATGACCCACTTTACTGCATTACAGTTTTTAAATGTGTATTACAAGAAGAGACTTGGTCTTACTGTCAGTCCGTAACGGAATTTCGCAGGACAGATGTACTTACATAAAAAGCCCATGGAATATTTTTGGGCATAAACTTGCAAAATATATAGTTAGGATTCCCCTTTAAATGTTACATTGAAGCCTTTGGAAGTTTTAACATCTTTCCATTTAATTGATATTACATCTATGGAAACTTGCAACTCTACTCAACTTGACTACGCAGTGGAACAATTAGGGAGCAGTGATTGTGTGTGAATGGTTAGGTAGCAGAGATCTCATTGGCTGTGGTGGAATGGGATAAGGAGTAACGGCAACTTCAGCGGGGCATTGTGCCTTCCTAGTGCCCTCTGTGACCACACCAGTTTCACCCCTCCTGAGTCCTGAGTACAATTCCAGATCATAGGATAAAGCAGTTACTTGCCTTTAATCCCAGTATTAATTACCCATCTGCTCATTGGCTGGGTAAACACCATACAATATTTCCGGCCAACCGGCCGATGGTACCGTGATTTCTGGTTGGCTGGAAATATTGTATATGTGGGTAGGCTCCCTATGGGCCTGGCATTTGCTGCGAACGACAGTGATGTGTCCTCGCTCAATAGAGCAAATAGTTGGTCAAACAAATTCGCCCCGTGTTTACCCAACCTTAGGACAGCTGTACACATGTCATCAATCATCCTTTTTGTACAATCATTGTCTGAAGGTTCATAATGAATGGCTTGTATGGAAGGGGGCAAATAAGAGAGGACAAAATTGGTTGGCAAAGCTATCGCCAACTTGTACATCTTGTTTGTTAACGCCACATGAACTCCAGGTTGCCCTGTCCAAAGGACCCACCCCTTCTCTCTGGACCCCATTAACCAATCTGTATTGGTTTGCGTCCTTTAGGTTATTGTATTGTATTGTATTTTAATGCAGATAAGATTATCCAATCTGTAAGCTACAAACCTCACTGTTCCAAGCGAAAGACTTTCCTCTAGTGCCCATCATGGATATATTGGTTGTGATGAATGGATTTCTACATGTTAATATCAATCTATTGTTTGCTTTGGTGTGAGTGGCCACTCACTCTTTCAGCTGGCAACACAAAGGTTTTCTATTGTTTCGAAGGAAATAAACCTAATTAACTGCAAAAAAAAAAACCCTCCAAGAATCTAATGTAGGAAGAAACGTCACCATGATAATCCAATGTAACTCGATCTTGTAACTCAGTTAAACACAGAGCCTGGTTACCCTATTGCCCTAGGAAATTAGGACCTAGGAATCAGTTTTTCCCAGGTGGGTCTTCTCAAGGTCAAAAGGTCCAATATTTAATTGTTGACTTTAAGGCTTTAGGTTTAAAGGTCTCGTTGCTCACACAAGAAAATAATTGTCTTTAAAACAACCAACCTTGATGGACCTTGCTAACGGGATCGTTTTGACGGTCATAGTCCTGCACGGCATGGTGCAAGTGATCAACATGTAGCCTTTAAAACCTAAGGGAGGTGAAATAAAAGTTCTTATCATCATAAAAGTGCTAATTTTGCCCCAACCAATCAGATCTTATTTACCATTTGAAAGCTAACATCTGATTGGTTGGGGCAAAATTAGCACCATTTTTAACGATAAGACTTTTATTGAATCTCCCTGAAAGTCTACAAAGATTCCTCCATATAAGGCAAATTACATTTCTATCATCAAACTTAATTCATTACTGTTCAGTGTCAGCCAGGTTACCATTCATATTCAGCTGAATAGAGAATCCTGCATCACTGTCTTAGGGCGCGTTCCTCCATTGTATGTTGTATTGAGATAAAACTGGGCTTGTATAGGATAATCTATATATTCCATATGGTTGCATAGAAATAATAATATTCTATATGGATGCACAGGTAATATATATTCTATATGGGTGCACAGATAATATATATTCTATATGGGTGAATAGATAATATATATTCTATATGGGTGCATAGATAATAAATATTCTATATGGATGTATAGATAATAATATATATTCCATATGGATGCACAGATAATGATATGTATTCTATATGGATGCACAGGTAATATATATTCTATATGGGTGAATAGATAATATATATTCCATATGGATGCACAGATATATATATGTATTTATAATGATGCCCAGTAATATATATTCTATATGGGTGAATAGATAATATATATTCCATATGGATGCACAGATAATATATATTCCGTATGGGTGCAGAGATAATAATATATATTCTATATGGGTGCATAAATAATACATATTCCGTATGGATGCACAGATAATAATATATATTCTATATGGATGCACAGATAAAATCATTTCGAATGGGTGCACAGATAAAATATTCTATATGGGTGAATAGATAATATATATTCTATATGGGTGCACAGATAATATATATTCTATATGGGTGCATAGATAATATATATTCTATACGGATGCACAGATAATATAAATATATTCTATATTGGTGAATAGATAATATATATTCTATATGGGTGCACAGATAATATATATTCTATATGGGTACACAGATAATATATATTCTATATGGGTGAATAGATAATATATATTCATATAGGGTGAAGATATATATATCTATATGGTGACAGATAAATATATTCTATATGGGTGAATAGATATTTATATTCTATATGGTGATAGATAATATATATTCTATATGGGTGAATAGATTAATATATATTCTATATGGTGAATGATAATAATATATTCTATATGGTGTGAATAGATAAGATATATTGTATACGGGTGAATAGATAATTATTTTCTATGGGTGCATAGATATATATATTCTATTAGGCACACAAAGAAATTAATATTCTATTGGGTGGATATATAATATATATTCTTGTGGGTGAATAGATAAAAATATACATTCTATATGGGTGAATAGATAATATATATTCTATATGGGTGCGCAGATAATATATATTCTATATGGGTGCACAGATAATATATATTCTATATGGGTGAATAGATAATATAATATTCTATATGGGTGAATATAATATATATTCTATATGTGTGAATGATAATATATATTCTATATGGGTAAAATAATAATATATTCTATATGGGTGAATAGATAATATATTCTATATGGGTGAATAGATAATATACATTCTATATGGGTGAATAGATAATATACATTCTATATGGGTGAATAGATAATATATATTCTATATGGGTGAATAGATAATATATATTCTATATGGGTAAATAAATAATATATATTCTATATGGGTGAATAGAAAATATATTCTATATGGGTGAATAGATAATATACATTCTATATGGGTGAATAGATAAAATATTCTATATGGGTGAATAGATAATATACATTCTATATGGGTGAATAGATATATATATCTATATGGTGAATAGATAATATATTTCTATATGGTAATAGATAATATATATTCTATATGGGTGCACAGATAATATATTTCTATATGGGTGAATAGATAATAATTATATTCTATATGGGTGAATAGATATATATTTTCTATATGGGTGTAAGATAATAATATATCTATATGGGTGTACAGATAATATATATTCTATATTCGATGCAAGAATATTATTCTATATGGGTGAATAGATAATATATATTCTATATGGGTGAATAGAAATATATTTCTATATGGTGATCACATAATAATATTCTATATGGGTGAATAGATAATATATATTCTATATGGTGAATAGATTAATTTAGTTCTATATAGGTGATAGATAATATATATATTCTATATAGTGCACAGATAATTTTATATTCTATATGGGTGAATGATAGATATATATTCTATATGGGTGAATAGAAATACATTCTATATGTGTAATAGATAATATATTATTCTATATGGGTATATAATATATATTCTATATGGGTGATAGATAATATATATCTATAGGTTTGAATAGATAATATATATTCTATATGGGTGTACAGATAATATATATTCTATAGGGGTGAATAGAAATAAAAAATTATTATTTTATGGGTGAACAGATAATGCATATTCTATATGGGTGAATCGAAATAAACATATATATTTCTATATGGGTGAATAGATAATAATTATATTTTATAGGGTGAATAGATATATATATATTCTATATGGTGTGAATA
>CM033474.1:10003129-10036565 GCA_019447015.1 Hymenochirus boettgeri
CACATTTCACATGCTGTGACTTCAAACATTACTATACATTTTAACACAGACAATGTAGTGTAACTTTACACTTCATGATCTGATACAATATACACAGACAAAGTGATTCAAATATGGGTAATTACAATGTTACGTCCAACATTAGGAACACAGGTGTGCCTTGAGAAAAATGTGCATTGCCAAACGCACCGCGGTCTGAAAAAGTTTGAGAATCACCTCTCTATGCACCATATAGAATATAAATTATTATCTTATCACCCATATAGAATATATTATTATCTATTCACCCATATAGATATTATTATTATTACCATATAGAATAAATATCTATTTACCATATAGAATATATATTATCGTTTCACCATATAGAATATATTATCTATTACACCCATATAGAATAATATTATTATCTATGCACCATATAGAAATATATTATATCTATCACCCATATAGAAATGTATTATTATCTATTCACCCATATAGAATATGTATTATCTGTTCACCCATATAAAATATATATTATTATCTATTCACCCATGTAGAATATATATTATCTGTGCACCCACATAGAATATATATTATCTATTCACCCATATAGAATATATATTATTATCTATTCACCCATATAGAATATATATTATTATCTATTCACCCATATAAAATATATATTATTATCTATTCACCCATAAGAATATATATTATTATCTATTCACCCATATAGAATATGCATTATCTGTTCACCCATATAAAATATATATTATTGTCTATTCACCCATATAGAATATATATTATCTGTACACCCATATAGAATATATATTATCTATTCAACCATATAGAATATATATCTATTCACCACTATAGATATATATATCTATTCACCCCTATAGAATATATATTATCTATTACCCATATAGAATGTATATATATATTTCACCCATATAGAATATATACATCTATTCACCATATAGAATATAAATTATCTGTGCACCTATATAGAATATATATTATTACTATCACCATATAGACATAAATTATATCTATTCACCAATAGAATATATATTATCTATTCACCCATATAGAATATATATTATCTGTGCACCATATAGAATATATTATCTATCACCCATATAGAATATATATTATCTATTCACCATATAGAATATATATTCTCTGTGCATCGAATCTAAATATAGAAATATATTATCTGTTACCATTAAATATAATTATTACACCCATATAGAATATATATTATCATTTCACCCATATAGAATATATATTATATCTATTCACCCATATAGATATATATTATCTGGCACCCATATAGAATAATTTATCTATTACCCATATAGAATATAATTATCTATTCACCCATATAGAATATATAATCTATCACCCCATATAGAATTATATTATCTATTCACCCATATAGAATATTTATCTATTCACCCATTATAATGTATATTATCTATTCACCCATATAGAATATATTTTCTATCACCCATATAGAATATATTTATTTATTACCCAATAGAATATAATTTATGTTCACCATAATAGAATATATATTATCTATTCACCCATATAGAAGTATATATCTATTCACCCATGATAGAATGTATATTATCTATTCACCCATATAGAATGTATATATCTATTCACCATATAGAATATATATTATTTATTTACCCATTAGAATATATATTACATTACCATATAGATTATATATTATACCCCATATAGAATATATATTACTATTCACCCATATAGAATATATTATCTGTCACCCATATAGGATAATATTATCTGCGCACCCATATAGAATATATATTATTATCACCCATATAGAATTATATTTTTATCTATTCACCCAAGACTATATATTATATATCCCCCCATATAGAATATATATTATCTGTGTGCCATATAGAATAATATTTATCTATGACACATATAGAAAATAACATTATCTATTACACCCGATACAAGATATCTTATCTATTCACCCATATAGATAAATAGATAATAATATATATTCTATATGGGTGAATAGATAATATATATTCTATATGGGTGAACAGATAATATATATTCTATATGGTAAATAGATAATATATATTCTATATGGGTGAATAGATAATAATATATATTCTATATGGGTGAATAGATAATAATATATTCTATATGGGTGAATAGATAATAATTTATATTCTATATGGGTGCATAGAGAGGTGATTCTCAAACTTTTTCAGACCGCGGTGCGTTTGGCAATGCACATTTTTCTCAAGGCACACCTGTGTTCCTAATGTTGGACGTAACATTGTAATTACCCATATTTGAATCACTTTGCAGTGTATATTGTATTCAGATCAATGAAGTGTAAAGTTACACTACATTGTCTGTGTTAAAATGTTATAGTAATGTTTGAAGTCACAGCAGTGTGAAATGTGGTAATGCAGGAAGGAGGATTTTTTTTAACTGCCGCCTTTAAACGGGCGTCCCTGGCCGCATTACCCTAGTCAGCCAATCAGCATTAATGTAATGCTCTAATCAGCAGTAATGCCGCATTCTGGTCAGCCAGTACCACAAGTCCTGGTACCCGATCGGCCACCCACCTAGGGGTGTAACTACCAGGGGAGCCAAGGGGGAGCAAACGCTGGGGGTCCGGGGAGCCAGGGAGACCACATCTTCTTATTTTTCCTATGACAGATATATCCCCTTCCAGAAAATCACTGTAGATAAAGCCCGGATAGGGGCCCCATCATTTCTATACTAGGGGCCCAGTGATTCCTAGTTACGCCCCTGCGGCCATCACAATATTTCGTTTGCTCAGTTCGAAACATTGGCAGTAATTTTCATCACATCAGACCAATATTGTTCACATTTTTGTCCAAGTCAGACGAAATTTCAATTGGACATGTCAGTAAATTTTTGCCAATGTGGAATGGGCCGTGTGTAGCAGTGTGTAACAATGTGTAACAATGTGTAACAATGTGGAATGGGCCGTGTGTAGCTGTGTGTAGCAGTGTGTAACAATGTGTAACAATGTGGAATGGGCCGTGTGTAGCAGTGTGTAACAATGTGTAACAATGTGGAATGGGCCGTGTGTAGCATTGTGTAGCAGTGTGTAACAATGTGTAACAATGTGGAATGGGCCGTGTGTAGCAGTGTGTAGCAGTGTGTAACAATGTGTACAACAATGTGGAATGGGGTGTGTGTAGCAGTTGTAGCAGTGTGTAACAATGTGTAACAATGGGGAATGGGCGTGTTGTAGCATTGGGTAGCAGTGTGTAACAATGTTGTAACAAGTGGAATGGGCCATGTGTTAGCATTGTGTAGCAGTGTGTTACAATGTTGTAAAATGTGGAAGGGCCCTGTGTAGCATTGTGTAGCAGTGTGTAACAATGTGTAACAATGTGGAATGGGCCGTGTGTAGCATTGTGTAGCAGTGTGTAACAATGTGTAACAATGTGGAATGGGCCATGTGTAGCATTGTGTAGCAGTGTGTTACAATGTGTAACAATGTGGAATGGGCCGTGTGTAGCATTGTGTAGCAGTGTGTAACAATGTGTAACAATGTGGAATGGGCCGTGTGCAGCAGTGTGTAGCAGTGTGTAACAATGTGTAACAATGTGTAACAATGTGGAATGGGCCGTGTGTAGCATTGTGTAGCAGTGTGTAACAATGTGTAACAATGTGGAATGGCCCGTGTGTAGCAGTGTGTAGCAGTGTGTAGCAGTGTGTAACAATGTGTAACAATGTGGAATGGGCCCTGTGTAGCAGTGTGTAGCAGTGTGTAGCAGTGTGTAACAATGTGTAACAATGTGGAATGGGCTGTGTGTAGCATTGTGTTGCAGTGTGTAACAATGTGTAACAATGTGGAATGGGCTGTGTGTAGCAGTGTGTAACAATGTGGAATGGGCCATGTGTAGCAGTGTGTAACAATGTATAACAATGTGGAATGGGCCGTGTGTAGCAGTGTGTAGCAGTGTGTAACAATGTGTAACAATGTGGAATGGGTCGTGTGTAGCTGTGTGCAGCAGTGTGTAACAATGTGTAACAATGTGGAATGGGCCGTGTGTAGCAGTGTGTAGCAGTGAGTAACAATGTGTAACAATGTGTAACAATGTGGAATGGGCCGTGTGTAGCTGTGTGTAGCAGTGTGTAACAATGTTCTAAAGGGGGATTTAGATCTGCAAATTTGGGGGGAAATATGAACTACAAACTTCCTTATTTATGTAAAGGTTACAACAGTTCTAATCTTTTTGGATATTTATTTATGTTTTATACCACAATAAGAATACATTCACATGTAATGACTATACATATATATATACAGTCTGTAGAATACTCAGCTCTCAGGTCTTCATTGCAAATTTACTTTTTTATTTTAACATGCCAATTAAACAGTCTAATGGCAACGTTTCGAAGCCACAAGCTCCTTTCTCAAGCTCACATTCAAAAAATGGCATCAAAACTGAGAGACCACTCCCACTACTACTTATACACATCATACAGGATATGACATCATCCATTAGCACAGTATGTAACATTACATGTTGGTTACTTGTAGTGTACAATATAATGGCTGATCCATCTAACTTAATTACAAAAATAAAAACACATCATAGTCTCGATTGAGACCCTTAGACGCTAGTGAGTCCAACCTATGAACCCACCACACCTCTCCTTTAATTTCAAACCCGATCTCCTCCCCGTTGGAGTACAGGGATGAATTCCAATGGCATATACCTAATATTAGTATCAATGTGACCCATTTGCTTGTAATGCTTGTACACTGGAAATTCATGGTCCTTTGACTGAATGCTGGATCTGTGCTGTGATATCCTTGCCTTCAGTAGAGATGTCCGAACTTCACAAAATCCGGTCCGCTCGAGGATCCGCGAATTTTCAAAAAAAACTCGAAAATTCACGAGCGGACCCGTTAAAATAGAAAATATTCTCTAAATTACGGGATTTCTCGTATTTTCAAAAATTTTCGAACACGTACTTTTCGAAAATTGACGAAAATACGAAAAACTCGTAATTTTCTAAAATTTTCGAAAATACGAGAAATCCGCAGTTCGGAAGTTCGGAAGGCGGAAAATCTGGAAAAATTCGCCTTCGCAAATGGGATAAATCCACGGCGGATCCGGATTCGGATCCGCGAACCGGCCATCCCTAGCTTTCAGGGGTTGGGTAGTTTCCCCTACATATAACTTCTGGCAAGGACACCACAGCACATATACCACAAAGGAGGTATCGCACGTCACATGATTTCTTATTGTAAACTTCTCCCCAGATATGGGGTGTGAAAATCCCTGCCCCCTGTGCACAATGCAGGCACGGGAAGATACCCAATCTCTTCTCACCCAGGAAAGTAGTTCTCTATTCCCTCGGGGCAGTAAAAACAGAATTGTCCCCCCACTGAACAGTCGTGGAATGTGGTGGGAAATAGTAAATGTGTGTGTGTGTGTGTATGTGTTTTTAGGGGCATTTAAGGGCTAGGCCACACTAATGTGATTCCTCACACGCTAACAATCACACTTGCGATACGTTAGCGTGTGAGATTTGCAGCACAGTTGCATGCGTGGCATTTCGTTTTTGAAATCTAGCTCAGCAGGAAGGAAAGAGATTTGCGGGGCAGAGAATCGCCCTGTGTATGTGTTGGCTGTGTAAGAAACATGGTTCATTTTGTCGTTTTTATTTCCGTTGAGAAGAATGAAACTTGAGCCTAAATATCCCTCAATCCCCTTAGGAACGAGAATCCAATTACAGGACATATGTTCAGCGGGGAGATGCCATATAGCTACCTAGCACATCCTTAGGGGGCTCTGAGAATGCGAAGCAATTAGACAAACAGACACATTCAGACAATAGCCCTGACAGTCATTAGCCTCATCTATAACCTTCCCCAGTAGAAAAGAGCAGGTTTTAACTATTCCGGAGATTTCCATTATGTTCCAGTCACAAGTTCCCTTCGTACAACTTGAAGGCCTGTAGAGAATGCTGGGAATCGTAGTGCCCCCGAGCTGCGCGGTCAAACATTGCACCATGAAACGAGTTAGGGCTAGACCACACGCGTTTTACGGGAACGCAAAAATTCCTGCGATTTCTGACGAGTGCGCGATCCCCATATTTTTACACAAGCGCATGGGTTTCCATAATGGAAAATAGTGAAATCGCATTCGCAAAAGCGAGACGACGCACAGAAATCGCACACGCGTTGCGGCCTCCGTCTAATGATTATCCGATAGCACGTGCAGAGAGAAAGGACATTTTCGTTCCTTCCTAATTCCCATCATATAAGCCCTTTAGAGAGGATTACAGTGATGGTTTATCTCCCTTTAAGCGGACAGTACAGTAGCTTCCACAAAGCACAGAGCAATCTATATTTTAAATGTATGTACTTGAGAGGGAGCTGCCCTTTTGCTTGCCTGGGGTGATGGATTCTGCACAGAATGTCAAAGAGGAGAACAGAAAGTAATTGAATGCAGGCTGGAAGAAAACGCGCAGGTTCCTCTTTACCGGGGGGTCCATGCCTCCTAATGTGGATGTAAAGGGGAAATAAACCCAGTTTTCTCTTTAAGGATAATAGGTTGGCGTTAACTATCAGGCCTCTAGGCCATTGTCAGTGCGTGATCTTCCTCATGTATTAGAAGAATAGTCTTCTTTTTTATCCCTCCAAAGGGTTAATATATAAACACTGTGGGGTCGGAAGGGTTAATATTATTAAAATCACATGGGAGCGAAATCTCCTATTTTAACCCCCAGCATATGGATGGCTTCTCCGGCATTTGCATAGTACGTGATCTAGAGCATGGTTTATGGAGAGGGGAAGCCACAAGCCTTTTACCTTCTTAAAGGAGGATAATAAAAGAGAGAGAACCCTGGAAATCCCTGACCTAATTCATTACTTGTTTATCTTCTCTGCCTTACTGAAAGTTCTATAGTGTAGATAATAGATGATATAGCTATAAAGGAACACCTTAGAAAAGCTCCTCCTCCAATTAAACGGACAATAAACAATATTCAAAAAGCACAAGGTCCCACTAGCGAGCTTTGGGTCGCAATTTGCGTTCTGATTGCACTAGTGGGAATGCAGGCATGTAATAGCCTATTGGAGCGTCCCCACTACATGCACTGTGCCTCCGTGCACTATCATAGCACATGTGATCGGATGAGGTCCGATAGAAGTAAGTGCAGCAATGTCGCACAGTTTCCGCTAGCGAGGCTGTAGCCTAAAGTATATTTGCTGCCCCCGGTGAGAGATAGGGGGGTCCCTTTACGTTTACAGAATATGTTCTTCGCCATTACTCAGCCAATGCAGTTTCTACGTCTAATACCGAATTTCACTAGAAGAATAGACTGCTCGCTCGCTCTAGAGCTTATCACTAGTTGTGGACATAAAACCGAATTCGAACCCGAGTTCAGGATGAACTTTATGTGTCTGGACAAACTCAAACTATTCAAACTTGTTCGGGATCGAACTAGTTCGGTTTTCTGAACTTGTGGCTGTATTTTCGATAATTAACGAAAATTTTATAATTATCCAATTTACGGACGTTCGCTAACCCTAGAATGTATCGTTCGCTAACCCTAGAATGTATCGTTCGCTAACCCTAGAATGTATCGTTCGCTAACCCTAGAATGTATCATTCGCTAACCCTAAAATGTACCGTTAGTTTTTGGTAACCCTCGAATGTATCGTTCACTAACTCTGAAATGTAGCCTTCGATTTTTGGTAGCCCTGGAAAGTATTGTTCGGTAACTGGCCGTTACCCTCGAATGTTAATGTTGTTTTTCGGCAACCCTCAAATGTAGCCTGCGATTTTCGGTAACCCTCTAAAGTATCATTCGGTAACCCTCGATTTGGCGGTAAGCCTAGAATGTAGCCTTGATTTCCGGTAACCCTCGAAAGCATTGTTCAGTAACCCTTGACTTGCCTGTCATGAAGTAAGAACTGAAGTGTTTAATGATAGTGACATGTTCCCCAGACCATTTCCCAGGTGCCACGGCCATTTACAGTAAGTTACCATTGATACTTTATCTGTAAATCAGCCGGACTTTCCGAACTATCACTCCCCATTGACTTTAATGGGTTAGTTTCCAAACTTCCGAACTGCCAAACTTTTACTGCAGTTCAGGAGTTAGGAAACAAAGTTCGACCATCTCTACTTATCACCCTCGGTGAAAATAACAAACAATATCAGAGATTTCTCACTTGTGCACATCATGCCCAGTAAAGACCAGTGACGGACTGGTAGCTCATGGCAGTGAGAAGGGAAGAGTACGGTAGATACAAGGTCGCTTGCTGTTGTGTCCAGTTCTACCTTTTCCTCTCACCCAGTTAATATCGGAAGACTAGCAGACTGTATATTTTCTATTGAGTGGTTCATGTTGCAGGAAGAATGGCTTTGAATTGGAACTGCCCCAAAGATGTCGGCACTATAATGAATTAATATCAAGCAGATTGGTGGGGCTGCTGCCTAAAGCTCGGCCCTACATGATTAGTGTGGTTTTAATATTACAATCCAGTCATCAAAGCTGGGGCCAGTTTCCAATACTTTCACAGACCACATGGCCATGTCCACCATACTTTCCAAGGCCAGATTTGTAAACAGGGCCTAATCAATCAAATAAACAAACCTTAAAAAAAACAGATTTAGCTTCAGTGGGGCTGTGGGTTTCAGGCGTTTTTTACACCTGCTAGACACAACTATATTGTATAATGAATGCAGAGGTTGGGGTTTGATGTTAAATCTAATGGGATTGATATAGATTGAAGTCTAAAAGGCTGAATATCATCAGATGACGGGGTAATCTGGGGACAAGTGGCTGACTCAGCTTTTCCTGGATAACGTATCCTGCCTGCCAACAACCCCATTTGTGCGTTTTATGAGATTCCTAAATGTGATTGCTGTGCTCCAGCAAACGACACCTTGCACCCAAACAACATGAATCTTTCCTTCTATTCCATACGTAATACCCCATGTTAGGAACAGGGCATCAGATGTAAAAAGCTAAATCACTGAAACAAGAGGTCAGATCACAACAATCAGGAAAAAACCCGGTGGTATAAACCAGGAGTCTGGTATCAGACCACTGGAATCAGGTATTAAACCACTGGAATCAGGTTTCAAACCCCTGGAATCAGGTATCAGACCACTGGCATCAGGTATTAAACCACTGGAATCAGGTTTCAAACCCCTGGAATCAGGTATCAGACCACTGGAACTAGGTATCAGACCACTGGAACTAGGTATCAGACCACTGGAATCAGGTATCAGACTGCTGGAATCGGGTAATAGACCACTGGAATCAGGTTTCAGACCACTGAATCAAATACACATTTAAAAATCAATTTTACAGTTAAAAATACTATATGTTTATTTTAATTTTTTTCTTTTTGCCAAATGTATTAACAAATTGACAAGGGAAGCCAAAAATATTTATTGCCAGATCAGTAAAGTGGTGGTAAATTGGTAATACAATCTGGGAACTTAGGGCCTCATTTACGGGAAGCGCTGAGCACTTTTCTGGAGTTAAAGTCACGGTAACTGCTTAGGAAACTTTCAGCCAATGCAGTGTTCTCCTCAGATTTTTTTTTCCAGCTGGGGGGGCATGAAAAAGTACCTGGTGGGGCAGGGCAGGGAAATTTGTGACCCGCTTACAAAGCAGGTTTGCAATGCCACACTTTCGCGGGCTGGCATACTTGCAATAGTTAGTTAACCCATTTCCTTACATTATCTTGTGAATGTTAATTGGGTCTTGATCAGGCAGTTATGATGCAACTTTAGTCTGGTTTTGTGCCGAGCACACACCTAGGGAGAACACTGCAATGGCATTTACCGTTCATCTTAAAGTAACCTGATCTTTGGAGAATCTAACTCCCCTTGATTTTTTTACTGCAATAAATATGATTAATGCCGGGCCAGATTTATTCTTGTATCTCCCCTAGGCCAGGTAGATTGTTGCTGTCCTCCAACAAATAAGGTAATTCTGGCTGGCTCAGTAGTAACTGGAAGAAGGGGCACTGCCTTACATTTTTATGCCACCCCCAAATTGTCATACCGCCCTGGGCCACAGCCTAGAAATCCGTCCAAAGGGAAATAATGTAAAGCTCACTCACATGAATTTTCTGTTTTGGTAATAGGGTAACAAACCATTTTCAAAAGAACTATTAGCAGTGTGGAAAAGTCCCCATAATGCATTAAAGCCATCGTGGAAAACACAGAGGGAAACACACAGTCCCGAGAGTTCTCCCTATGATGTGTATAGGGAGAACACTCGAGACTGTGTGTATGCAGGTCTTTGAAAGATGACAGACGGGATCTTGCAGATCTTGTCTGTCATCTTTCAATGATCTGTAGTGTGTGTACGAGGCTTAACCGAATGTTTTTCCTAAACATGCCCCCATGTTTATCATTTCACTATTGTTGTTTTGGAAATTGTCTCCAATGAATTTTCCCGAGATAACCAACCCCCAATTAAATATTAACCATCCAGAAATTGTGGCATCCTGAGCCGAATCTCTTATGAAAATATTTACTGCGTAACAAAGTTGCTTCTGTTCATCGCAGTCCAAGATCTAATTAATATTCGAGTGTTCTTCCCTTTTATCTGAACAACAGAGAGAGAAAGGAGGAGGAAGAAGAAAATTGTGCTTGACTGGTACTTGAACTGGGTAGAGCTGATTGGTCGAATATTTCCTTAATTCATCTCTGCCTTTGTGACAGATTCTTTCCTACAGTTCGGAATGGGGTTACACAAGTGCTATTATGTTTATCACTGATCACATTACAGTGTTTCCCACTTAAATTAAATCCGTAACATTCAATTTTTTTTTTTTGCTCGTTGAATCCTTGGACTAAATTGTACTTTGGATATTTCTGGATTCTGCCTTATAATTTTCCTTTAACCCATAGCGAGATATTACATTACGTATGACATTTTTTCAATATTCCCATAAATAAATAATACATATAAATATATATATATATATTCATTCAAAAATAGAACTTCAAAGACCTCATACTTGCCATCACTATGGAAACATCATTCTAAAATTTCTTATAAATTCTTAGAGAACCAACTGCATTAAAACTAGTGATTATTATTTTATTATTATTATTGGAAAGACTTGGGAGTTTCTCCTATTGTGTTCTGCACCGACATACAAATATTTCTTTCATATAAGAGTTGACAAGACTGAGACAGTGAAAGGCACATCTTCTGCATTAAATGTATAATTTATGTGTTATTTCAAAAAGACTGAAAGGGGGGTAAGCCGTTCACGCCAATGCACGGTGAATATTATACCTTCTAATGGGTTTACAAATTTCTATTCCCAGGCATCTGTTCGGTTTGATATGTTTGTTAATTTGACACCCGAAGAGCGAATGACAATTATTTTTGTATTTGAAAAAGTCGCTCTTGCTTGAAGAAGCAATAAAGCCAATTTATGGGGGAAATGTGCCCTGTGTCTAAATATCATTTCATTTCCCGGTGGTTTTTACAGAAATGTTCAGTACGGCAGAATTTATTTTGCTCACAAAATCGATGCATGTGCACCGATCAGCCAAAACATGGCCAACTGCCTAATACTGAGAAGGTGCCTCTCTTGTCACCAAAACAGCCATGGAAGTATGGATGGATCCGTTATTAGCAGATCCTTTTAGTTCTGGGAAGTGGAGACTTCATGGTTCAAAACTTATATCCCAATGATGCTTGATTGATATTGGAGGCCAAGTCAACTCCTCACACTCACATTATGCCGTTCCTCAAACCATTCTTCAACTATTTTTGAAGTGTGGCAGGGCTCAATATCCTGCTAAAAGAGGCCACCGCCATGAACATTGTTTTCATAAAGGGATGTACTTGATCAGCAACATTGTCTAGGAAGGTGGTAAGAAAAATCCACATAAATTAGATTATATCTTCTACTGTAGGTCTACTATTTAACCTTCAGCCCTCTTTGTGATTAGATCATCATTGCTATTCACCTCAACTTTAATAGGGGACCCGTATACTGTAATCTATAGTTTGTATGTGGATACCAGATTCATCTACAGTATGTATGTGAATGCTAGATCTATCTACATAAGTTTATATGTAAATACAAGGTCATTCTACAGTATGTATGTAAATACAAGGTCCATCTACATATGTTTGTAAGTGAATACCAGGTCCATCTACAGTATGTATGTATGTACAAACAAGGTCCATCTACTGTACGCTTGTGACTACCAGTCATATATACAGTATATATGTAAATATACTACGTCCATTTACAGTAATGTTTATATATAAATACCAGGACAATCCACAGTATGTATGTATGTAATTACCAGGTCCATCTACAGTATGTATGTATGTATGTACAAACCAGGTCCATCTATAATATGTATTTACATACCAGGTCCATCTACAGTATGTATATAAGTAAATACCAGGTCCATCAACAATATGTATCTACATACCAGGTCCATCTACAATATGTATGTACATACCAGGTCCATCTACAATATGTATGTACATACCAGGTCCATCTACAGTATGTATGTATGTATGTATGTATGTATGTAAACACCAGGTCTATCTACAGTATGTATATATGTAAAAGAAAAAGGTCCATCTACACTATGTTTGTTAACACCAGGTCCATCTACAGTATGTATGTAATTACCAGATATATTTACAGTATTGTGTAAATACAAGGTCTATCTAGTAAATGTTTGACAATACCAGATCCATTTACTGTATGCTTGTGAATACCAGGTCCATATACAGTATCTATGTGAATACCAGGTCCATATACAGTACAATGTGAATACCAGGACCATATACAGTATCTATGTAAATACCAGGTCCATATACAGTAATCGATGTGAATCCAGTATCCATATACAGTTCTATTGAATACCAGTCCATATACATTAGCTATGTGATTACCCAGGACTCATATACCAGTATCTATGGGAATACCAGGTCCATCTACAGTATCCTATGTGAAACCAGTAACCATATACATAATCTATGTGAATACCATGTCCATATACAGTATCTATTGGAGACCAGTACGATATACAGTCATCTAGTGATACCAGGTCCATATACATACTAATATGAATACCTAGAGGATCATATACCGTGTCTATGTGAATACCCAGGATCAATATACAGTAATCTATGTAATACCAGTCCATATACGTAACTATGTAAATACCAGTCCTGTACAGTATCTGTTGAATACCACCAGTCCCTGTCATATCTATGTGAATACCATGACCATAACGTACTATGTAAATACCAGGTCCATGTACAGTATCTGTTGTGAATACCAGGTCCATATCCGTATCATGGTGAATACCCAGGTCCTTTTACAGTATCTATGTGAATACAAGGACCATAACAGTATCTATGTGAAGACAGGAACCATATACAGTTCTATTAAATACCAGGTCCATGATACAGTATCTGTCTATATGTGAATAACCAGGGTCCATATACAGTATCTATGTGAATACAGGTCATGTACAGTATCTATGTGAATACCAGACCATATACATATCTACGTGAATACCAGGACCATATACATTCTTCTGTGAATACCATGTCCATGTACATATCTATGTGAATACCAGACCATATACGTATCTAGAGATACCAGACCATATACAGTATCTATGTGGAAATACCATGACCTATAACAGTATCTATTTGATACAGGTCATGTACAGTAAACTATGTGACTACCATGACCATATACATTATCTACGTGAATACCAGGACCATACACAGTCTCTATGTGAATAATACCAGACCATATCCGTTTTTGTGGTGATACCATGTCCATATACAGTTCTATATTAAGCCCCAGGTCCACATACAGCATCTATGTGAATACCAGACCATATACAGATCTGTGTGACTACAGGACCCTATAACAGTATCTATGTGAATACCAGGACCAAAAAGTAACTATGTAATACCAGGACCCATAGACAGTATCTATGTAATACCAGTCCATGTACAGTAATCTATGTGAATACCAGGTCCATGTACATGTCTATTTGAATAGCCAGGTGCCCAATAACTGTATCTATGTGAATAACCGGTGTCCATATACATTATCCGTGAATACCAGGACCATAGACATACAGTATCTTTTGGTGAATACCGGTCCATGTACAGTAGCTCTGTGAAGACCAGAACCATATACCGTATCTATGTGAATAGCCCAGGTCCATATCCTGTGCAGTGGTGTATTTGAATACGAGTCCATATAACACATCTGTTTGAATACCAGATCCACTTCAGTTCTAGTGAGTAACCAGTTCCATATACGTTAACTATGTGAAAACCAGATCCATATACTGTATCTATGTGAATACCAGGAACCATATGCGGTATCTATGTTGATACCAGGACCATATACCAGTATCTAATGTAAATACCAGGTCCATTAAGTTTTCTAATGTGATACCATACCATACAGTATCTATGTGAATAACAGGAGGGGCCATATACAATGTCTATTTGAATACAGATACAGTCCATCTACAGTACTTGAAAACCAAGGTCCATATACAGTATCTTATTTGAAACAGGTTCCATATCATTAGCATGTGAATACAAAGACCACATCTGTATCTATGTGAAATATCAGGACCTATACCATATATATGTGAATAACAGGCCCATATACAGTATCTGTTTGAATACCCATTCCATATACAGTATCTATGTGAATACCATGTCCATGTATAGTATCTATGTGAATACCAGGTCCATACAGTATATATGTGAATACCAGGTCCATGTATAGTATCTATGTAAATACCAGGACCATATACAGTATCTATGTGAATACCAGGCCCATGTACAGTGTCTTGTGAATACCAGGGTCCATGTACAGTATCTATGTGTAATACCACCGAATACAGTCGCGCTGTGAATACCATTGTCCGTGTATAGATATCTAATAATAAGACCAGGTCCTATACTGTAATGCTATGTTAATATACCAGGACCATATACGTACTCTATGTAAATACCAAGGGCCATATACAAGTATCGAGTGAATACCAGACCTTAACGTATCTATGTAAATACCATGTCCCATGTACAGTATCTATGTGAATACCGAAGGTCCATATACAGTATCTATGTGAATACCCGGACCTGTACAGTAATCTATGTAAATCCAGGTCCATGTAGCAGTATCTATTTGAATACCATGGCCGATATCAGTATCTGTGTGTTGAATACCCCAAAGGTCCCTTTACTTACTATGTGAATAACCATTACCCATATACGATATCTCATGTGAAATACCAGGTCCATATACAAGTATCTGTGTGATACCGGTCCATAACGATATCTATGAATACCAGGTCCATGTACGTAAACTATGTGAATACCATGACATATACAGAATCTGGTAAATAACCAGGTCATCATACAGTATCTATGTTGATATACCAGGACCTGTACAGTTCTATGTAAATACCGTATGTCCATGTACTATCTCTAGTGAATACCGGTCCCTGTACAGTATCTATGTATACCGTCCATGTACAATATCTAATGTTGCATACCAGTCGCTGTCCATAATCTATGTGAATAACCGACCATATACAGATCTTTTATACCAGTTCCATGTACAGTGTCCTATGTGAATCTTGGGTCCATGACAGTGTCTTGTGAATACTAGTTCCATGTCCGTATCTATCTAATACCAGTGGTCCGATGGTACAGTATATATGTGAATGCCATGACCTATACATTATCTATGTGAATACCAGGTTCCAGGTACGTCGCTATGTGAATGCCATGACCATAATACAGATCTCTGTTGAATACCAGTCCCCTGTCATTAGCTCGTGAATACCAGACCATACACATATCTATGTGAATAATACCAGGCCATATACAAGTATTTGTGTGATACTAGGTCCATATACAGTAGAGCTACTTGAATCACCGCTGTCGCAAAACAAACGTAACGAGGACATAACTATGTGAATACTCGCAGGACCAAGTGAACAGTATCTGGTTTGATACCAGGACATATACAGAGTCTAAATAGTGTGCCAGAATACCAGAGACCATAATAGCAAACGAGTATCTATTTCATACCAAGACGTACAATACAGTAAATCTATGAGGGTGGAGAAGGAGATTTGTAATACGGACAGCTGATCCCTATTGAATACCGTGTCTATTTTGAATACCAGGTGCATATACTGTATCTATGTGAAAACACAGGAGGATCGCAATATACCAGTAATCAAAAAAAATGAATTATGTGAAGACCAAAGCAACAATAAAGAACAAATACACGAGTATTGGAATACAGGACCATCTACATGATCACAGGGGAGTAGGGTGAATACCAGGTCCCATATGCTGTGCAGGGTGTGTATGTGAAGACCGTCCAGGGAACCACAGACGAGCGGGACAAAAGACCACAAAGAGCCATCTTACAGGAGCGAGATTACAGCAGGACCCGTTGCCAAGAGCCGGTAGACACAAACTAGGTTGTGTAGAACACAAAAGCCAAGGAGTAACGCAGCTTAACTTCAAAAAGACTGATAGTTCAATAGGTGAATACCAGGGAACCATAAATGCCGTATCTATGGGAATACCAGACCATAGAACGTATCGATGGAAGACCAGGTCATGTACAGTGGTCCTATGTGATACCAGGACAATATAAACAGTATCTATGGTGAATAACAGGCCCATATACAATGTCTATTTGCATACTCAGGATCCATCGTCCCAAAAGACTAAATATGGCTGGAAAACACAGAGTTACCATAGACCCGTATCGCTATGTGAAGACCAAGGACTTTCCATATACATGATGGCTGCTGTGAATACAGGACCAACATACGGTAGCTATGTGAATATCAGGACCATATACCATATATATGGTTGAAGCACAGGCCATATACAGTAATCTGTTTTGAATGGACCACCCAGGTTCCATATACATACAGTCTATTGAATCCAGGTCCATTATAGTATCTGGTGAATACCAGGTCCATAACAGTAATTGTGAATACCAGGTCCCAGGTAATAGTATCTATGTAAATACATGGACCATATACAGTAATCTATGTGAATACCAGGCCCATGTCACAGTGTCCTATGTGATCCCCAGGTCCATGTACAGTATATATTAATACCGAGGACGATATACAGAACAGTCCTCTCGTGAATACCAGGTCCGTGTATAGTCTATATATAAACTACCAGTCCATATACTGTATCTAGATGGTGAAACCGGAGGACCATATAAGTATCTATTTGAATAACATGTCCATATCATTATCTATTCCGTGAGTGTGATAAGACCAGGACCCATGTACAGTCTATTAATACAGGTCCATGTACAATATCTCTGTGAATACCGTATGTTGGCCTGTAGCAGTGGCTCTAAGGAGGTCGGAGATTACACTGATCCAAGTTCTACATCAAACCAGATCTATTCTATCTAGTTAGGATCTGGAATCGAAAGGATAGTGGAGTTGGGTGGGGTTGGGCAGGGCCGGGGATGTACATGGGGCTCTCAAATCGGTGATTAATCTATACGGGGGGGTCTGAGGTAAACACAAGACGAGTAGCGATGGGATAACAGGGTCCCGGACAGGTGGATCATATGGAGAATTGGGTCCAGGACAGGCGATGTAACGAGTCCATGACAAGCGATTGAAGGACAAGCAGACAGAGAGAGAGGGCCAGGACCCAGAGCAGATCTAGGGGAAGCGATCCTGGACAGATATGAGGGGACTGCGTTCGTGGTTGACGCATTGGTGGATCAGAGGTCGGTGTTGGTGGGGAGCTGGGAGGGGACCAGGGTGGGGATGGCACGAGGGGTGAGCATGAGGTTTCGGACTGGCGGGGAATTGGTGACCAGACCATGCGAGTGACCATATGCGGAGGGGGGGAGGTAGAGGGGTGGACGTGTGAGCGACCCAGGACCGGGATAGTACGAGATTTGTGAGTGGTAAAGTACAGGGCCATTACAGATCCAGAGAAACCATCCACATACAGCAATCTCGGTGATACCAGACCAGATCACAGTTCTGTGTGACTACCATGCCATATCAATTCATGGGGAATACCAGGACCAAGACAGTACTATGTAAATACCAGGACCATTTACAGTATCTATGTGAAACCAGTCCAGGTACAGTATCTATTGAATACCAGTCAATGTACAGTGTCAATTTGAATAACCAGGTGCATAATCCTGTATCTATGTGAAAGCTACCCGGGTCCCATATACAGTTCTATGTGACTACCATGAACCAATACGTAATCTATGGTTGAATACCAGTCCATTACGTAGCTCTGTGAATATACCAGGCCATATACATTTATCTATGTGAATCCCAGGTCCAAATACTGTGCGTGGGTGTATTTGATACCGAGTCCATATAACACATCTTTGAATAACCAGTCCAATCGTTCAGTATCTATGTGATTACCAGCTCCATATCGTTAACTATGTGAAACCATATCCATATACTGTACTATGTGAAACCCTGGACCATGTAACATATCTATGTAAATACGCAGGTCCATGTACAGTATCTATTTAATCCCAGGTTCCATGTACATATCTATGTAATAACCAGGTCCTGTACAATATCTAGATAAAATAATACCCCCACAGTCCATGTAACAGTATCTATGTGAATTACCAGGACCATATACAGTATCTTAATGTGAATACCTAGGTTCCATGTACAGTCTCTAGGTTGATACCCAGGCTTCATATACAGTATCTAATTGAATCCAAGTCCCTGTACACACACATTGTCCTATTTGAATATTGGGTCCAGGTCCAGTGTCTATGTGATACTATTCCATGTCAGTAAATCCCCATCGGAATCCAGGTCCATGTACATATATAGTGAATGCCATGACCATATACAGATCTAGGTGAATACCAGGTCCATGTACATTAGCTATTGAATGCAGGACCAATCAGTATCTATGGTGACGTCCCATGTCCCTGTACATTATCTACGGTGAATACCAGTACCATACACAGTAATCTCTGTGATAATACCCAGGACCAATATATGTATTTTTGTTGAATCCCAGGTCCATATCAGTATCAATGAAACCCAGTTCCACATACACAGCATCTAATGTGAATACCAGGCCCTATACAATATCTGTGGGAAATCCAGACCATGATACAGTATCTTCTAGTGAAAACCAGGAACCAGATAACAAATATCTTGTCATACCCAGGCAGGACCTATACAGTATCTAGATGGTGAAGGTACCTAGGTCCCTGTACTGGTATCGTATTGAAACCAGGTCCATAATAGCAGTGTGGTGCGAAGGGGGGTAGGGGGTGTGGGTGTAATACCAGCAAGGGTGAGAGCAGTATTGCCTCGGGGATCTATGTAATAACCGGGGGGGAGTCCATAAGCTCAAAGCATGGATCTAGGGATATGAAATTGACATAGAGGGGAAAAGAGGGACCACATGAAGCCAGTGTCACAGTAATCTGTCGATGGAATACCAGTGGTCATGAAATAATGCATGTCCTCTGTGTTATACCATGAAACCATATACATTGTCTGTTGATAACCCGGGGTCCATAGACTGGCAGTTATATGTGATACCAAGCCATATAACACATCTGTGTAATACGAGATCTCTTCAAGTATCTATGTGAGATACCATATTCCCATATACTGTGTAACAAGTGAAAACCAATCCATAATACTGTATCTAGGGTGAATTACCAGACCATATGCGGTATCTATGTGAATACCAGACATATACAGTAGCTTTAAATACCCCGTCCAGGTACAGTGTCCTGTGAATATGCAGGACTATACAGTATCATGTAATAACAGCCCTATACCATGTCCTATTTGAATACACCACCAGTCCCATCTACAGTATCTGTAAAATCAGGTCCATATCAGTATCTATGTGATACTATGTCCATGTATAGTACTAAATGTGAATTACAGGTCCATATACAGTATCGAGATGAATCCAAGACCACATTACTGATAAATCTATGTGAATATCAGGACCCATATACCATATATATGCGATAACAGGCCCATACAGTAATCCTAGTTTGAATACCAGGTCATTACAGTGATCATGTGAATACCAGGGAGCATATGGTATCGTCTATGTAAATACCAGGGTCCATTACAGTATCTATGTGAATACCAGTACATATAAGTATCATGTGAATACCAGGGTGTCCAGGGATTACAGTATCTATGTATATATTACCGGGTCTAGTTGATACATATCGAAGTGTAATACCCAAGGTCCATAACTGTATCATGTGAATACCAGGCCATATACAGAATCTTGTGAAATACCAGGTCGCATATACATATTATGTGAATACCAGGACATGACATATTATGTGAATACCCAGGTCATATACAGTATCTATAGGTGAATTACCAGGTCCATATACAGTGGATCCTATGGGGTGAATACCAGGATCATAGACATTCTTGTAATACAGGTCCATTGTACGTAATCTATGTATTAATACCAGTCCATGATACAGTCTCGTGGAAAATTACCCAGGTCACATGTACAGTATCATGTGAATATACCAATGACCAAGATACATGTATACCATTCATTCTGTAAGAAATACAGGTCCATGTACAGTACTTCTGTGGGAATACCCCAGGTCCATATACACGTATCTATGTGAATTAGCAGTCCAGTGTATATGGAAACGCATGTACAGTTATCTATGTAAATACCCAGCACTCAGTCTAAACCAGTCTTGACGATATCTATGTGAGATAACCAGGTCCAATGCAGTATCTATGTTGAATACCAGGTCCATACTCGTATCTATGTTGAATGACCAGGACGTTACAGTTATATGTATACCAGGACCATGTGGTTTTACGTATCTATGGTGAATACCAGGTCCGATGCTACAGTATAGCGTAATTACCGTGAATAGTATCTATTGGATCCATTACCAGTGCTCATATGGACAGTACGTTACTAGTGTAGTAATACCGTACAACAGTGAACCAGTCATACAGTGTAAATGGAATACCAGGTCCATATGTACAGTAGTCTATGTGAAATACACCGGCCATATACAAGTGTCTACGAGTGAATACCAAGTGTCCACTACACAGTAGCTTGAATGAATACCCAGCCATTCAGTATCGATGTGAATACCAGAGTACCATATACGTTATCTATGTGAAAATACCAAGGTCCACTAAGCTATGATCAGGGAGCTAAACATTGTTGTAATACCGGATTCCGATATACAGTATCTATGTGAATGTACCGGACCATATGACAGTATACTATGTAATACCAGGTTCCATATACAGTATCTAGTGTGAAATACGCAGGTCCATATACAGTATCTATGTGAAATACCAGGTGGGATTCCAGTATACAGTTCCCTATTTGAATACAGGCATATACAGTATCTAGAGAATACCAGGTCCTATACAGTATCTATTGTGAAACCAGGCCATATACAGTATCTTTGTGCTTACCATGGCATAGTACAGTATCTATCCGGACTATACAGTACTACTCAGGTCCATATAGTGCTCAGTGTAGTGTGCTATGTGTGAATACCGAGTCATATAACCACATCTGTGTGAATACCAGATCCCATCTCAGTATCTATGTGAGTACCAGTTCCATATACGTTAAACTATGTGGAAACCAACGATGCCATATGATCTGTAGCTATGGTAATACCAGGGACATATGCGGTGATCTATGTGAATCCACCGGGACACATTACCAGTGAGTCTAGGAAATACCAGGTCCATGTACAGTGTCTTGAATCCAGGCAATATACAGTTCTATATTGAATACAGAGGGCCCATTATACAATTCTATTTGAAATACCAGGTCCATCTACAGTATCTTTGACACCAGTCCAGATACATATCTATGTGAATACTAGGTCCATGTGATAGTATCTATGTGAATACCAGTCCATATACATATCTATGTAATACAAGGACCCCATTACTGTATCTATGGTGAACATCAGACCATATACCAATATATATGTGAATAACAAGGTCCCATCTAAAGTATCCGTTTGAATACAGGTCCATATACCAGTTCTAGTGAAATACCAGGTCCATGTATCGGTATCTTGGTTGAATACCAGTCCATACAGGATTATGTAATACCAAGTCCATGTATTATCTATGTGAAACCATGACCATATACAGTATCTATGTAGAATACCCAGGCCATGTACAGTGTCTATGTAATACCAGTCCCATGGTACAGTAATATGTTATACCAGACAGATACAGTCCCTCTTTAACTACCATGTCCGTGTCTATGTATATATATAATAATTACCAAGCAGGTCCAATACTGTACTATGTGAATAACCAGGACCATCATACCGTATCTTTAATGTAACCAGGGTCCCATATACAGTATCTATGTAAAACCAGGACCATGTACAGTTCTATGTAAATACCAGTCCATCGTACATATCTATGTTGATACCAGGGGGGGTTTCCCATATACAGTAATCTATTGAAGACCAGTACCATATACAGTATCTATGTGAATACCAGGTCCATTACAGGTATCTATTTGAATACCAGGACCATTCATATTATGTAAATACCATGTCCATGTACGTACTATGTGATACCAGGTCCATCACAGTAAGCCTATGTTAATACCAAGTCCATAAACAGTGTCTATGTGAATACCAGGGGGGACCAGGGGCAGGGAGGGGGGGGGGCCAGGGGGGACCAGTGTGCAGGCAGGGGGGGTGGGGACCAGGGTGTACAGGGGGGGGGCAGGATGGGACCAGGGGCAGCGGGGCCAGGATGAGGTGTGCTTGTTTTGTTTTTTTGTGTTTCCCTTTTCCCCTTTGTCCCCTTCGTTTTCCTTGGTTCCTTGTCCTTCCCCCCTGGTCTTCCCCCCCCCCCCCCCCCCCCCCTGCTTCCCTTTTTTTTTGCCTTTTCGTTTTGTTGTTTTTTGCCCTTCCCGGCCTGGTGTCCTTTTTTTTTCCCCTGGTTAGGGTTTTGGCCCCGCCTTTCCCCTTTTTGGTACCCAGGACCAGGATGGGGGTGGGCCAGGGACCATCTAGGTGGGTGGGACCAGGGGGGGGGGAGCAGGGGCAGGAACCAGGGGGTGGTGGAGGTTCAGGACCAGGGGCAGGGTGTGTGGGCAGTACCAGCAGGGTGGGGGGCCAGGATACCGGGCAGGCAGTAGTACAGGGTTGCAGGATGGCAGGGACCAGCAGGCGGGGGAGGGAGGGCTGGGGTGCAGGGGGGACTACCAGGGACCAGCAGGACCAAGGTGGGGGTCCATATTACGTGTCGATTTGAATACCAAGGTCCCAGATACAGTATCTATGTGAATACCAGGCCATATACAGTAATCTTGTGAATACCATGTCCCATCTACTGTGTCGTGTGTAGTGCATACCGATCCATATAACACACGTGTGAATACCAGATCCATCTTCAGTCCTAGGGAGTACCATTTCCATATACGTTAACCTATGTGAAATCCAGATCCTATGCTGTATCTATGTGAATACCTGACCATGGCGGTATCTTGTGAATACCACCGCCATATACAGTTCTATGTTAAATCAAACCAGGCCATTACATGTCTATGTGAATCCAACACTAACAGTTATCATGTGAATACAGGCCCATATACATTCTATGTGAATACCCAGGACCATTACAGTATCTGTGAATACCAGGTCCCATTACATTACTATGTGAATACTAGTTCCATATACAGTAATCTATGGTGAATACCAGGTCCTATACGTATCTATGTGAATACAGCATCCCATATAGTATCTATGTGAAACCAGCCTATACAGTCTATATGAATACCAAGGCTCATATACAGTGCTGTGTGAATACCAGGATCCATATCGTATCTATGTGAAACCAGGTCCATAGGACACGTATCTATGTGAATACCTACCATTCCATGACAGTATTGTTGTGATTACCAGTTCATTATATCTATGTGAATACCAGTCATGTATACGTATCTATTTGAAATACCTCTGAAGTACTTTGTATACCAGAGGTCTATATACAGTGCATTCATGTCTATAATCCAGGTCCATGTACCGCATATCTATGTTGAATACCAGGACCTAACAGTATCTTAATTGATACATGTCCTGGATAGCATAATACTAATAATACCAGGTCCTAACGTATCTATGTGAATACCAAAGGTCCATATACAGTATCTATGTGAATACCAGGTCCCCATGACAGTTATCGTGTAAATACCAGGACCATGATACATTATCTATGTGAATACCAGGTCATGTCACAATACATGTATCTATGTGAATACCAGGTCATGATACAGTATCTATGTTGGGGGAATACAGACCCCATATACAGTATCGTTGATACCAGGTACCATATACAGTATTATGTTAATAGCAGGCCTATACAGTATCTATGTAAATACCAGGTCATGTACAGTAAATCTATGTGATACCGAGGTCCATCTACAGTATCTATGTTTAATACCAGTCATAACATGTCTATGGTGAGACCAGGTCCATAATACAGTGTCTATTTGAATACCAGGTCATATACAGATCTATTTGAATACCCAGGTCCTATACAGTATCTATGTGAATATCCAGGTCCATATACAAGTATCTTGTGAAAATACCAGTCATATACACCCCCACTACCCAAATACAAGTGTCTCGGTGTCTATGTGAATACAAAATAACCATAAAAAAACCCAACCAGTCCCATGTAAACATCTCTATGTGAAAACAGGGACCATATACAGTCTCCTATGTGAATAACCAGGCCAGATGTACAGTATCTGGGTGTGAATAATACCGAGGTCGTAATAAAAAAAAAAAAAAAAAAAAAAAAAAAAAAAACCATAACCACTATCCAGAAGTATCTATGTGAATAATACAAAACACAGGACCCAATATCCAGTATCTACTGTTGAATACCAGGGTCCAGATATAATACCAATACAAAGTATCTGTGTGAATACAAGGTCCATATACCAGTCTCTATGGTGAAATACCAAGTCCATAAACAGTGTCCCTATTGAATACCAGGTCCAGAGACCTCATCATATCTATGTGAGACAAGGTCCCATATACAGTATCTGTGTAATACCAGGTCCCCGATACCCCAGTATCTATGTGAATACCAGGACCATACCAGGATCTTATGTGAATACCAGGGTCCATATAACAGTATCGTGGTGAAAAATCCCAGGTCCATATACAGATTATGTGCAGACCAGGCCCGCTATACAGTATCTGTGTGAATACCAGGTCCTAATACAGTATCTATGTGAGAACCTGTCCATAAAATACATTAATCTGTGTTAAAACCCGGTCCATGTACAGTAGTGCCTATGTGAATAACCATGTCCCATTACGTATCTAGTGATAAAACCAGGACCTATACATAAATCTATGTGATACCCATAACACCAAGTCCATATACAGAAGTATCTGTGCTGTGTGATTATACCAAGGGGTCCAGATACAAATAAGTCACTATTTAATAACAGGACCATATCCAGTATCTAATGTGATATACCAGTCCATAATACAGTATCTGTTGTGGTGGTGAATACCACCACCAGATCCCAGATACAAGTACAGTATCTATGGTGAAATACCGAGGTCCATATACATACAGTGGTCTATTTGAATACCAGGGGTCCATATCCACTAGTACTTAATTGAGTATCGATGTAATAACAGTTCCCATATACAAAAAGCATCGGTGTGAAATACCAGGAGGTCCATATAATCAAGTATCTATGTGAATAAAAATACCAAGGACCATATCAGTATCAATAATGTGAATACCAGGTCCATATTACTACTGACTGTGCAGTGTGTATGTTTTGGTGAATACCGTTCCATATCACACATCTGTGGTGAATAAACCCAGAATCCCCATCTTCCTCTTCAAACAGCAGCATCATATCTATGTTGAGTACCATTTCCATATTTATCAACGTTAAACTATGTGCAAAACCAGATTCCATTATACTGTATCATCTATGTGAATACCATGCAGGACCATATGCGGGTATAGCTATGTGAATACCAGACCGCATATAAACGTATCTATGTAATACCAGTCCATGTAAAGTGTCTAATTGGAATACCAGCAGGACGGACAATTATGTATTCTATTGAATAACAGAAAGAGGGCCCAATATAGACACAAACCAATGTCTTTTGAATAAACCAGGCAGGGTCCCATCTAACAGTAATCTTGTGAAACCAAACCAGGTCCCTATCAAACAAAGACAGTTCTATGTGAATACTAGTCCATGTATAGTACTTGAAGACCAGTTCCCATATACATTTATCTACTATGTGAATAATACCAAGGACCAACATACTGTATCATGTGAATATCATGATCATGACACTTATACAAACCATATATATTTGATAACAGGCCCATATACAGTATCTGTGTGAATACCAGGTCCATATACAGTATCTATGTGAATACCAGGGGAACAGGTACACAAAATGTATATATCTATGTGAGAATACAGCAGGTGGGGGCTTCCAACAGGTTGCCAAGGGTCCCACCATACAGTAATATTGATACCAGGTCCATGTATATATCTATGTGATACCGACCATAATACAGTCTAATGTGAATACAAGGCCCAATGTACAGAACACACAGGGGCCCTACCCTCAAGTGTTAAGAAGTGAATACAGGTCCCATTACAGTATATATAATGTTAATAACCCCTACCCACCCCAGGACGAATATACAGTCTCTCTGTGAATACCATTCCGGTATAGTATATATAAATAATACCCAGTCCATATACTGCCGTTATATGTGAATACCCGGACCTATACCAGTATCTATTGTGAATACCATGTCCATATATACATATCTATGTTAATACTACTAGGAGGTCTACTGGACCATGTACAAGTATTATGTAAATAACCCAGGTCCATGTACATATCTATTTTAATACCATGGTCCATATCCGTCTCTATCTATGTGATAAACTGCCAGGTCCTATAGTCTCTGGTGAATCCCAGGATCCAAATATACAGTGTCTATGTGAATACCAGGTCCATTTACAAACAAACATATCTATGATGATACCAGTCCTGTACAGTATCTTCTATATGAAAACAGGACCAATACAGTAATCTATGTGAATACCAGGTCCATATAGCAGTATTAAATGTGAATACCAGGACCATATACAATAGATCCTAGGTGAATCCAGGGGGTCCCTTATACAGTAATCGTTTTGAATATCAGTCCATATACAAGTATCTATGGTGAATAGAATAACCCTCCAGGACCATATACAAGTATCAGGTGAAGACCCAGGTCATATACAAGTAATCTGTGTGAATACCAGTCCATATACAGTATCTATGTGATCCCCAGGTCATATACAGAGTTTCCGTATTTGAATACCAGGTCCTATACAGTATCTATTGAATCCAGGTCCAAATACAGTATCTGTGTGAATACCATGGCAGGGGTCCATATCCAGTATCATGTTAATAACCAGGCGCATGTACAAGTATCTATGGAAATGGTGAATACCCGGACCATCAATGATACAGATCTATGTGATACACGGTCTATTTACAGTTCTATGTGATTTGGGGTCCATATCAGTATCTTTGTGACTACCAGGACCGAATCAGTAGCTACATGTGAAATAACCAGTACCATAATTAAAACAGTATCTATTAAATACCAGGTCCATGTAACATAATCTTAATGTGAATACCAGGTCCATGACAAAAGGGTATATTTTTGAATACAAGGTCCAATAACTGTAAGCTAACTATGTGAATACCAGGTCTATATACATATCTATTGAATACCAGGATCCATATACAGTATCTGGTGAATACCAGGAGAACCATCGAATCTATGTGAATACCAGGATCATATACAATACTTTGTAATACAGTGCTATACAGTATCTATGTGAATACCAGGTCCATATAAACAGTATCAGGTGATACCAGGCCACATTGGTTAACATATCGTATTGATGTGAGTAACCAGGACCCTCCATAACAGTACTATGTGAATTAACCATGTCCATGTACGTTATCTATCTGATTCAGGCCATATATCCTATCTATGTGAATACCCACACCACGCCCAGGTAGGCCAGATCCTTACATAGTCATTTGATAAACCCAAGGGAAACCGAACATACTGTATCTAGATTGAATAATCATGTGACCCATATACAGTAATCTGATCTATCTGTTTTGCCCCCCACCCCGCCTCCCTCCCCTCTTCCACCCCCCTCTCCACCCCCTCTCCCCACCCCCCCCCCCACCCGGTCCATCTCCCTTGTTTCCTCTCCTATCGTCTCTCTTCTCCTACCTTTCTCCCTGTTCTTTCTTCTCTTCTCTCTGCCTTGCTTACTTCTCTTCTTCTCTCTTCTTCTGCTTCTCATTCTTTCTCCCTAGTTCTTCTTCTACTCCCTATCTTCGGCTCTTCTTTGTCGCTCTCTTCTTCTCTCTTCTTTCTTCTTCTTCTCTCTCTCTTCCTTTCTTCTCTCATTCTATTCGATCTCTCTTCTCTCTTCTCCTTCTCTCCTCTCTTCTTCTCTTGGGCTCCCCCCCGGTCCCCTCCCGTCAGCAGTGAATCCACCCCGGTCCATTATAGTATCTTTGTAAATACCAGGACCATAATACAGTATCCCTGTGAACAACAGGTCCATATACAGTATCTATGTGAATACCAGGTCCATGTACAGTGTCTATGTGAATACCAGGTCCCTGTACAGTATCTCTTGTGGAATACAGGTCCATTGGGCATTATATACATTATCTATGTGAATAAAAGTCCATATATAATACCGTCTCTATGTGAATACCCCAATTCCCATCCAATACACATTATCTATGTGACTACCAGGTCAAATATACATATCTATTTGAATAATACCACAGGTCCCTCATACAGTATCTATGTGAATGACCAGGTCCATATACACAAGTGTCTCTGTGAATAACCAGGGTCCATGTAACATTAAGCTATGTGAATACCAGGACGATATCAGTACTATTTGAATACCATGTTCAATGTAAAGTATATATGTTAATACCAGTACCATATGCCAGTCATCTATAGTGAAAAACTCCAGTCCCGTGTACCTATATATTTAATACCCCCGAGGACCATATACATAATCTATGTGAATACCAGGTCCATGTATAGTATATATGTTAATACTAGGACCATAACGTAACTCTTGATTGGAATGCCAAGGGTTCCCATATACAGTAAACTATGTGAATCCAGGTCCATGTACAACAAGTATCTATGTGATACCATGTCGGTGCGTTCCATATACATATATAATGTTAGATAACCTAAGACCATATAAGTATATTGTTTAATATAACCATAAAGTGTCTATGGAATACCAGGTCCATGTACATATCTATGTTGAATACCGGACCATTGTCCAGTACGTTGTGAATACCAGGTCCTTCCAATGACAGTAGGTCTATGTTGCAATACCAGTTACCCTATACATTATCTCTATGTGAATACCAGGTCCATATAACAGAGTATCTTTGAATTAATCAGTACCATATACAGTATCTATGTGACTACCAGCAAGGAGTCCATATCATAACTATAAATGAATACCAGGATCATATACAGTGTCTATGTGAAATACCAGGGATGCAGGACCTATACAAGTCATTCTATGTGAACCAGTGCCATATACATATATTTATATACCAGTGATCCATAAGTATCTGGTAGCCGGCATGTACGTTATGTGAATAACAGGACCATATACCACCGTATCTATTAATACCAGGTCCAGGTCTACAGTATCATGCTATATGATGAATACCAGGATCCATATACAGTATCTATGTGAAAATCATTACAGGTGCTGTCATATACAGTATCTATATGAATAAAAAGTACAAGAGTCCATGGATACCAGCGCTGAGCCATATCTATCTTTTATACTCTCTATCATATGTTGAATACCAGGTCCATTTATAGTATCTATGGGAATACACAGGTCCCTGTACAGGGTTATCTATGTGAATAATGCCATGACATGAATATCAGACATAACCGTATTATCGTGAATACAGGACCATATACGTAGTCTGTTGAAATACCAGGGTCCATGTAAAAGTATTCTTCTATTGACTACCAGGTCACACATATTGAAAGTCATCAGTATCTATGATACCAAGGCAATACTACAGTATCTATGTACTCAGGCCATGACAGGTAGTATATGTAAATACCAGGCCATGTACAGTATCTATGTGATACAAGGACACAATAATCTACGTGGAATCGACTAAGTGTATTGATAAACCAGAATAGATTTTACCATGTATAATACTATATGACAGTACTCAGGTCCACATACAGCATGATACAGGATATCTTCGTTGAGTACCAGGCCATATACAGTTATATGTGAAATCACCAGATCCATCTACGTTAGTAGGTAATACCAGGACCAACAGGATCTATGGTAAATAACCAGGTAAGTACGTATATGTTGAATACAGTCCATGATACGTGTCTATTTGAATACCATTTGTGCATATAACTGTAACTCATGTTTGAATACTCGTGTCATTATACAGTGTCTATGTGAATACGGACCATTAATACAGTATCTTGTTGAAACAGTCACATGTACAGTAGCTCTGTGAATACCAGGCCAATCAAGGACCTATGTAAGTCAACAGGTCCAATGACTGTGCAGTGTGTAATGTGAATACGAGTCCATGTAAACACATCTGTGTGAATAACCATACCATCGTCATATCTATGTGAGTACCAGTTCTCATATCGTTAACTATGGTGAAACCAGATCCATATACTTGTACTAGTGAATACCAGGACCATATGCGGATCTATGTGTAATACCACGCCATATACGTATCGATGTAAATACCAGGTCCATGTACAGTTGTCTATTGATACCAGAGCAATGATCATTATCTATGTGAATAAACAGGCCCCAATACATGTCTATTTGAATACCAGGTTCCATCACGTATCTGTGAAAACCAGGTCCTATCCAGTATCTATTAATACCAGGTCCCTATACGTATCTTTGAATACAAGGACCACATACTGTAATCTATGTGAATAGCAGGAACCATATAAAACCAATAATATGTAATAACAGGGAACCGCCCATATACCGTATCTGTTTGAATACCAGGTCCATATACATTATCTATGTGAATCCAGGTCCATTTTATATCTTGTGAATACCAGGTCCCTACAGTATATATTTGAATACAGGTCCATTTAAGTAATCTATGTGGAATACCGGACATATACAGTATCTATGTGAATTACAGGCCCATGTACAGGTCCTATGTGATACTGGTCCCATGTACATATGTAATTTTAATACCAGTACGATATAATACAGTCTCTCTGTGAAACCATGTCCGTTTATAGTCATATATATATAATACCATCCATATCCTGGATCTATGTGAATACCAGGACCATATACAGTTCTATGTGAATACCAGGTCCATATACAGTATCTATGTGAACTACCAGGACCATGTACAGTATCTATGGAAATTACCAGGTCGTGTTACAGTATCCTATGTGATACCAGGTCCAGATACAGTATCTATGTGAATACCAGCCCATGTTACAGTACTATGAAATACCAGGTCCATGTACAGTATCTCTGTGAATCCACCAGGTCCATATACAGTATCTGTGTGAATACGGTCCATGTACAGTATCTATGTGAATACCATGACCTAATACGATATCTACGTGAATACCAGGTCCATATACAGTACTTGTGTGAATACCAGGTCCATGTACAGTATCGATGGAATACTACAAGTACACATAACTGTAAATCTATGTGCATCATCAGGACCATATACCTATATATGTGAATAACATGCCCATATACAGTCTCTGTTTGGAATACCAGTCATATACGATCTATGTAATACCAGGTCATGTATAGTATCTATGTGAATCCAGGCCTATACAGTATCTTGTGAAACCAGGCCATGTAGCAGTGTCCTATGTGAAGACCGTCCATGTACAGTATATGTTAATACCCCGAGGACGATATACAAGTCTCTCTGTGAATACCATGTCCTGTTAGTAGATATATACTATACCCGTCCATATACTGTACTCTATGGAATACCAGAACCATTACAGTATCTCGATTGATACCGAGGTCCTATAAACAGTATCTATGTGGAATACCAGATCCAGTATACAGTATCTATGTGTAATACCAGTGATCCATATTACCGTATCTTATGGAGAATCCCATGGTCCATATACAGTAGTCTATGTGAATACAGACATGACATACTATGAATACCAGTTATGACAGATTGTGAATACCAGGTCCATATACAGTATCTATGTGAATACCAGGTCCATGTACAGTATCTATGTGAATACCATGACCATATACGATATCTACGGAAACCAGGTCCTATCCAGTATCTATGTGAATCCCAGACCATTACAGTATCTATGTAAATACCCATTTTCCATGTCAGTATTTAAGTGACTACCTAGGTCCATGTAACAGTTCTCCATGTAAATACCAGGTCATGTACATATCTAATGTGATACCAGGTCCATGTACAGTAGCTAGTTGAATACCAGACCATATACCTAATCAATGTGAAAATACCATTCCATGTCACAGTAATCTATGTGATACCCAGGACCATATACAGTATCTATTTGAATACCAGGTCCATGTACAGTGTCTATGTGAATATTGGGTCCATGTACAGTGTCTATGTGAATACTAGGTCCATGTACAGTATCTTCTGAAATAACCAGGTCCGTTACAGTATATCTGTGACTGCCATGACCATATAATTAATCATGTGAATACCAGGTCCATGTACAGAGTCTATTTGAATACCAGGTCCATATACATACTGTATCTATGTGAATACCAGGTCTATATACAGTATCTATGTGAATACCAGGTCCATATACAGTATCTATGTGAATACCAGGACCATAGAATCTATGTGAATACCAGGATCATATACAGTATCTATGTGAATACCAGGTCTATATACAGTATCTATGTGAATACCAGGTCCATATACAGTATCTATGTGAATACCAGGTCCATGTACAGTATCTATGTGAATACCAGGACCATAAACAGTATCTATGTGAATACCAGGTCCATGTACAGTATCTATATGAATTCCAGGACCATATACAGTATCTATGTGAATACCAGGTCCATGTACAGTATCTATGTGAATACCAGGACCACATACTGTATCTATGTGAATATCAGGACCATATACAGTATCTGTTTGAATACCAGGACCATATACAGTATCTAT
>CM033474.1:10040967-10199093 GCA_019447015.1 Hymenochirus boettgeri
TAGTACTGTATATGGATCCTGGTATCTTACAATTTTATAAATACTGTATATGGACGGCACCATTGTAATTCTGGTACATAGATACTAGTATGGCTATTATAGACTGTGTGCCTGGTAGTCAATAGATATGTATAATGGACCTGGTATTCAATAGATACTGTACATCTGGGTCCTAGATATTCACATGAATGGTTATACTGTATGTACATGGACCTGGTATTAACGACATGTTATCACAAGATACTGTCATATGGTCTGGTATTTCACATAGATACTGTACATGACTGGTATTAATCAATAGGTACTGATGGTCCTGGTATTTACATAGATACTGTATATGGACTGTTATTTACTAGATACTGTAACATGAGGTAATCACTAGTCCGTCTGATGCACATAGATACTGTATAATATGGCCTAGGTATCACATAGATAAGCTGTGGGACCTGGGTATTACCATAGATACTGTAATGGACCTGGTATTCCACAACGATACTGTATAGGTCTGGTATTCACGTAGATAATGTACAGGGACCTGGTATTCACATAGATACTGATGGGACCTGGTATTAATAGATTCAGGACATGTTTTCACAGATACGATATGGCCTGACCAGATTCGATCCTGGTATTCACAATAGATTACTGTATATGGACGGCTGTATTCAACATAGAGAGTACTCGTATTGGAGCCTGGTATTCACATAGATTATGGCTGGTATCTTTGGATATGGGACTGTGGTCCACATAGATAACTGTACTGGACCTTGGTATTACCAAGATACTGTACATATCCTGGTATTCACATAACACTGTATATGGTCCTGGTATTCACATAGATACATGTACTATGGACTGGTAGTCACATAGATACTGTATATGGACCGTTATATATGACAGCCTGATTCACAATAGATACTGTAACATGGACTGGTATTCAACATACGATACTGTATTATGGACCTGGTCTTCACACACTACATGCCGATTCACAGATACTGTATATGGAACCTGGTATTACACAGATACTGTTAATGGCCTGGTAGTTCACATGATACTGTACATGGACCTGGATTCCAAGCTACCTGTATATGACCTGTTATTCACTAGGATACTGTATAATAAAATTGACCATGATATTATAATTTAATATGTATCATAATGGCCTGGTATTGCCAATACGATTGATACTCTGTAGATGGTCCTGGTATTTGACATAGGATACGGTACTGGACTGGTATTCACTAGATACTGTCAGGACTGGTTCACAAACAGCATATGATCCTGTACAATCTGGACACCTGGTATTTACATAGATAACTGTACAGGACCTGGTATTCACATAATACTGTAGATTGGGTCCTGGTATTCCACAGAACGAGTGTCAATGTATTACAGTAATACTGGACCGATGATTCCATGAGTATTGCTGTTTCAATAGATTACTGTATATGGATCCTGGTAATTCACAAGATATGTACATGGACCTGGTATTCTACATAGATACTGTCATGACCGGGTTTCAATATGATACTGATATGGTCCTGTATTCCACATAGATACTGTGATGGCCGTACATAGAAGTATATCCTATCACAAGATACTAGTAGGGACCTGGTATTCACATAGATTACGTTCTAATGGACCTGGTATTCACATGAGATCAGTATATGGACCTGGTATTCACATAGATACTGTACATGGACTAGGTATTCTAGTACTAATAACTGGTATCCATGAGACCATGCCTGTCTCACAGATACTGTAATGGTCAACTGGTATTCACAAAGATACTGTGTATATGTACCCTGGGTATCACATAGAATCCTGTATATGGGCCTGTATTCACATAGATATGTTATGGACCTGGTATTAACATTTCGAACTGTAATATGACTGGTATCACATAGATACTGTAACCAGGACCTGGTATTCACTAGATACTTTATCGGGATCCTGGTATTCACATAGTACTGGAGCATGGAACCCTGGTATTCACATAGATACTTTATATGGGAACCTGGTAATTCACAAGATACTTAATGGGCCTGGTATTCCAAAGATTACATGCATGGACTGATATTCACATAGATACTACTGATGATAAATAGAACGAGGACCTGGTATTCACATAGATACTGTACATGGACCTGGTGTATTCACATAGATACGGTACATGGGACCCTGGTATTCCACATAGATTTACTGTCCTATGTATTCATGATACGAACGGCTGGTATTCACAGTAGATTCACTTGTATATGGACCGGTATTCTACATAGATACTGTACATGGACCTGGTATTCACATAGATACTGTATATGGCCCTGGTATTTACAAATACTGTATATGGCCTGGTATTCACATAGAACTGAGCTATCATAGCACTACATGGACTGGTATTCACATGAGGTACGTACATGGACCTGGTATTTCACATAGCTATACAGCCTGTATTACATAGACGAGTCCTGGTAGTTACATAGACTACGTATCAGGACCATGGTATCACATTAGATACTGTAGATGGTTCCTAGTATTAACAAGAATACGTATATGGACTGTATTCACATAGATACCTGTATATGGACCTGGTATTCACATAGGATACTGTACTATGGACCTGGTAATTCACTCTATATGGATACTGGACTGGTATTACACATAGAACTGTCATGGACTGGTATGCAACTAGATACTTATATGGATCTGGTATTCACATAGGATAAGCCGTTCAAAAGATAAGTTATGGACCTGATATTTCACATAGAACTGTAAGCTGTACCTGGTATTCAACAAGTACTAGTATATGTGACCTGGTTATTTCACATAGACACTGTATATGGACCTGGTATTCACATGGATACTGTATATGACTGATCACATAGATACTGTATAATGGACTGGTATTCCATATCTGTCATGGATCCTGATCAGCTACTGAAGACCTGGTATTCACCTAGATACTGTACAGGACCTGGTATTCACATAGATACTGTAATGGATCCTGTATTCACCTAGATACTGTATAGGGACCTGGTATTCACATAGATACTTACTGGTCTGGTATTGCACATAGATTACTGGTATATGGACCTGGTATTCACAAGATCTTATACTGGTCGTATTATAGAGCAAGGGCCTTGGGGGTATTCACATAGATACTGTGACATGGATTGATCTGTATCTTCTTCACATAGATACTGTACTATGGACCTGGTATCACTAGAAGTAATGGACTGTTTTCAAATATATGGACCTGGTATTCACATAGATACTCGTACGTGGACCTGGATTCCAAAGATACGAGTATGACACTGTATTCACATAGCTACGAGTACTGGACCTGGAATTCACATAGATACCGTATATGGACCTGGTATTCACATAGATACTGTATATGCCTGTTCTCGATACCTGTATATACTGTCACATAAGATACTGTACTGGACTGGTATTCCATAGATACTGTAGATGGGCACTGGTATCAATGATACATTGACCTGATCACAAGACAATATATGTCTGGATTCAGGATGTATGGCCCGGTATTCACCATAGATACTGTATATGGGATAGCCTGAACTGCTGGTCATTACACTAGATACTGTAGATGGACACTGGTATTCACATATACTGTATATGGACCTGATTCCCATAGGATACGTGTTATGGTCTGGTATTCACATAGAACGTATTGGACCTGGTATTCACAATACTGAATGACTGTACACATGATCGACACATGGTATCACATAGATACTGTACATGGTCCGGTATTCCATAGACATATCTGTACAGATGGATTTCCGTGGTATTATGGACCTATACAGATACTGTATATGGATCCTGGTATTCCCATAGAAACTGTATATGGTACCTGGTATTCACATAGATTGTATAGTGGATCTGAGTTATACATAGATTAGTATATACCTGTTCAAATTAGACACTGGTAAATACTGTCACATAGACATGTAATATGTGACCTGGTATTACCAATAGAACGTACATGGACATGGTATTTACATAGATACTGTATATGGCCTGGTATTCACATAGTAATACTGTACATGGACTGGTATTCACAGACAGTATAGGACATGGTTTACGATCCGACATGGAACGGTATTCACTAGAGACGTTGAATGGCCCGTGGTATTCAAATAGATTACTAGTAATGGACCTGTATCACATAGACCTGAATGGAACTGGTTTTACACAGCTACTGTACTATGGTCCTGGTTCACATAGAACACTGTATATGGACCTGCGTTTTCACAATACTGTATACATGTACACTAGTACTGAATTGCACGTATTATGTATAACTGTACATGGACTGGATTCACATAGATACTGTTCATGGTACCTGGTATTCATAATACTGTAAGATCGTATCATGATCATGGACGACGGTATTCACATAGATAACTGTATATGGCCTGGTATCAACATAGATACTGTATATGGACCTGGTATCACATAGATAACTGTTATGGGGGGACCTGGTATTCACATAGAACTGTATAATGGACCTGGTATTCAACATAGACTGTATTGGGACCGTGTATTCACATATGATATGTATAGGTCCTGATATTCACATTGAGTACGTAGCATGGCCTGGTATTCACATAAGATACTGTACATGGACCTGTATTTACATAGATAACTAGTACAAGGACTGGTATTCACACACTGCTGTACATGTACCTGGTATTCAATATCATATGGATATATCAATGTGTGATATGGAACCTGTTATCACAAGTTACTGATAGATCCTGGATACATTGTACCTGTGATGGACCATGGTATCTGGTGACGTATCCATAGATACTGTATATGGTCCTGGTAATTCACATAGATACTGTAGATGGACCTGGTATCACATAGATATGTATATGGCCCTGAATTCACATAGATACTGTATATGGCCTGTATTCCATAGATCGTAGCATGGACCTGGTTTCACATAGATACTGATATGGACCTGGTATTCACATAGGATACTGTATATGGCGTGGATTCACCATAGACCTGTATAGGTCCTGGGTGGGATGTAGCCATAGATAAGTATATGGACCTGGTATTCAAATAGACTCTGTATATGGCCTGTAAGATATGTCACATGAGACTTATTACTGTTGTACATGGACCTGGTATTCACATAGATATCGTATGATGGCCTAATTTCCTGGTCTATATCACATAGATACTGTATATGGGACCTGGTATTCCGACATGCACCGGCTTCCATATCTGTATTGGCCTGTATCACATAGTATGTATATGACCTAGGTATTACACATATATACTATAGGGACCTGGTATTCAATTAGAAAATATACTGTACTGGACATGGTATTAACACTATATACTGAACTGGATCATGTATTCCACATAGATACTGATACATGACTGGTATAACTTACCGTAGATACTACATGGCCTGGTATTACCTAGATATGATGGACTGTATACCAGACTGTTAGCCTGGTATTTCAATAGATACCTGTACATAGACCTGTAGGTCTTCACATAGACTGTATATTGACCTGGTATTCACAATAGACATACTGTATAATAGCCTGTTCTCACATAGATACTGTATATGGTCCTGGTATCACATAGAAACCGTACTGGAACCTGTATTACATAGATACTGATATGAGGCTGTTATTAAATCAATAATCGTAATGGGACCTGTGTATTCACATTATGATGGACTAGTATTCATAGCTGCCGACGTATTCACATAGATACTGTATATGGACCTGTTGTTCACAATGGATACTAGTATATGGACCTGGGTATTCAAAGATACGAATACATCGACCGGTATTCACATAGATACTGTATGGCCTGGATCACTAGAGAAAATATTGATATTCACAGATACTGGTATATGTCCTGTATTCCCATAGATAAAGTATAATATTGGTTTCCGGAATACTGTACTATAGATACTGTCTACATGGACACTGTATAAGATTAGGAAGCCTGGAATTATTGATAACTACCATGGACATGGTATTCACATAGATACTGTATATAGGTCCTGGTATTCACAATAGATACTGTACATGGACCTGGTATTCACATAAATACGTATATCTGGATCCATGGTATTCACATAGATATGATTGACGTATCACTAGATACTGATATGATCGTAACATGATCTCCTGTCTAGTTCTGTATATGACGGATCAATAGATAACTGTATATGGACGTGGTATTCACCATAGATACTGTATGGACCTGGTATTCCCCACATAGAAACTGTATATGGAACTGGTTTCAAACAGACCACTGTTATGGGCCTGTTATTCACAATTATGGTTATATGTTCCTGATATTCACAATAGATACAGTATGTGGTCCTGTATCACATAGACACTGTATAAGGACTGGTATCACATAGATTACTATCACAAGGACCTGTATTCACATAGATGCGTACATGGACTGGTTCAATAGATACTGTATATGGATCTAGTATTCACATATTAGATGCTGTATATGGACTGGTTTCACATAGATACTGTATATGATCCTGGTATTCACATTGATACTGTAGATGGACCTGGTATTCACATAGATACTGTATATGGTCCTGGTATTCACATAGATACTGTAGATGGGATTGGTATTCAAATAGATACTGTATTGGGCCTGGCAATTCTACATAGATACTCGTATTATGGTTCCCTGGTTCCACAAGATAGCTGTAGTGGACCTGGTATTAACCCAGTTACTGTATATGGGACCCTGGTAATTACATAGATACTGTAATGGTTCTTGGTATTCACAAGTACTGTATATGGACCTGGTATGTACTCGATACAGTACTATGGACACTGGTATTTCCATAGACCCTGTACATGGACCTGGTATTCACATAGATACTGTACATGGACCTGGTATTTACATAGATACGTACAGGACCTGGTATTTCACATAGATTACTGTATATGGTCCTCATATTTACATATATACTTTATATGGTCTTAGTCATTCACATATATACTGTATATGGACCGACCTGGTATTCACATAGATACTGACACTGGACCGGGTATGTCACATAAGTACTGTATATGACCTGGCATTCACAGGTTACTGTATATGGTCTAGTTATTAAATCATCTATACATACAGGACCTGGTCAGTCACATAGATACTGTAATAGTCCTGGTATTACCAAATATATATGTACACGGGAATGGTATTCACATAGATACTGCATATGGTCCTGTATTAACATATTACTGATACATGGACTGGTATCACATAGATACGGTATATCGTCCTGGTATTACACATAGGAACTTACATGACCTGGTTTCACATGACCTGTATATGGACTGGGGTATTCACATAGAAATGTATATGGAGACTGGTATTCAAATAATACTGTTATGGACCTGTAGTCACATAGTATCGTGTATGGAAACTGGTATAACATAGATACTGTATATGGACCTGTTAATTCACATATATCTTGTATATGGACCTGGTATTCCACATAGATACTGGTACATGACCTGGTATTCACATAGAACACTTACATGACCTTGGTTCACCTAGATCCTGGTATATGGACCTGTTGTTTCACACATGGATATTTCATGGTCCTGGTATTTTACAAAGATACTATACATGGACCGGGTATTCACATATATACTGTTTGACCTGGTAGTCACATAGACACTATTGAACGGTATTCAAACAATACTGTATATGGTCCTGATCTTCACAGATACCGTAAGTGGTCCTGGTATTCACATAGATCCTGTACAGGACCTGTACTTCAACATAGATACTGTATAATGGTCCTGGAATCATATATATTAGTTTTTTTTTTTTGTAACATGGACTGGGTATTCACATCGATACTGTATTGGTCCTGGTATTCACATAGAACTGTACATGGACCCTGGTTATTCACATAGCTCCTGTATATGGGACCTGGTATTCACATAGATCTGTATATAGACCCTGGTATTTTTCCACTGATACTGTATATTATCCTGGTATTCACCATAGATTCTATGGGTCCTGTATTCACATAGAACTGTATAGGACCTGGTATTCAAATAGATACTGTATATGGACCTGGTATATCACTAGATACTGATGTTGGGACCTGGTATTCCACATAGAAACTGTATATGGACCTGGTATTTCAAACGACAACTGTATAATGGGCGTTTTCACATATATATGGTAATTGGGTCCTGATTTCACATAGATACAGTAAATGTGTCCTGGTATTCACATGATACTGTATATGGACATGGTATTCACATAGATATATACAGGACCTGGTATTCACTAGATGCTGTACATGGACCTGGTATCATATAGATACTGTAATGGACCTAGTATTCACATAGATGCTGTAAATATGAGCCGGTTTTCACAAGATACTGTATATGATCCTGGTATTCACATTGATACTGTAGATGGACCTGGTATTCACATAGATACTGTATATGGTCCTGGTATTCACATAGATACTGTAGATGGATCTGGTATTCACATAGATACTGTATATGGCCCTGGAATTACTAGATACTGTATACTGGTCCTGGTATTCACATAGATGCTGGTAGTGGACCTGTATTAACATAGTTACTGTATATGGACTGGTCTTCACATGATACTGTATATGGTACTGGTTTTCACATGATACTGTATATGACCTAGGTATTTAACATAGATAACAGTATATGGACCTGGGTATTCAAATAACCCTGTACTGGGACCTGGTATTCATGATACTGTACATGGACCTGGTATTTACATAGATACCTGTACATGGACCTGGTATTCACATAGATACTGTATATGGTTCTCATATTTACATATATACTTTATATGGTCTTAGTATTCACATATATACTGTATAATGGACCAGAACATGGTATTCACCTAGATACTGTACATGGACCTGTATTCACATAGTTACTTCTGTTAATGGAACTGGCATTCACATAGTACTGTATATGGTCCCCTAGTATTAACTATAACTATACATTGGACCTGGGTATTCACATAGATACTGTATATGGTCCTGGTATTAACATATATACTGTACACGGACATGGTATTCACATAGATACTGCATATGGTCCTGGTATTAACATATATACTATACATGGACCTGGTATTCACATAGATACTGTATATCGTCCTGGTATTCACATAGATACTGTACATGGACCTGGTATTCACTAGACACTGTATATTGACCTGGTATTCACATCGATACTGTATATGGACCTGTTATTCACATAGATACTGTATATGGACCTGGTAGTCAATGATACTGTGTATGGAACTGGTAGTAACATGATACTGTCTATGGACCCTGTTATCACATAGATCTGTAAATGGCCTGGTATCACATAGATACTGTACATGGACCTGGTATTCACATAGACAACTGTACTGGACCTGGTATTCACATAGATACTGTAGTATGGACCTGTTTTGTTCCATGGATACTGGATATGGTCCTGGTATTTCACAAAGATACTATACATGGACCTGGTATTCACATATATACTGTATGGACCTGGTATTCACATAGAAACAGTATGATGGTCCTGGTATCAACAGATACGTATATGGCCGGATATTCCCATCGATCTATGTGTCCTGGTATTCACATATGATACTGTAGGCATGGGACATTACTGTTAATGACTGTATTCAATAGATTACTGTATATGGTCACTTCGAAGTCATATGATATGACATGGATCACAGATATTTAGGGGTATAGTCACTAGATACTGTATTGGACCTGGTATCACATAAACTGTAATGGACCTGGTATTCACATAGATTAGCGAATAGGACACTGGTATCAACTAGATACGTATATGAGTACCCTGGTATCACATAGAAATACTGTATATAGGGACCTGGTATTCCATAGATTACTAGGTCCGGGTATTTCACAAGATACTGATATGGACCCTGGTATTCACAAGATCATTTACGGATTGACCTGGTATTCACATAATTCATTCCGGTATTCATATGACGTAGGCTGGTAGTCACATAGATATGTACATGGACCTGGTATTCACAGTATGTAACTGCTACTATGGACCTGTGTAATTTATAGACACTGTAATGGGTCCTGGGTATCACAGAGAACCATGTATACTGGATACTGGTAAGGATTCACAATGGATAGCTGTGATAACTGATCTGGCCATATTCACATAGATACTAGTAATGGGACCGGTGATTTCACATTAGATTCTTAATGGTCCTGGATCAAATGATACTGTAATAACAGGTATCTGAGATAGCCTGTATCACAGAGATTATCTGGATTCAATAGAAAGATTGCTGGTAGTCACATAGATACTGTACAGGACTGGTTACCAATTTGTGACTGATTCACCATCAGACTACTGTTATGGTCTGGTATTCCACATCAGATACTGATAGGACTGGTATACATATAGATACCTGTATACATAGATACCGTACAGGGCCTGATACATAGATTACTGTAAAAGGACTGATTCACACAGATAAGTATGGGACTGTATAAACTGTCAGGCTGGTATTACACATAGATACGTAATGGTACTGGTTTCACACTAGGATACTGTACATGGACCTGGGTATTCGAATAGATACTGGTAAGGACCTGGTATTCACACAGTTACTGTATATGGACTGGTATTCCAAATAGACCCCTGTACATGGCCTGGGTATTTCCCATGATACTGTATATGGCCCTGGTATTCCATAGATACTGACATGGTCCCCCCACCCCCCCCTCCCCCCCTCCCCCCCCCCCCCCCCCCCCCCCCCCGCCCCCCCCCCACTCCACCCTCTCTCATGTGAATACCAGGTCCATGTACAGTATCTATGTGACTACCAGGCCCATATACAGTATCTATGTGAATACCAGGACCATAGAATCTATGTGAATACCAGGCCCATATACAGTATCTATGTGAATACCAGGACCACATACTGTATCTATGTGAATACCAGGTCCATGTACAGTATCTATGTGACTACCATGTCCAGTCTATTTCTAAACGCCAGGGTGCTTTATGTGTCGTTGTCTATAAATATCAAATGTACACTGGTGCCTATAACATAAACATCTGAAGATGCCTGAATATATTATTAATTGCTCTTAGCTTAAGTACTTGACTCCTAACACATCCTTAAATAATGCACAAGTGTGTTATAGTCTTATAAATATATAACAATTCTTTTTATTGCTTCAAAGAGTTTCTTTCTAGATTCTATAGTAAACATGCCAAGTCTAAAAGGTACATGACACCAAAAATAAAATGTGTACATGTAAATTAAAGGGAAACATGTTCCCTAAATACAAAGAGCATTGGAAAGAACTAGAATCAATTTCTGTAGTTGCTGTGAATGCAAAGTTACAGGTATGCAAATTTTAAAGGGTATCTCCACTCTGAAAAAAGAAATCTGCAGTATAGGGCACCCTAGCCCACCTCCAACTGCCATATTTGGTAAGTTAAAAAGCTTCAGAAATGTACTTACATGCCTTTGTTCCCCTGGCGCTCTGATCCTGGCCCTCTGCTTGATGGAAATGCAAACAGGGGGCCGGACTGGCAGCCACGTCTGTGATTGGCTGAGAGGTACCTAAACATGGGTACTCACAGTAATGAGAAAGGGGCCCGACGGTATCTTCCCTTTCTCGTTACTGTGTGTAGCGCATTTTCGAGCCCTCCAGAAAATACTGAACGTTCACCGTTGGCCTTGGGATCATTCAGAAATGCCCGATAACTTCCCGCGCTCACGGTCGTCTCCCTGTACTACATCTGGGTACACACATGCACGATTGTTCTGTCATATTGTAATGATCGCACTACTCACATTTTCGTGCGTTATCCCTGTGTAGAGTATAGGGAGAACGCTCGGGACCGCAGAGTTCCCCCAGCTGCGGCGACTCCTTTAAGTACAGGGAGACGACGGCAGGTGAGGGAAGTTTTTATGCATTTCCTGAGACCGACGGCTGAACACTCTTCATCCTTGGGAACGCTTGTAAATGCGCTACACACAGTAATGAGAAATGGGCGATACCGTCAGATCATCCCTTTCTTACTACGTTACCCACCTTTAAATTATAGGGAGTCCGCTGGGGGAAATCTTCTCAAGCGTTCTCCCAATGCTTTATATTAGGAAGGGACTTGGGACTGTGAGTGGTAACAGTCGTCCATGCGTGTGCCCAGCTTTATGGTTGCCTTAAGATTCCAAACACTATTATTATTATAACATAGTATAAATAATAACACACTGAGCAGGGATCCAGTTATCAGCTGAGGTCTGATAGAATGTGATTCTGTCACTAGAATGTTTACCCTGATACAGTGCAGGATCTGCTCCCCGTACACAGACAATCAAACAATAGACACACACTCACACCCCTGGATTTTTTGCAGCACTGGTGGAAATGATTCTTTTCCTGTCGAATGGAATGTAGCAGTGCAGAAACCAGCCACGTTACGAGATGATTAAACACAATGCAGAGGGTCTTTATTTATTTTGTATTTTTTGCTTACAGAAATGTAAATGTTGTGATATTTTTAAACTGTAACAAAAATATAACAAAAAACACAAGATCCAAACTCAGTAGAAATGCAGATTGTCCCTTGGTGTCCCCTAATAAACCATTGTCTGTTTTATTGACCATCATATAACAACAAGACATTACCGAGACCCACTACATGACATATGTGTTGTGTATTTTATAGCCGTGTATCTGAATAGGCTATAAAATCAATCAGGGCTCCATGCAATGTTGTAGTTAAGCTAGGTACACACGGGGGGATAGTTTGTCCCAACCTCCCCATAGGGAACCACACGATTGATCGGGATTTACCGGCATGTCCGATCGCAGCCGGCCGCCCTACACCAACAGATATTTTCGCCCAAAAATATCTGCTGGTGTGTACCCAGCCTTAGAGTCCATACGAGGGTTATTGGAATCTGTGCCAATCAAACAGATTTCTAAATCCCACAAGTCTCCAAGGGAAACTACAAATAAACAAAGATAATTATAGTTTGGTTGTTTGGAAGAACAATATAATTCTCTAATCTAACTTCATTGGATTCTGATCTGAAGGTTCGTACAATTTGGAACCAAGCCAAGGAGTCGTTCGTCCTTTGGCGCCTGGCAGATAATTATTAATAATAATCACATTCACAAAGATACAACATATTCAGGGAGATTCAATAAAAGTTCTTATCGTTAAAAATGGTGCTAATTTTGCCCAACCAATCAGATGTTAGCTTTCAAATGTTAAATAAGATCTGATTGGTTGGGGCAAAATTAGCACCATTTTTAACGATAAGAACTTTTATTGAATAACCCTGATTGTGTCTCACCTCTCCCTTTGCAATGGCTGCTAGGGGATTTTTGAAATTAGACCGTGGATACAAAGGATCAGCTCCCATAATCCACCTCAGCTGGGTCCTACCCAGCTAGGTGTACACTGTATACTTCACAAAAAGGTGTAGCCTTGACCCCTAGAAGCTGACATCCAATCATGTTACAGCATAGAGATCCTGCCTCTCCCTGATACAGGGATTTCAGTGGAGTTTTTTGGAAACATATTTGAATGGTCTTGTCCCTTTACTTTAATACAATAAAAGAAAAGTAATCTTTGCAGTTTATTTCTAAACCAGCATGGATTTATATATACTCGAGTATAAACCGAGTTTTTCAGGCTGAAAAATCAGCCTGAAAACTCGGACTTGGTTTATACTCGAGTCACTCACCTTTGGAAGATCACGTCCTCTCCATTCCGGCAGCAGCGTCCTCTCCATTCCGGCAGCCGCACGATCAGTCCATGTACTGGCGCGCCGGCCGACGTCACTGCCCGGCGCCAAGCCCGGCGCCAATTAGTGACGTCAGCCGCGCGCCAGTACATGGACTGATCGTGCGGCTGCCGGAATGGAGAGGACGCTGCTGCCGGAATGGAGAGGAACTTACCAGCACACAGTCCCAGGAAGCCCTTGGATGGAGGAGAGCCCACAGATCCTGGATGAAGAGAGGTACAAGCTTACAGGTACATACTTAACTGGGTTTGAGGTTAAGGGTGGCATTCAATATGTTTTGGAAACTACAACTCCCAGAATGCTTTATTAGCTGGGAGTTGTAGTTTCCAAACATCTTGAATGCCAAGTGAGGGTTGGCATTCAAGATGTTTGGGAAACTACAACTCCCACATGCCTTTTAATTAGCTGGGAGTTGTAGTTTCCAAACATCTTGAATGCCAAGTTCTACCCTCGGTTTATACTCGAGTCAACAACTTTTATTAGATTTTTAGGTGAAATTGGGTACCTCGGTTTATACTCGGGTCGGTTTATACTCGAGTATATACGGTACTCTGAACTACCAGAGATAATACAAAGAACATAGGTACATTATCTTTCACTTGAAACTGGGGGGATATCAGTAAAATCAACTTATTATTTTTCATTGTTCCATTGTTTCATTGTCTGCAATTTAAGGTTCGTACACACGTGCGATCGCCGGTGCCATTTTGGACAATAATCGGCCCATGTATGGGCACTTTATTGGCCCAGATGCCCGCTCGTTTGGAGATCCACCCGGCGTAACGGGCAACGATCCCCGAATGAACGGGCGTTTCGGCCCATACACGAAAACAGAAACGTCTGTTGGTACACATCGTGCGTCGCGAATCGGCACCCGCAATTGCACGTGTGTACGAACCTAAAGGCTGGAAAACGAACTGCAGGGTAAAAAGTCGTACAGGAAATACTGTGCATATAGACAGTGAATACTGAGGTCAGGTGGCTTGGCCAATAGGTGCGCAAGCTCACAAGGCAACAAACACAGTCAGAACATAGAGTCCTTGCACATTGGATTCTAACCCAGGACTCAATAAACTTTGACAAATCCAGTCCAGCGAGAGATGTAAATATCCGTGAAGCCCGTTAGATTTTTATCCCTTTGCGTTTTTGATGCTTTCCTCTTTCGTTGGACTGTAATAACTATATCTAGTTACAATAAAGGATTCAGAACAGAGATCAGACAGTTAATGAGTTGCCAGTCTTTAAGCTCTCCAGCAGATGATAAATATTTTGTGCCTGTATATGAGAGCGTTTATTAAAGCATCGGCTGACTTTACAGGTGAACGAAATTATAAATTGAACGGCGTGATAGGAGTCCTTCGAAGTAAACACCAACTCGGCATTGTATATTTTATTCTCAAATCAATGATAACGATGTAAATCATATTGTCTGCAAAGCTATACTTGTCCTTGATAAAAAATAAAATCATGGTGAGTTCTTAGTTAGTAGAGATGAACTGAATTTCAAACTTGGCTCAGGACTAAACTACTGGTTTCAACTACAACATGTCATCAACATTTTTCTCACAAAATTTTGCAAAGAAATATCTGATTTTGTAGTTGTCTTTTTGTGTGGGAAGTGCAGTTTCAATGTCAAATGTGGGTGACAAAATAATGATCTCAAGTACTTAAGTACAGAAGTACTGCTATGAACTGATGAAGAGAGAAGTTCCCTCGAAACCTTGTCCACTAAAATGAACTGTTAGTCCATAAAAAGGATCACAGTATTCTACTTTGTACTACATATATTGGACTAATACGGCAAAACAATCATTTCCCCCACTATGTAACTGTTAAAAAAAAAAGTTATGGGTAGGGTATAAAGATTTGACTAGATAGACGTATGTCTTTATACAACCTCCAATACTATGTTACTATGTAACTGTTATACAGACATTATGGGTAGGGTATAAAGGTTGGACTAGATCGACGTATGTCTTTATACAACCTCCAATACTATGTTACTATGTAACTGTTATACAGACATTATGGGTTGGGTATGAAGGTTGGACTAGATGGATATATGTCTTTATACAACCTCCAGTATTATGTTACTATGTAATTGTTATACAGACATTATGGGTAGGGTATAAAGGTTGGACTAGATGGACGTATGTCTTTATACAACCTCCAATACTATGTTACTATGTAACTGTTATACAGACATTATGGGTAGGGTATAAAGGTTGGACTAGATGGACGTATGTCTTTATACAACCTCCAATACTATGTTACTATGTAACTGTTAGACAGACATTATAGGTAGGGTATAAACGTTGGACTAGATGGACGTATGTCTTTATACAACCTCCAGTATTATGTTACTATGTAACTGTTAACTGATGTGAATTGATTATGGGTAGGGTATAAAGATTTGACTAGATGGACGTATGTCTTTATACAACCTCCAATACTATGTTACTATGTAACTGTTAGACAGACATCATGGGTAGGGTATAAAGGTTGAACTAGATGGACGTATGTCTTTATTCAACCTCCAATACTATGTTACTATGTAACTGTTAGACAGACATTATAGGTAGGGTATGAAGGTTGGACTAGATGGATGTATGTCTTTATACAACCTCCAGTATTATGTTACTATGTAACTGTTAACTGATGTGAATTGATTATGGGTAGGGTATAAAGATTTGACTAGATGGACGTATGTCTTTGTACAACCTCCAATATTATGTTACTATGTAACTGTTAGACAGACATTATGGGTAGGGTATAAAGGTTGGACTAGATTGACGTATGTCTTTATACAACCTCCAATACTATGTTACTATGTAACTGTTATACAGACATTATGGGTAGGGTATAAAGGTTGGACTAGATGGACGTATGTCTTTATACAACCTCCAATACTATGTTACTATGTAACTGTTATATAGACATTATGGGTAGGGTATAAAGGTTGGACTAGATGGACGTATGTCTTTATACAACCTCCAATACTCTGTTACTATGTAACTGTTATACAGACATTATGGGTAGGGTATAAAGGTTGGACTAGATGGACGTATGTCTTTATACAACCTCCAATACTATGTCACTATGTAACTGTTATACAGACATTATGGGTAGGGTATAAAGGTAGGACTAGATGGGCGTATGTCTTTATACAACCTCCAATACTATGTTACTATGTAACTGTTATACAGACATAATAGGTAGGGTATAAAGGTTGGACTAGATGGACGTAAGTCTTTAACACCTCCCATAGTATGTACAATTAACTTTTATACAGACATTATGGTAGGGTATAAAGGTTGGACTAGATGGACGATATGTCTTATACAACCTCCATTCTATGTTATTATGTAACTGTTATACGACATTATGGGTAGGGTATAAAGGTTGGACTAGATGGACGTATGTCTTTATACAACCTCCATAACTATGTTACTATGTAACTGTTATACAGACATTATGTTAGGGTATAAAGGTTGGACTAGATGGGTATGTCTTTATACAACCTCCATACTATGTTACTATGTAACTGTTATACAGACATTAGGGGTAGGGTATAAAGGTTGACTAGATGGACGTATGTCTTTATACAACCTCCAATACTATGTTACTATGTAACTGTTATAACGACATTATGGGTAGGGTATAAAGGTTGGACTAGATGGCGTATGTCTTATACAACCTCCAATACTATGTTCTATGTAACTGTTAACAGCATTATGGGTAGGTATAAAGGTTGGACTAGATGGACGTATGTCTTTATACAACCTCCAATACTATGTTACTATGTAACTGTTTACAAGACATTATGGGTAGGGTATAAAGGTTGGACTAGATGGACTATGTCTTATACAACCTCCAATACTATGTTACTATGTAACTGTTATACACATTATGGGTAGGGTATAAAGTTTGACTAGATGGATGTATGTCTTTATACAACCTCCAATACTATGTTACTATGTAACTGTTATACAGACATTATGGGTAGGTAAAGGTTGGACTAGATGGACTTATGTCTTTATACAACCTCCAATTATGTTACTATGTAACTGTTTATACAGACTTATGGTAGGGTTAAAGGTTGGACTAGATGGACTATGTCTTTATACAACCTCCAATACTATGTTACTATGTAACTGTTATACAGACATTATGGGTAGGGTATAAAGGTTGACTAGATGACTATTTCTTTATACAACCTCCAATACTATGTTACTATGTAACTGTTACAACATTATGGGTAGGGTTAAAGGTTGGACTAGATGGATGTATGTCTTTATACAACCTCCATACTTATGTTACTATGTAACGTTATATAGACTTTGGGTAGGGTAATAAGGTTGGACTAGATGGACTGTATGTCTTTTACAACCTCAATACTATGTTACTATGTAACTGTATACAGACATTATGGGTGGGTTAAAGTTGGACTAGATGGCGTATGTCTTTATACAACCTCCATATTATGTTACTATGTAACTGTTATAGACACTTATGGGTAGGGAATAAGGTTGGACTAGATGGTTGTCTTTATACAACCTCCAATACTATGTTACTATGTAACTTTTATACAGACATTATGGGTAGGTATAAAGGTTGGACTAGATGGATGTATGTCTTTAAACACCTCCATATTATGTTACTTGTAACTGTTATAACATTATGGGTAGGGATAAAGGTTGGACTAGATGATGTATGTCTTTATACAACCTCCAATACTATGTTACTATGTAACTGTATATAGACATTGGGTGGTATAAAGGTTGGACTATGGATGTATTTCTTTATAAAACCTCCATATTATGTTACTATGTAACTGTTATAAGACATTATGGGTAGGGAATAAAGGTTGGACTAGATGACGTATGTCTTTAACAACCTCCAATACTATGTTACTATTAACTGTTATACAGACATTATGGGTAGTATAAAGGTTGGACTAGATGGACTATGTCTTTATACAACCTCCAATACTATGTTACTATGTAACTGTTATACAGACATTATGGGTAGGGTATAAAGGTTGGACTAGATGGACGTATGTCTTTATACAACCTCCAGTATTATGTTACTATGTAACTGTTATACAGACATTATGGGTAGGGTATAAAGGTTGGACTAGATGGATGTATGTCTTTATACAACATCCAATACTATGTTACTGTGTAACTGTTATACAGACATTATGGGTAGGGTATAAAGGTTGGACTAGATGGACATATGTCTTTATACAACCTCCAATACTATGTTACTATGTAACTGTTATACAGACATTATGGGTAGGGTATAAAGGTTGGACTAGATGGACGTATGTCTTTATACAACCTCGAATACTATGTTACTATGTAACTGTTATACAGACATTATGGGTAGGGTATAAAGGTTGGACTAGATGGATGTATGTCTTTATACAACCTCCAATATTATGTTACTATGTAACTGTTAACTGATGTGAATTGATCCATGTAATTGTAAAGCGTTATGGAAGATGTTGGTGCTATATAAATCCACAATAATAATAATAATTATGGGTAGGGTATAACCTCCATTACTATGCTTCTATTGACTACTAATGCACGCTCCACCTTTGCACTAGTTGATCTTGATTTGAAGTGGCTGAACCAATGTATATGACGGATACAAAAAAATCTCATCAGTTACAAGGACAAAATGTAATTTATTCTACTTTGAAAATGAAGCAATTCATTTAGTTTTTTTGTATAGGAAATGTTTGGTAAAAGCATTATAAAACCTAGCTTAGTCTTCCAGTAACATTCAATCAATGTACCTAAAGATGGGTACACCCTGCACGATTGAAATACTAACCAGTTGTGTGTTTGGCACCTGCTATAAAACACAAAGTAATAACACATGTATGTATGTATGTATAACTTTATTTATAAAGGGACACTTGGGTACACAGCACTGTACATAATAAAAATACATACAGGGCTATGTACCAAGAGCCTCTATCGCTCTCTATTGCCCCCTCTAGGCAATGCACAGATATGATAGCGGCTCTCAGTGCATTGAGAATTGAGTTTGCCTTTTGCTATTGGCTGGCATTGGAGATTACATCTTAAAGGGCATGTCCACCCCAAACTAAAATTTAACACACTACTGGCTCCACTGTGTAGTTTAAAAAAAATTCTTACCTTACATCTCTGCTCCTTATGGTTCCCCCTGCAGTGCTTGTCCAAAATCCAAGAAACTGAAGAGTAGGAGCTGTCTTCCTGTCCAAAGGTTTCTGCCTCCTCCTTGTCCTCCTGGAGATATTGTGAGCCCTCTCCCCCCTCCTATCGTCCGGATCCCTCCCTGGCTGCCCTTCCACCTAACGTTAAATTTTTTTTTTAGTGTAGGCTACACCTGCCCACCCCCAACCCCATGTCAGATTACTAAAAAAAGAATCAGAACTCTTCTTACAGCCCTTTACTCCCATAGCGATCTGCATTGCAGGCAGCCTTGTCTGTGTTTGGCTGCTTCTTAGCCAATCACAGCCGATATAAGTTTGGCGTGGCACAATGAGATCCCTGTCCCGAAGAGCTAACAATCTAAATCGGTACCACATTTACATAATCAAACTCATTAAGGCTTTAGCCACACTATACATTTTGGCAGTGGTCACAGCTAAATGGCTATTATAAGGATAGAATTCAGCATGGTGGCTCAGTGGTTAGCGATGAGGTCCTGAGTTCGATTCCACCCTTGGACACATCTGCAAGGAGGTTGTATGTTCTCTCCGTGCTTGTGTGGGTTTCCTCCGGGGACTCTGGTTTCCTCCACAATCATAAAGACACACTAATAGGTTGTATGTGTCAAAAGTGCTTAGATTGTAAGCTCTTTGGCTTCAGGGTCTGAAGTGAATGTATACATGTAAAGTGCTACGGAAGATGTTGGCGCTATACAAATCCACAATAATAATAATATCTCCTCAAGAGTGAAGCTGTCAAACAGTGGATAGGATTATATCCTGTTAGATTTTCAACCAGCAGAGGGTGCTATAAAACTATCAGTATGCTTTACTCAGTATGTCAGATTCATATACTAGGACAGAAAGAAATTATACAGAGTACCAAAGTACTACAAATCCCAGCAATCCCTGTGATTATTGGAATTCAGGTTTGTTATGCAAATACTATGAGATAGAAATGAGGATTTTTTTTTATATCCAGATACATTGAATTTGTAGGGGGAACTAAGAAGACATTAGAGACAATATGGCTGTTCACTGACGTTAGAACAAAATGAAATGTAATTTTATTTTCATAGAACATTTCATATGAGGTATTTTAAGGTAACCATGGCTCTCCCTGTACGTGCACCCTATGTAATATTATCCATGTCTGGGAAATATGCAAACCCAGACACAGGACACAGAGCTGAGACGTGCGGCCCCTGTGAGCTGTGTACAGATATCCCAGCAGCCAATACTCAGCTCACACAGAGAGACTTAATGCATGGACAATGTCTTTCTCTCTCATTGTGTATGGAAGCTTAGAGAGTCACAGAAGTGTATCCAGGGCCAGTCTTAGGAGCGCAATAGTCCTGGGCCCCAAACCCTAAAGGGGACCCTAAACCATAGGCTTTGAAAGGTAGAGGGTTGCTTATTTAAAGGGACATTGCACAGATATTAAATCAATGCAATTTACAGCTAATTTTCAGGAGAAACCAAATCTCCCCCAAATCACACACACACACATATATACACACACACACACATATATATACACACACACACACAAACTGCTGCACTTATTTTAGTATGGAAATGCAAGCCATAAAATACCTACAATGGGACATTCACATCTGCAAACACAGAAAAACACATTGGGAAAAAAAAGTCCCAGACCAAGTGAGGGGGCGTGGCTGGACAGGAAATCACAACTTTAAATAACTATTGCTGATGGGTTTGGACCTAAAGTATTAAGTCCTTACTGTAGGTGCATCAAGAGGGAGGTGGGTGGACTGTCCTTTAATAATACAAAACTCATGATTAGTTCCTCATTGGGTCTAGTGGTAGTAAGTCCTTCAAAAAAATCTGTAGTCGGATCTGTTTTAAATAGAACATGACAAATAAGTTTTCTAGGCTGGTGTTGGTCCCTGCACAAGAAATGCCAGGAAATTAAATATGGATTACCAGCTATTTAAGCAGGTTATTTGGTAATTAATTTATTATAAATAGTACTGTAATGATAATAATTAATATTAGGTTATTATGCGCATTGCAGAGTATGAATCATTCATGAGAGGGTAAAGCCCCTTTGTTCAGCATCCTGTGACCAATCGCATTGCAGTATGCTCACAGAGGACAGAGGAGTATTGGTGCTGCAATGTGATTGGTCAAGGTAAGAAAGGTAAAGCTGTACATCTATCCAGAGGTATTAGACTGAAACCTCAGGCCCTGCAATCAATCAGTTTTTGTTTTAAAGGTAGACATTCCCTTTAAAGTAGAAAGGGATTATTTAGTGTTATTATTATTTACGTTAAGTTATTACTATTATAGATTGTTATTATTATATTATAGATTAGTTGCTTGATGTATCAAATCCTGTGTCCATTCTGAATTTCCTCTTATAAATTAATCACATATAGAAATAGTTAGAAAATAATTTCACATGCCGGGTTGAGCCAAAGGAATTTACAGCTATATTATCAACATAGATAAAACCTCCAGGTCTGTATTGTCATACTAGTAGATAGTCTGATTCTCTATATTGTGTTGTACTGCAGCCACGAGGAGAAATGCGAGTTCCAAATGGAATTGGAAATTCACCAGAGGGAAACTTCACCTTTAACCCTCGAGACTAAACAATGATTTCATCGCAGCCATGAATGGACCATAAGGAGCTTTAGCAAAATAGGAGCGAGCAAATATCATACAACCACATACAAGTATACACAGTGCATTGTGCATGTACACACAGTAAGTATACCAGTGCATTGTACATGTACACACAGTAAGTATACCATTTCATTGTACATGTACACACAGTGCATTGTACATGTACACACAGTAAGTATACCAGTGCATTGTACATGTACACACTGTGCATTGTACATGTACACACAGTAAGTATACACAGTGCATTGTACATGTACACAAGTGCATTTTTATGTACACACAGTAATTATACACAGTGCATGTTGTATGTACACACAGTAAGTAAACACAGTGCATTGTGCATGTACACACAGTAAGTATACCCAGTGCATTGTGCATGTACAAACAGTAAGTATACACAGTGCATTTTGTATGTACACACAGTAAGTACACACAGGGCATTTTGCATGTGCACACAGTAAGTATACACAGTTCATTGTGCATGTACACACAGTAATTATACCCAGTACATTTTTATGTACACACAGTAAGTATACCCAGTGCATTTTGTATGTACACACAGTAAGTATACACAGTTCATTGTGCATGTACACACAGTAAGTATACCCAGTGCATTGTGCATGTAAACACAGTAAGTATACCCAGTGCATTGTGCATGTACACATAGTAAGCATACCCAGTGCATTGTGCATGTAAACACAGTAAGTATACCCAGTGCATTGTGCATGTACACACAGTAAGTATACCCAGTGTATTGTGCATGTACACAAAGTAAGTATACCCAGTGCATTGTTCATGTACACACAGTAACTCTTCACAGAACATTGTGCATGTACACACAGTTGGTATCCCCAGTGCATTGTGCATGTACACACAGTAGGTGTACCCAGTGCATTGTGCATGTACACACAGTAACTCTACACAGAATATTGCACATGTACAAACAGTAAGTCTTAACGGTGCATTGTGCATGTACACACAGTAAGTCTAAACAGTATATTGTGCATGTACACACAGTAAGTATACCAGTGCATTGTACATGTACACACAGTAAGTATACCCAGTGCATTGTACATGTACACACAATAAGTATACCCAGTGCATTGTACATGTACACACAGTAAGTATACACAGTGCATTGTGCATGTACACACAGTAAGTATACCCGGTGCATTGTGCATGTACACACAGTAAGTATACACAGTGCATTTTTTATGTACACACAGTAAGTATGCCCAGTGCATTGTGCATGTACACACAGTAACTCTTCACAGAACATTGTGCATGTACACACAGTAAGTATACCCAGTGCATTTTTATGTACACACCGTAAGTATACACAGTGCATTGTGCATGTACACACAGTTAGTACACACAGTGCATTTTGTATGTACACACAGTAAGTATACACAGTGCATTTTGCATGTACACACAGTAAGTATACACAATGCATTTTGCATGTACACACAGTAAGTATACACAGTGCATTTTGCATGTACACACAGTTAATATACCCAGTGCATTGTGCATGTACACACAGTAAGTATACACAATGCATTTTTGCATGTACACACAGTAAGTATACCCAGTGCATTTTGTATGTACACACAGTAGGTGTACACAGTGCATTTTGCATGCACACACAGTAAGTATACCCAGTGCATTGTGCATGTACACACAGTAAGTATACATAGTGCATTGTGCATGTACACACAGTAAGTATACCCAGTGCATTCTGCATGTACACACAGTAAGTATACACAGTGCATTATGCATGTACACACAGTAAGTATACACAATGCATTTTTGCATGTGCACACAGTAAGTATACACAGTGCATTTTGTATGTACACACAGTAAGTCTAAACAGTATATTGTGCATGTACACACAGTAAGTATACCAGTGCATTGTACATGTACACACAGTAAGTATACCCAGTGCATTGTACATGTACACACAGTAAGTATATCCAGTGCATTGTACATGTACACACAGTAAGTATACCCAGTGCATTGTGCATGTACACACAGTAAGTATACCCAGTGCATTTTGCATGTACACACAGTAAGTATACATAGTGCATTGTGCATGTACACACAGTAAGTATACACAGTGCATTGTGCATGTACACACAGTAAGTGTACCCAGTGCATTTTGTATGTACACACAGTAAGGGTACCCAGTGCATTTTGTATGTACACACAGTAGGTATACACAGTGCATTGTGCATGTACACACAGTAAGTATACCCAGTGCATTGTGCATGTACACACAGTAAGTAAACCCAGTGCATTGTACATGTACACACAGTAAGTATACCCAGTGCATTGTGCATGTTACACACAAGTGTGTAACCCAGCTGGCATTTTGTATGTACACACAGTAGGTATACACAGTGCATTGTGCATGTACACACAGTAAGTATACCCAGTGCATTGTGCATGTACACACAGTAAGTATACCCAGTGCATTGTACATGTACACACAGTAAGTATACCCAGTGCATTGTGCATTTACACACAGTAAGTATACACAGTGCATTTTGCATGTACACACAGTAAGTATACCCAGTGCATTTTGTATGTACACACAGTAAGTATACCCAGTGCATTTTGTATGTACACACAGTAAGTATACCCAGTGCATTGTGCATGTACACACAGTAAGTATACACAATGCATTTTGCATGTACACACAGTAAGTGTACCCAGTGCATTTTGTATGTACACACAGTAAGTATACCCAGTGCATTGTACATGTACACACAGTAAGTATACCCAGTGCATTGTGCATGTACACACAGTAAGTGTACCCAGTGCATTTTGTATGTACACACAGTAAGGGTACCCAGTGCATTTTGTATGTACACACAGTAGGTATACACAGTGCATTGTGCATGTACACACAGTAAGTATACCCAGTGCATTGTGCATGTTACAAACAGTAAAGTAAGTGAACCAGTGCATTTTGTATGTACACACAGTAAGTGTACCCAGTGCTTTTGTATGTACACACAGTAGGTATACACAGTGCATTGTGCATGTACACACAGTAAGTATACCAGTGCATTGTGCTGTACCACAGTAGTAATACCCAGTGCATTGTACATGTACACACAGTAAGTAACCCAGTGCATTGTGCATGTACACACAGTAATGTTACACAGTGCATTTTGCATGTACACCCAGTAAGATACCCAGTGCATTTGTATGTACACACAGTAAGTATACCCAGTGCATTTGTATGTACAACCAGTAAGTATAACCAGTGCATTGTGACGTTAAACACCACAGTAGTATACACAATGCATTTTGCATGTACACACAGTAAGTGTACCAAGTGCATTTTGTATGTACACACAGTAAGTATACCCAGTGCATTGTACATGTACACACAGTAAGTATACCCAGTGCATTGTGCATGTACACACAGTAAGTATACACAGTGCATTTTGCATGTACACACAGTAAGTGTACCCAGTGCATTTTGTATGTACACACAGTAAGTATACCCAGTGCATTTTGTATGTACACACAGTAAGTATACCCAGTGCATTGTGCATGTACACACAGTAAGTATACACAATGCATTGTGCATGTACACACAGTAAGTATACACAATGCATTTTGCATGTACACACAGTAAGTGTACCCAGTGCATTTTGTATGTACACACAGTAAGTGTACGCAGTGCATTTTGTATGCACACACAGTAAGTATACCCAGTGCATTTTGTATGTACACACAGTAAGTATACACAATGCATTTTGCATGTACACACAGTAAGTGTACCCAGTGCATTTTGTATGTACACACAGTAAGTATACACAATGCATTTTGCATGTACACACAGTAAGTGTACCCAGTGCATTTTGCATGTACACACAGTAAGTATACACAATGCATTTTGCATGTACACACAGTAAGTGTACCCAGTGCATTTTGTATGTACACACAGTAAGTGTACGCAGTGCATTTTGTATGCACACACAGTAAGTATATACAGTGCATTGTGTGTACACGCATTCCATATACATAGTACATTGTGTATGTACACACGTTTTATGTACACACAGTAAGGCTACTCACTGTATTGTGTATATACACACATGTTCAGTAAGTTAGTGTCACTTTATACAACTGTCTCTGTTGCAGTGTGTCTGTCTGTCTTGCTCTAGTTCTCCCTCCTTGTACAGACACACAGACATAAGAATCCCCAGTAGATAGTCTGGGACCCTCTCTCTCCCTCTCCCCCATTCCAATTCTCTTTACTTCTCTACCATCAGGCTTATTGAAAGGCAGGGCAGACAACCAATCAGTTGCCTGGAATTTCCCCCTCCCTCCTTATTTTTCCCATGCCTGGGGGCCGTGCCCTGTTCCCCTCCCTCCTGTGCTTTTACCAACCCTCTCCCTCTGTCTTTGTATCAAACATCCGGGTTCCCTCCTGGCTCCACACACACACACACAGACACACACAGACACACACATACACACACACTCTCTCTTTTTTAGAAGCCATTTTGGAGTGAGTTGAGGATTTTGGGGAATAGTGAGAGTAATTAATAAAACCTCCCACCCCTCCCCCCACCAAGTTCCATTCCCCCCTGTGTCTCCTCCTTTCCCTCCCCAGCCCCACTGCCTGGTCTGTCACGGTGAAGTTTGGGCTCCTGTTTGTCTGACCCCCCCCCCCCCCACTCCCTCTAATCTCCTTGCTGCAGAAGGTGGAGCCCTTGCTGGGGGGAGTCACTAGTGGCTGTTTGATCTCCCTCTCATTCCCATTTCATTCCCACGGATCCACATTTCCCACTCGCGGCGGGTTTAACCCTTTCCCTGCCGGGGAGATCCATCCACGCGTGGGGGGCGGTTGGTCTCGCGCTTCCCCCCCACAGGATTAATACATTGTAGCGAGTGCTTCCTAGAATTGATACATTGTAGCGGGACCGGCGCTCAAGGACTGGATACATTGTTGCCAATGGGAGACAGATCGACGTGAAGCCGATGGGATTGTACCGATGTCTGTGAGGATCATGGGGGCGGTGGGATTGACTTTTGCACTTCTTTTTGCAACTTTCCGAGCAGGTAAAGTACCACTGATTGTGTAATAGAGGGGCACTGCCCCCCACTGATTGTGTAAAAGAGGGGCACTGACCCCCCACCATCCATCCAATGATGTGCCCCTGTCTGTAACCCCTCACCTACCCCCACCCCCCAGGGGAATCTGTGTTCAGCAACTTTCTGTTCCTCTGTGAGTGGTGAGAGTTGTAGTTCTTCTACATGTACTGGGTGGTAACACTGCACGTGTTGGTGTTCACTGGTTTCCCTATAGATTGTTTTCAGTGTTAGGAGTGTGCAGGGGGAAGTACTTGGTTAATGGTCGTTAAGGGGTTAAAGATCTCCCATACACTGCACAGTGGACAGCACTAACTGTGGCATGGGGGTATCAGTGCACCAACTGTGGCATGGGGGTATCAGTGCACCAACTGTGGCATGGGTGGTATCAGTGACCAACGTGGCATGGGGGGATCAAGTGTACCAACTGTGGCATGGGGTATCAGTATCAGCACCAACTGTGGCATGGGGGTATCAGTGCACAACTGTGGCATGGGGGTATCAGTGCACCAACTGTGGCAAGGGGGATCAGGCACAACTGTGGCATGGGGGGTGTCAGTGCACCAACTGTGGCATGGGGGGTGTCAGTGCACCAACTGTGGACCACAGTTGGTGCACTGATACCCCCCATGCCACAGTTGGTGCACTGACACCCCCCATGCCACAGTTGGTGCACTGACACCCCCCATGCCACAGTTGGTGCACTGACACCCCCCATGCCACAGTTGGTGCACTGACACCCCCATGCCACAGTTGGTGCACTGACTACCCCCAGCCACAGTTGGTGCCCTGATACCCCCATGCCACAGTTGGTGCACTGATACCCCCATGCCACAGTTGGTGCACTGATACCCCCATGCCACAGTTGGTACACTGATACCCCCATGCCACAGTTGGTACACTGATACCCCCATGCCACAGTTGGTGCACTGATACCCCCATGCCACAGTTGGTGCACTGATACCCCCATGCCACAGTTGGTGCACTGATACCCCCATGCCACAGTTAGTGCTGTCCACTGTGCAGTGTATGGGAGATCTTTAACCCCTAACGACCATTAACCAAGTACTTCCCCCTGCACATCCTACACTGAAAACATCTATAGGGAAACCAGTGAACACCAACACGTGCAGTGTTACCACCCAGTACATGTAGAAGAACTACAACTCTCACCACTCACAGAGGAACAGAAAGTTGCTGAACACAGATTCCCCTGGGGGGGTGGGGGTAGGTGAGGGGTTACAGACAGGGGCACATCATTGGATGGATGGTGGGGGGGCAGTGCCCCTTTTTACACAATCAGTGGGGGGCAGTGCCCCTCTATTACACAATCAGTGGTACTTTACCTGCTCGGAAAGTTGCAAAAAGAAGTGCAAAAGTCAATCCCACCGCCCCCATGATCCTCACAGACATCGGTACAATCCCATCGGCTCACGTCGATCTGTCTCCCATTGGCAACAATGTATCCAGTCCTTGAGCGCCGGTCCCGCTACAATGTATCAATTTAGGAAGCACTCGCTACAATGTATTAATCCTGTGGGGGGAAGGCGAGACCAACCCCCCCACGCGTGGATGGATCTCCCCGGCAGGAAAGGGTTAAACCCGCCGCGAGTGGGAAATGTGGATCCGTGGAATGAAATGGGAATGAGAGGGAGATCAAAACGCCACTAGTGACTCCCCCCAGCAAGGGCTCCACCTTCTGCAGCAAGGAGATTAGAGGGAGTGGGGGGGGGGGGGTCAGACAAACAGGAGCCCAAACTTCACCGTGACAGACCAGGCAGTGGGGCTGGGGAGGGAAAGGAGGAGACACAGGGAGGAGGAATGGAACTTGGTGGGGGGAGGGGTGGGAGGTTTTATTAATTACTCTCACTATTCCCCAAAATCCTCAATCACTCCAAAATGGCTTCTAAAAAAGAGAGGTGTGTGTGTGTGTGTGTCTGTGTTGTTGTGTGTGGGTGTGTGGAGCCAGGAGGGAACCCGGATGTTTGATACAAAGACAGAGGGAGAGGGTTGGTAAAAGCACAGGAGGGAGGGGAACAGGGCACGGCCCCAGGCATGGGAAAAATAAGGAGGGAGGGGGAAATTCCAGGCAAAATGATTGGTTGTCTGCCCTGCCTTTCAATAAGCCTGATGGTAGAGAAGTAAAGAGAATTGGAATGGGGGAGAGGGAGAGAGAGGGTCCCAGACTATTACTGGGGATTCTTATGTCTGTGTGTCTGTACAAGGAGGGAGAACTAGAGCAAGACAGACAGACACACTGCAACAGAGACAGTTGTATAAAGTGACACTAACTTAATGAACAGTGTGGTATATACACAATACAGTGAGTAGCCTTACTGTGTGTACATAAAACGTGGTACATACACAATGTACTATGTATATGGAATGCGTGTACACACAATGCACTGTATATACTTACGTGTGTGCATACAAAATGCACTGCGTACACTTACTGTGTGTACATACAAAATGCATGGGTACACTTACGTGTGTACATGCAAAATGCATTGTGTATACTTACTGTGTGTACATGCAAAATGCACTGGGTACACTTACTGTGGGTACATGCAAAATGCATTGTGGATACTTACTGTGTGTAATACAAAATGCACTGGGTACACTTACTGTGTGTACATGCAAAAGCATTGTGTATACTTACTGTGTGTACATACAAAATGCACTGGGTATACTTACTGTGTGTGCATACAAAATGCACTGCGTACACTTACTGTGTGTACATACAAAATGCACTGGGTACACTTACTGTGTGTACATGCAAAATGCATTGTGTATACTTACTGTGTGTACTGCACAATGCATTGTGTATACTTTGTGTGTACATGCACAATGCACTGGGTATACTTACTGTGTGTACATACAAAATGCACTGGGTATACTTACTGTGTACATACAAAATGCACTGGGTACACTTACTGTGTGTACATGCAAAATGCCTGTGTATACTTACTGTGTGTACATGCACAATGCCAGGGTATACTACTGTGTGTACATGTACAATGCATGGGTATACTTACTGTGTGTACATACAAAATGCACTTGTGGTACACTTACTGTGTGTCATGCAAAATGCATTGTGTATACTTACTGGGTGTACATGCACAATGCAATGGGTATACTTACTGTGTGTACATACAAAATGCACGGGTATACTTACTGTGTGTACATACAAAATGCACTGGGTATACTTACTGTGTGTACATGCAAAATGCACTGTGTATACTTACTGTGTGTAAATGCACAATGCACTGGGTATACTTACTGGTGTACATGTACAATGCACTGGGTATATTACTGTGTGACATGCACAATGCACTGGGTATACTTACTGTGTGTACATGCACAATGCACTGTGTATACTACTGTGTTACATACAAAATGCACTGGGTACACTTACTGTGTGTACATACAAAATGCACTGGGTACACTTACTGTGTGTACATGCACAATGCACTGGGTATACTTACTGTGTGTACATGTACAATGCACTGGGTTTATTTACTGTGTGTACATGCACAATGCACTGGGTATACTTACTGTGTGTACATGCAATGCACTGTGTATACCTACTGTGTGTACATACAAATGCACTGGGTACCCTTACTGGGTGTACATACAAAATGCACTGGGTACACTTACTGTGTGTAAGCACAATGCACTGGGTATACTTACTGTGTGTACATGTACAATGCACTGGGTATACTTACTGTGTGTACATACAAATGACTGACTGGGACATTACTGTGTGTACATGCAAAATGCATTGTGTATACTTACTGTGTGTACATGCACAATGCACTGGGTATACTTACTGTGTGTACATACAAAATGCACTGGGTATACTTACTGTGTGTACATACAAAATGCACTGGGTATACTTACTGTGTGTACATGCAAAATGCACTGTGTATACTTACTGTGTGTACATGCACAATGCACTGGTATATTACTGTGTGTACATGTACAATGCACTGGGTATACTTACTGTGTGTACATGCACAATGCACTGGGTATACTTACTGTGTGTACATGCACAATGCACTGTGTATACCTACTGTGTGTACATACAAAATGCACTGGGTACACTTACTGTGTGTACATACAAAATGCACTGGGTACACTTACTGGTGTACATGCACAATGCACTGGGTATACTTACTGTGTGTACATGTACAATGCACTGGGTTTACTTACTGTGTGTACATGCACAATGCACTGGGTTAACTTACTGTGTGTACATGCACAATGCATGTGTATACCTACTGTGTGTACATACAAAATGCACTGGTCCCTTACTGTGTGTACATACAAAATGCACTGGGTACACTTACTGTGTGTACATGCACAATGCACGGTGTATACTTACTGTGTGTACATGCACAATGCACCATGTATACTTACTGTGTGTACATGCAAAATGCACTGGGTATACTTACTGGGTGTACATGCACAATGCAATGGGTATACTTACTGTGTGTACATGTACAATGCACTGGATATACTTACTGTGTGTACATGTACAATGCACTGGGTATACTTACTGTGTGACATGTACAATGCACTGGTTTAACTTACTGTGTGTACATGCACAATATACTGTTTAGACTTACTGTGTGTACATACAAAATGCACTGTGTATACTTACTGTGTGCACATGCAAAAATGCATTGGGTATACTTACTGTGTGTACATGCATAATGCACGTGTATACTTAATGTGGGTACATGCAGAATGCACTGGGTATACTTACTGTGTGTACATGCACAATGCACTATGTATACTTACTGTGTGTACAATGCACAATGCACTGGGATACTTACTGTGTGTGCATGCAAAAATGCACTGTGTACACCTACTGTGTGTACATACAAAATGACGGGTATACTTACTGTGTGTACATGCAAAAATGCATTGTTGTATACTTACTGTGTGTACATGCACACAGCTGGGTATATTAACTGTGTAATGCAAAAGCACTGTGTATACTTAATGTGTGTACATGCAAAATGCATTGTGTATACTACTGTGTGTACATGCAAAATGCACTGTGTATACTTACTGTGTGTACATACAAAATGCACTGTGTATACTTACTGTGTGTACATACAAAATGCACTGGGTATACTTACTGTGTGTACATGCAAAAATGCATTATGTATACTTACTGTGTGTACATGCACAATGCACTGGGTATACTTACTGTGTGTACATGCAAAATGCACTGGGTATACTTACTGTGTGTACATGCACAATGCACTGTGTATACTAACTGTGTGTACATGCAAAATGCATTGTGTATACTTACTGTGTGTATACTTACTGTGTGTACATGCAAAATGCACTGTGTATACTTACTGTGTGTACATACAAAATGCACTGTGTGTACTAACTGTGTGTACATGCACAATGCACTGTGTATACTTACGGTTGTGTACATAAAAATGCACTGGGTATACTACTGTGTGTACATGCACAATGTTCTGTGAGAGAAGAGTTACTGTGTACATGCACAATGCACTGGGCATACTTACTGTGTGTACATAAAAAATGCACTGTGTATACTTACTGTGTGTACATGCACAATGCACCGGGTATACTTACTGTGTGTACATGCACAATGCACTGTGTATACTTACTGTGTGTACATGTACAATGACTGGGTATACTTATTGTGTGTACATGTACAATGCACTGGGTATACTTACTGTGTGTACATGTACAATGCACTGGTATAACTTACTGTGTGTACATGCACAATATACTGTTTAGACTAGTGTGTACATGACAATGCACCGTAAGACTTACTGTTTGTACATGTGCAATATTCTGTGTAGAGTTACTGTGTTACATGCACAATGCACTGGGTACACCTACTGTGTGTACATGCACAATGCACTGGGGATACCAACTGTGTGTACATGCACAATGTTCTGTGAAGAGTTACTGGTGTACATAACATGCACGGGTATACTTACTTTGTGTAATGCAATACACTGGGTATACTTACTGTGTGTACATGCACAATGCACTGGTATACTTACTGTGTTACAATGCACAATGCACTGGGTATGCTTACTATGTGTACATGCACAATGCACTGGGTTATACTTACTGTGTTTACATGCACAATGCACTGGGTATACTTACTGTGTTACATGCACAATGAAGTGTATACTTACTGTGTGTACATACAAAATGCACTGGGTATACTTACTGTGTGTACATAAAAATGTACTGGGTATAATTACTGTGTGTACATGCACAATGAACTGTGTATACTTACTGTGTGCACATGCAAAATGCCCTGTGTGTACTTACTGGTGTACATACAAAATGCACTGTGTATACTTACTGTTTGTACATGCACAATGCACTGGGTATACTTACTGTGTGTACATGCACAATGCACTGTGTTTACTTACTGTGTGTACATACAACATGCACTGTGTATAATTACTGTGTGTACATAAAAATGCACTTGTGTACATGTACAATGCACTGTGTATACTTACTTGTGTGTATTACAATGCACAGTGTGTGCAGTACAATGCACTGGTATACTTAATGGTGTACATGTACAATGCACTGTGTGTACATGTACAATGAAAGTATACTTACTGTGTGTACATGTACAATGCACTGGTTATACTTACTGTGTGTACATGTACAATGCACTGGTATTACTTAATGTGTGTACATGCACAATGCACTGTGTTACTTGTATGTGGTTGTATGATATTTGCTCGCTCTATTTTGCTAAAGCTCCTTATGGTCCATTATGGCTGCGATGAAATCATTGTTTAGTCTCGAGGGTTAAAGGTGAAGTTTCCCCTGGTGAATTTCCAATTCCATTTGGAACTCGCATTTCTCCTCGTGGCTGCAGTACAACACCAATATAGAGAATCAGACTATCTACTAGTATGACAATACAGACCTGGAGGTTTATCTATGTTGATAATATAGCTGTAAATTCCTTTGGCTCAACCCGGCATGTGAAATTATTTTCTAAACTATTTCTATATGTGATTAATTATAAGAGGAAATTCAGAATGGACACAGGATTTGATACATCAAGCAACTAATCTATAATATAATAATAACAATCTATAATAGTAATAAATAACGTTAATAATAAAACACTAAATAATCCCTTTCTACTTTAAAGGGAATGTCTACCTTTAAAACAAAAACTGATTGATGCAGGGCCTAGGTTTCAGTCTAATACCTCTGGATAGATGTACAGCTTTACCTTTCTTACCTTGACCAATCACATTGCAGCACCAAACTCCTCGTCCTCTGTGAGCATACTGCAATGCGATTGGTCACAGGATGCTGAACAAAGGGGCTTTACCCTCTCATGAATGATTCATACTCTGCAATGCGCATAATAACTAATATTAATTATTATCATTACAGTACTATTTATAATAAATTAATTACCAAATAACCTGCTTAAATAGTGGTAATCCATATTTAATTTCCTGGCATTTCTTGTGCAGGGACCAACACCAGCCTAGAAAACTTATTTGTCATGTTCTATTTAAAAACAGATCCGACTACAGATTTTTTTGAAGGACTTACTACCACTAGACCCAATGAGGAACTTATCATGAGTTTTGTATTATTAAAGGACAGTCCACCACCTCCTCTTGATGCACCTACAGTAAGGACTTAATACTTTAGGTCCAAACCCATCAGCAATAGTTATTTAAAGTTGTGATTTCCTGTCCAGCCACGCCCCCTCACTGGTCGGGACTTTTTTTCCCAATGTGTTTTTCTGTGTTGCAGATGTGAATGTCCCATTGTAGGTATTTTATGGCTTGCATTTCCATACTAAAATAAGTGCAGCAGTTTGTGTGTGTGTGTGTATATATATGTGTGTGTGTGGTAATATTGTGTGTGTGTGATTTGGGGAGATTTGGTTTCTCCCTGAAAATTAGCTGTAAATTGCATGATTTAATATCTGTGCAATGTCCCTTAAATAAGCAACCCTCTACCTTTCAAAGCCTATGGTTTAGGGTCCCCTTTAGGGTTTGGGGCCCAGGACTATGCGCTCCTAAGACTGGCCCTGGATACACTTCGTGACTCTAAGCTTCCATACACAATGAGAGAGAAGACATTGTCCATGCCTTAAGTCTCTCTGTGTGAGTGAGGATGGTGCTGGGATATCTGTACACAGCTCACAGGGGCCGCACGTCTAGCTCTGTGTCCTGTGTCTGGGTTTGAATTTCCCAGACATGGATAATATTACATAGGGTGCAAGTACAGGGAGAGCCATGGTTACTTAAAATACCTATATGAAATGTTCTATGAAAATAAAATTACATTTCATTTGTTCTAACGTCAGTGAACAGCACATATGTCTCTCAATGTCTTCTTAGTTCCCCCTAAAATTCAATGTATCTGGATATAAAAAAAAATCCTCATTTCTAATCATAGTATTTGCATAACAAAACCTGAATTCCAATAATCACAGGGATTGCTGGGATTTGTAGTACTTGGTACTCTGTATAATTTCTTTCTTCCTAGTATATGAATCTGACCTACTGAGTAAAGATACTGATAGTTTATAGCCACCCTCTGCTGGTTGAAAATCTACAGGATATAATCCTATCCACTGTTTGAGCTTCACTCTTGAGGAGATATTATTATTATTGTGGATTTGTATAGCGCCAAAATCTTCGTAGCACTTTACATGTATACATTCACTTCAGACCCTGAAGCCAAAGAGCTTAAAATCTAAGCACTTTGACACATACAACTATTAGTGGTCTTTATGATTGTGAGGAAACCAGAGTCCCGGAGGAAACCCACACAAGCACGGAGAGAAAATACAACCTCCTTGCAGATGTGTCCAAGGGTGGAATCGAAACTCAGGACCTCATCGCTAACACTGAGCCACCATGCTGAATCTATCCTTAAATAGCCATTTAGCTGTGGACCACTGCCAAAATGTATAGTGTGGCTAAAGCCTTAATGAGTTTGATTATGTAAGTGTGGTACGATTTAGATGTTTAGCTCTTCGGGACAGGGATCTTCATTGTGCACGCCAAACTATATCGGCTGTGATTGGCTAAGAAGCAGCCAAACACAGACAAGGGGCCTGCCAATGCAGATCGCTATGGGATAAGGAGGTAAGGGCTGTAGAAGAGTTCTGATTCTTTTTTTAGTAATCTGACATGGGGTTGGGGTGGGTCGAGGTGTAGCCTACACTAAAAAAAAATTTAACGTTAGGGGAAGGCCAGCCAGGGAGGGATCCGGACGATAGGAGGGGGAGAGCTCACAATATCTCCAGGAGACAAGGAGGAGGCAGAAACCTTTGGAACGGAAGACAAGCTCCTACTCTTCAGTTTCTTGATTTTGGACAGCACTGCGGGGGGAACCAAAGGAGCAGAGATGTAAGGTAAGAATTTTTTTTAAACTACCAGTGGAGCCATAGTGTGTGTTAAATTTTAGTTTGGGGTGGACATCCCTTTAAGATGAATCTCCAATGCAGCCAATAGAAAAGGCAAAAATAATTCTCAATGCACTGAGAGCCGCTATAATCTGTGCATTGCCTAGAGGGGCAATAGAGAGCGATAGAGGCTCTTGGTACAAGCCCGTATGTATTTTATTATACAGTGCTGGTACCCAAGTGTCCTTATAAATAAAGTTATACATACATACATACATGTGTTATTACTTTGTGTTTTTATAGCAGGTGCAACACACAACTGGTTAGTATTTCAATCGGCAGGGTGTACCATCTTAGGTACATTGATGAATGTAATGGAGACTAAGCTAGGTTTTATAATGCTTTACCAAACCTTTCCTATACAAAAAAAATAAATGAATTGCTTCATTTTCAAAGAGAATAAATTACATTTGTCCTGTAACTGATGAGATTTTTTTGTAACGTCATAACATTGTTCAGCCACTTCAAAATCAAGATCAAACTAGTGCAAAATGGTGAGCGTTGCATTAGTAGTCAATAGACAGGAGTAATGGAGGTTAACCCCTACCCATAATTATTTTATTAATTGTGGATTTATATAGCACCAACATCTTCCTAACGCTTTACAATTACATGGATCAATTCACATCAGTTAACAGTACATAGTAACATAATAGGAGTTGTATAAAGACATACATCCATCTAGTCCAACCTTTTACCCTACCCATAATGTCGTATAACAGTTACATAGTAACATAGTATTGGAGGTTGTATAAAGACATACATCCATCTAGGCCAACCTTTATACCCTACCCATAAGTCTGATAACAGTTACATAGTAACATAGTATTCGAGGTTGTATAAAGACATACGTCCATTAGTCCAACCTTTATACCTACCCATAATGTCTATAACAGTTACATAGTAACATAGTATTGGAGGTTGTAAAGACATATGTCCATCTAGTCCAACCTTATACCCTACCCATAATGTCTGTAAACAGTTACACAGTAACATGTATTGGATGTGTATAAAGACATACATCCATTAGCAACCTTTATACCCTACCCATAATGTCTGTATAACAGTTACATAGTAACATAATACTGGAGGTTGTATAAAAGACATACGTCCATCTAGTCCAACCTTTATACCCTACCCATAATGTTGTATAACAGTTACATAGTAACATAGATTGGAGGTGTATAAAGACATATGTCCATCTAGTCCAACCTTTTAACCTACCCATAATGTCTGTATAACAGTTATATAGTAACATAGTATTGGAGGTGTATAAAGACATACCCAATAGTCCAACCTTTATTCCCTACCCATAATGTCTATATAACAGTACAATAGTAACATATCTGGAGGTTGTATAAAGACATACATCATCTAGTCCAACCTTTATACCCTACCATATGTCTATATAACAGTTACATGTAACATAGTATGGAGGTGTATAAAGACATACATCCATCTAGTCCAACCTTATCCCTACCCATAATGTCTATATAACAGTTACATAGTAACATTATTGGAGGTTGTATAAAGACAATCCATCTAGTCCAACCTTTATACCCTACCCATAATGTCTGTATAACAGTTACAGTAGTAACATAGTATTGGAGGTTGTATAAAGACATACATCCATCTAGTCCAACTTATTCCTACCATAATGTCTGTATAACAGTTACATAGTAAACATAATATGGAGGTTGTATAAAGACATACGTCATCTAGCCAACCTTTAAACCAACCCATAATGTCTGTATAACAGTTACATAGTAACATAGTATTGGAGGTTGTATAAAGACATACCCATCTAGTCCAACCTTTATTCCCTACCCATAATGTCTATATAACAGTTACATAGTAAAATAATACGGAGGTTGTATAAAGACATACATCCATCTAGTCCAACCTTTATACCCTACCCATAATGTCTGTAAACTGTTACATAGTAACATAGTATTGGAGGTTGTATAAAGACATAGTCCATCTAGTCCAACCTTTATACCCTACCCATAATGTCTGTATAACAGTTACATAGTAACATAGTATTGGAGGTTGTATAAAGCATACTGGCCATCTAGCCAACCTTTATACCTACCTATAATGTCGTATAACAGTACTAGTAACATAATATGGAGGTTGTATAAGACATACGTCCATCTAGTCCAACTTTATACCTTACCCATATGTGTAGTATAAACAGTTACATAGTAACATAGTATTGGAGGTTGTATAAAGACATACATCCATCTAGTCAACCTTTATACCCTACCAATATGTCTGTATACAGTTACATAGTAACATAGTATTGGAGGTTGTATAAAGGAATAGTCCATCTAGTCAACCTTTATACCCTACCCATAATGTCTGTATAACAGTTACATAGTAACATAGTATTGGAGGTTGTATAAAGACATACGTCCATCTAGTCCAACTTTATACCCTACCATAATGCTGTTAACAGTTACATAGTAACATAGTATTGGAGGTTGTATAAAGACATACGTCCATCTAGTCCAACCTTTATACCCTACCCATAATGTCTGTATAACAGTTACATAGTAACATAGATTGGAGGGTTGTATAAAGACATAGTCCATCTAGTCCAACCTTTATACCCACCCATAATGTCTGAATAACAGTTACATAGTAACATAGTATGGAGGTTGATATAAAGACATTACGTCCATCTAGTCCAACCTTTAACCTACCACTATAAGTCTGTACTAACAGTTACATAGTAACATAGTATGGAGGTTGTATAAAGACATACGTCCATCTAGTCAACCTTTATACCCACCCATAATGTCTAGTAACAGTTACATAGTAACATAGATATGGAGGTTGTATAAGACATACGTCCATCTAGTCCAACCTTTATACCCTACCCATAATGTCTAACAGTTACATAGTAACATACTATTGGAGGTTGATAAAGACATACGTCCATCTAGTCCAACCTTTATACCTACCCATAATGTCTGTATAACAGTTACATAATAACATAATATGGAGGTTGTATAAAGACATACGTCCATTAGTCCACACCTTTATACCCTACCCATAATGTCTGTATAACAGTTACATAGTAACAGTATTGGAGGTGTATAAAGACATACGTCCATCTAGTCCAACCTTATACCCTTACCCATAATGTCGTATAACAAGTTACATAGTAACATATATTGGAGGTTGATAAAGACATACGTCCATCTAGTCCAACCTTATACCCACCCATAAGTCTTGTATAAACAGTTACATAGTAACAAGTATTGGAGGTTGTATAAAGACATACGTCAATCTAGTCCAACCTTTCTTACATACACTAATGGATTATAAACAGTTACATAGTAACATAGTATTGGAGGTGTATAAAGACATACGTCCATCTAGTCCAACCTTTATACCCTACCCATAATGTCTGTATAACAGTTACTAGTACATAGTATTGGAGGTTGTATAAAGACATACGTCAATCTAGTCCAACCTTATACCCTACCCATAATGTCTGTCTAACAGTTACATAGTAATAATATTGGAGGTTAAAGACATACGTACCCAGTGCATTTTGTATGTACACACAGTAGGTATACACAGTGCATTGTGCATGTACACACAGTAAGTATACCCAGTGCATTGTGCATGTACACACAGTAAGTATACCCAGTGCATTGTACATGTACACACAGTAAGTATACCCAGTGCATTGTGCATTTACACACAGTAAGTATACACAGTGCATTTTGCATGTACACACAGTAAGTATACCCAGTGCATTTTGTATGTACACACAGTAAGTATACCCAGTGCATTTTGTATGTACACACAGTAAGTATACCCAGTGCATTGTGCATGTACACACAGTAAGTATACACAATGCATTTTGCATGTACACACAGTAAGTGTACCCAGTGCATTTTGTATGTACACACAGTAAGTATACCCAGTGCATTGTACATGTACACACAGTAAGTATACCCAGTGCATTGTGCATGTACACACAGTAAGTGTACCCAGTGCATTTTGTATGTACACACAGTAAGGGTACCCAGTGCATTTTGTATGTACACACAGTAGGTATACACAGTGCATTGTGCATGTACACACAGTAAGTATACCCAGTGCATTGTGCATGTACACACAGTAAAACTGTGGCATGGGGGGTGTCAGTGCACCAACTGTGGCATGGGGGGTATCAGTGCACCAACTGTGGCATGGGGGGTATCAGTGCCTACATGGGGGGTATCGGTGCACTGGGTGGGTGCCCCCTCCCTGCACATTGTTGATAGTACTATGCCATGTGTTACTACTGCCTGGCTCAGTGAATGTTCCATAGGTTGTGATTTCACTTGATTGGACACCTAGGTTTAACCTCAGGTGCGATTGGATCTTGGCTGATAACATGAGGCTTTTGACTCCCCTTTCTAGAACCCCACTTGATCCCAGTCCCTGCCAGTGCCAGGCTGGGGAGATGCTAGATCCAGTGTTAATGAAGTGTTGTGATGTAGAGGGGGGGTGGAATGGTGTGTGTGGTTATATTTTAGTGAGATGACTCATTTGCCTTTGATTTGTGACTGGGTGACATGTAACACAAAACACAACATCCCCTCCCACATCCCTTTAAAAAACAAAACCCTTTTTTGCCTGGTGCTTCTTGGCATATGTTTAGTTGATCCTGGTATCCTGCAGCCTAGTGCCACCCTCCCTGCCACCAGCATCTCCTTCAATATCATGTGCTGCAACATTGTAGCAGTATCCTGGCTGTTTCAGGTTGTTCCATTCATACCTGACCATGTGTCCTCCTGCTCTGGATCACTATTATCCATAGATCCATGTGGGAGAGAGACCTGGATCTCCCTGGGTTGGGAATGCTGCCTCTCTATTGTCTGGAAATAATCAATGAATTCAATGTGTGATCAGTAAATGTGGAATTGTAGCACAGTCACATCTGTGTGTGTGTGTGTTCTTGCATGCATTGAGCCATTAGAAATGTACAGTATAAACACACATACACTGTATTGGGATAGAGTCTGCAGGTTCATATCTATACAATGATGCCCCCCCTTGCTATTGGTTCCTTGTGTGTACTGCATCTTTCCTTGTCCTTATCAAACCTTATTTAACCCCTGTTCTGTGCAGCTCTGTCCTATGATAAATTCTAAATAAACAATCCACGGTCAGGGGATCCCTACTGGGGAATTAGAATTACTACTTCAAATGGGGGAATATTTTTAATTTCTATTTTTGGAGGAATAGAAAATCCCCAGCGTTATCTTCAGCGTTGCCCTTCACCCTAAAATACCCCGACCAGCTGAGCTATTTTTGGATCTTAATCTCCTCAATGGAAGATTTTTTTTTCCCCCTTGAATTTTTCTCTCTCCTATATTAATGTGACTTACAGGATTGAAAATGAATTTCTTGGATGATAAATTAATCTGTTAACCCCTTCCAGCACAAAATAATAACAATAATACAGAGGAAAGAACATGGGCTGTTTTACATTTGTATTGATGTGTTTTTATGAATGTCTTAGTGGGTTATATTAACCCGCGTTATAACCTTTTTGATTGTTGTACCTCTACGTGGCAGTGAAGAGGTTAATAGATTGATGGCTTTGGAAATATTCCTTTGCGTGCATTTAATTTCCCATTTTGCTTTAGGCATTTAAAGGGCCCCATGTTATGAGGGGGGGGGTTTAAAGGATTCTAAGGGCAGATTTAGAATGTTTGTGTTATTACAGAATATGTGGGGTTGCTGATAATCTTTGGATGTGTTGGTTGTATTAGTGGTTTTCCTAATATCAATAGATTAAATCTGGCTTTGGCTGGGGGGGGCACAGCGGTGACCTATGGGGATGGCGGTTGTTTCGGTATGTGGTTACCCACAACGGGATTGAGGGGTAAAAAAGGTGACACTGCTGAAATCCCCGTTCTGCTACTGATCTGTTTTCCCTTTGTTTGGCGGTTCTCATTAAATATGCAGTGACACTGTTTATAACACACGCACAATCCTGGCGCTGTCATGTTTTTAATTTTCACGTTAAACCCAAAGGAAATGAGGGCGCGGATGCAAATGCGACGGAGTTTAAAGGGGGGGAAAATAAATAAATAAAGGGGGTGAGGAAGGCATCGGAGAACCTTTTACGCACGCTGTTTGTTGGTGCGGAACATGTGCCTTTATTTAGAGCAGGAAAGTTCTTTTTATAGAAACATTGGCCAAATCCAAACCTTTATACCCGAGCCTCTGTGTAGCTGTCCGATTCAAATTTAAATGAACTTTATTGTCAGGATCGAGTTACAAGTTGACATTGTCGTAGCAGAATAGGGAGAGTAGGGTAATGTGAAAGTCTGGAGACCTGGGATATAGTGGTGGGGGAAGGGTTAAAGGTACACTAGGTTAATATCAGGTTAAAGGTCATAACATGACATCATTCCTCAGATTTTCATGTTAAGTTTATTTTTTTTTTAATTTCATTTTTAAATTAAAGAGAAATGTGTGGTTATTTTTTTTCTATACAGCAGCTTGTAACCCCTAATGTAATAATGTAAACTGCAGGGTGCTTTGTATTCATAAAGGTGGATCTGATAGGTCCATTGGGGTGGAATGTGTGGAGTGTACTGATGCAAGGCATCAGTGCTGAAGTCCTGAGTTCGATTCCACCCTTGGACACATCTGCAAGGAGTTTGTATGTTCTCCCCGTGCTTGCGTGGGTTTCCTCCGGGCACTCCGGTTTCCCCCACAATCATAAAGACATACTGATAGGTTGTATGTGTCAAATAAATGTGCTTAGATTGTAAGCTCTTCGGGGCAGGGCCTGATGTGAATGTATACATGTAATTGTAAAGCGCTATGGAAGAAGTTGTGTATAAATCCACAATAATAATGAGTCTGGTGATTATATTAAATTTTCAACTCCTTACTGCATGTTATATTCATTTATATACATTATTTACAGAGCTGTGGTTTATATTAGCGTTAGTAAGTTAATGGAAGTCTAGCCCTCAAATGAAAAATTGTATTGAACCCCCAAAAAATCTGAGAGCACCGGTAAGGCCTCATTTGGAATATGCAGTGCAGTTTTGGAATCCTGTGTACAAAAGGGACATCTTAGTAATGGAAAGGGTTCAGAGAAGGGCAATTAAATTAATAAAGGGATTGGGGAGCTTGACTATCGAGACAGATTGGATAAGTTACAATTATGTACACTAGAAAAAAGGAAAGTTTTTTTTCACTGTGAGGATGGTAATACTATGGAACTGTCTTTCAGTGGACGTGGTGATGGCAGGTTCATTGGTCAGTTACAAAAGAAAGCTGGATGAGTTTCTGAAAACAAGGAATGTTACATGTTCCTGGTATTGATACAACTGGAGTTGATCCAAGGATATTTCCAATTACCACTGGAAGGAATATTTTTGCCTTCCTCTGGATCAGCAGAAACGTGGGTATTGCTGAGTAAGTTGTACTAGATGGACAGGTGTCTTTATTCAACCTCAAATACTATACAACATGTAAGTCTAACCTGAAATGGTGCCTGATGTTCTGTTATCTCTCTGCTCGGTCATGGGTGTGAAAGATGACATCACAGCCAATGTCACGTTTCGTAGGCACTTCTGGTCACATTTTGCGACTCGCTATTACATGAAAATCGCATGGCAGTGCATTACAATGTGGGGGCCACACTGTGCGCTGCCGTCTGGTTTTTGTAGGGTAAGCACGCACATACATTCCAGTAGCTAATGAGCATGTGCTAGCATCTAAGAGAGCTTGGAGAGGAGGTGGAAGCCTTTATCGAGGAATAGGGAAAGGGGGAAGGAACAGCTTTGGAACTAGTGAGGGCTTGTTCACGCTACATCAGTTTGTATGCGTTTTTCAAACGGATACAAACTTCATAGGATTTCACTATATCGTTCACACTTGCGTTGTATTCCGTTCCACTCCGTTTTAAAAACGCACCACTGCACGCACCACTGCACGCATTAAAGAGAAATGTGTGGTTATTTTTTTTTCTATACAGCAGCTTGTAACCCCTAATGTAATAATGTAAACTGCAGGGTGCTTTGTATTCATAAAGGTGGATCTGATAGGTCCATTGGGGTGGAATGTGTGGAGTGTACTGATGCAAGGCATCAGTGCTGAAGTCCTGAGTTCGATTCCACCCTTGGACACATCTGCAAGGAGTTTGTATGTTCTCCCCGTGCTTGTGTGGGTTTCCTCCAGGCACTCCGGTTTCCCCCACAATCATAAAAACATACTGATAGGTTGTATGTGTCAAATAAATGTGCTTAGATTGTAAGCTCTTCGGGCAGGGCCTGATGTGAATGTATACATGTAATTGTAAAGCGCTATGGAAGAAATTGTGTATAAATCCACAATAATAATGAGTCTGGTGATTACACTATATCGTTCACACTTGCAGTACAAGTACAATGAATAGCAACACGCGTTTGCGTTTTGGTCCGTTTTTCGAAAAGGATGCCTGGGAGTTCCTCTGTCATTGTTCCTGCCCATTGACATAATCAAAAACGAGTTAAAAACGCAACGGACACAAACGGATAATAACGCACACGCTATCGGGTGGCAACTGATATAAAAACGTTTTGAAACGTCATTCAAAGCACTGCATTTTAAGTTGCATTTTTATCCGTTCCTAGTATGAACGAGCCCTGTGGCTTTGGGGGTGGGGGGTTGGGGTTGAGTTTTCTGTATATCATTTTCCCGTTGAGTGTCTGTCATGGATCACAAAGGTCCTTTCCATTTTACTTTACTCACTGAGAATCCAAATTTACATCCAAATGTAATGGACTCCCTGACCCCTCCAATTAGATCATGACAAGTAGGTGTTTCTCCAGCTGATTTATAGATGTATATAAATGTATCATAATGTGATCAATAACTTAACCCCCCCCCTTCCACACTCACACACAAACACACTGTGATTTGTTAATGAGCCACAATTAAACCTCATCACTTACTGTTTTGAACTACAATTCCCCAAGCCAAGCTCGTAGCCTGGGAGTTTGCGTTCCCCCAGATACCACAGGATACACAGAGCTTTTCAGGAATGTAAAATTTGGGCTGTAGCCCTTTAATGATCATTGATCTGACTATGATAATCTGACGTATAATTGAAGTCTCTGTAAAGTAAGAATGTGACTTCACTTACAGAAATATGCAACATTCAGCCAATCCTGCGGTAGAACGCCTGTGTATTTAGAGCTCACCAAGCGTGCCAGAAACAGCTGTCTGCTGGGTCCTCTAACTAAACCTGAAAATAGCTGCAAGCTTTGCTCAGCTGAGAGGCGACAGAGGCTCCATATTCTTCTCATCCATGAAATAACAGCTGATGTGCTGAATTCACAGGGGGGGGGGTGTCCTTTCACGGGGCTTGTTTATTGATAGACAGACGTTATTATGTTGCTGTAGTGTGCTGTCCCATCTGCCCATTGTGAGTGCCCACTTGGTCCTAAGAAAGGCAAATAAGGGCAGGCAAGGTCAGACAGGCATTGTGCAGTGTCCTGCGTGAGCTGATTGGATAAAAGCATCATGGGAATTCTGGGTAGGCTGTTCATTCAAGCACCAGTGGCAATACTTTAAAGGATACTTGAATCGTAGAATGGATCCCTGTTTTACATCCTGGACCACTGAGGTTTCCCTTGTACATGAGGGTTATTACACTCTTCACCTGAGCGATGAGCTATTTCTAAATGTGGCCTTTAGAATTCAGCCATAGGGATCGCCAGCGATAAAATAACAGGCGCTAATTGGGAAGCTTTAACGCTCACCTTAGGAGACGAACCTGCATATTCCCCCGTGAATTCTTGCTCGGTAAGCGGGGAAAAAAATAGCCAATGCTTTTATTTTTAGATAATTCACAAGTTGCTGGCAGGATTTGGTGAGCAGGAATGGGATGAAAAGTGATTCATTGTGTTTACACTTTAGGACCGTAGAGTCACCGCCTGTTTCCACGCTCAACAGTAAAAAGCTATCTGAGTATTACTGTAGGCCCTGCTATGTAGTAGTGTAGAGACATTATGGCTATACTCTGACCTGCGCTGGATTCAACCCATGTGCCTCTTGGGGCCTCTGCTGTGTAATTACACACGGAACGTTGGTGTAACAACATGTTTATGTTTCCCATTGTATTATGGGCGCTCTTTTATTCGTTTGTTGGTTGAATGAGTTTTTAGACTCTTTAAATTGGTCGTTTTCTGAACGGAGCCGTCCTATTTTTGTCTTACTGTGCATGAGTTGTTTTGTATTAAAAAGGCAGTGATATGAAAATGTTAATTAATTAAAAGAACAATAAAAGCTAAACTATAAATAAACCTGATTTGGATTTTAAATTCAGCATTTCTCTCCAATGATTATCTCCTTGATTCCGCAGACGTCCTACCAGAGTGTGTCCTGGACACTTTTGCTTGGCTGCACATGCTCGTTGAGTTCTCTACAGTTCTAGTAGAGTCAGCAAGGCAGGGAAAGTATCTATTGGTTGACCTTCCTGTGACATCTACGGAATCCAGGAAGAACAGTCCAAAAACCAATTATAATTCTCTTTTCTTAGTCACATGGGTCTGTTCGTCAAGCGCTCTGTAATCTGATTATTCTTACATTGAGTGATTTGCTTATTATAAACGAGAATGGCGATCAATGCAATTCTGGGATTTGTGCCAGGATAATTGATGATGGGACGGTCAATGTAGAATTGGGAACTTTCAAAATCTATTGGAAAACAAAATTTCATTTTTTTGGGGGGGGGGGGGGGGGGGGAAAAAAAAAATTTGGAAATGTGAGCAACGGTCAGTGAGCACGGTGGTCAGTGAGCACGGTGGTCAGTGAGCACGGTGGTCAGTGAGCACGGTGGTCAGTGAGCACGGTGGTCAGTGAGCACGGTGGTCAGTGAGCACGGTGGTCAGTGAGCACGGTGGTCAGTGAGCACGGTGGTCAGTGAGCACGGTGGTCAGTGAGCACGGTCAGTGAGCACGGTCAGTGAGCACGGTCAGTGAGCACGGTGGTCAGTGAGCACGGTCAGTGAGCACGGTCAGTGAGCACGGTCAGTGAGCACGGTCAGTGAGCACTGCCCCGTCTTACGATGGGGGAATGGCAGCAGTTTATTTGGCAGTTGAATTAGTCGTGTCGGTAAAGCTAGCTACACACATTAACGGTAAGGCTGAGGCCACACTGCAACGCACAGGAATCGCGCACAAAATCACGAGCGTTATCGCACGCGACTGTGTGCGCTTTTCTTGTGCGTTCGCGTTTTGCGCATGTGTTTTGGCCTTTTCGCGTTATGGAAACGCTGCGTTAACGCACCAAAAATGGTGAACGCATGCATTACCAAAACGCGAACGGACGCTCAATCGCATGCGCATCGAAAATCGCGGGAATTTTTGCGTTCCCGCGATTTCCATTTTAGCGAAAATCGCGGGCGCATTCCTGAGCGCGAAACGCGTGCGCAAATCCGCGAAAAACGCGCTAGTGTGGCCTAGCCCTAAAGGGACGAGACCTTCAGTAACTACGAGATCGGACATTTTTCGCTAATGCAGTAAAACGACTATTTCCGATGCCCACAACTGTTCAGATTCTGCATCAGAATCGGTCATTATGGACCTGAAATTTCCCTCTTATGCGGTCAGCACCCTGTACTGTAGTATAGGGACTTAGTCGCCATCACTAGGATGTGTTGAAATCCACAACAACCTCCGTATTGGTATTGTGAGTAGCCACATCTTTGACAGATCTAAAGGGGCCCATACACGGACCAATCCTGGTCATACCGATTTGATTGTACGATCGGGATTGGTCCACTATAAATTTCCCAGTTGGCCCAGTAAGAAGATAAAAACGAACGCCAACCATAGGATCTGCCATATGAGCAGATGATCATATGATATTGGGATATCCTGATCTCAGATTGGTGTGTGTATGGCCTTCATACAGATTTTGTCTGTATTGTTTGATTGATACTGTGTGTACCCTGCTTCAGACCAGGTTGTGATTGACTTGAATCCACTAGTGTGGTACTAAATCTTAAGAGCGCTGAATACTTGGGGCTATGGTTAAAGCTGGGTACGCCCATTACTGATTAAGGGCCCATCTTGTCTGTACCGATGGGACTGGACCTTTATCGGTGTGTGTGTGTGTGCTGCAGTTTCAAACATTCCCTAAGGCTCGGTACACACCAGCGGATATTTCCGCCAGACCAATAGTGCCGTGGATCGGTTGGTCGGCCGGAAATATCTGATGGTGTGGGGCGGCCGGCTGACACATTAGACAGATTAGCAATGTAAACACAAGACCTGATATTGACACAGTTTAATTGGTCTCTGTCCTGTTTGGGGGGTAGTAAAGTGAGGGCCACTAATCTCCCCACGTAGTGTGTGTGTGGACATTTCTTTGTGTTGTTACATTCTGCAAGCTTGTATTAGAATCCCAGAGTCCTTGGGGTGAACTGTCAGCCAGTACAGAAAGTGATTGTGTAAGCAAATTAGGCCATTGTGACGAGTCAGCACAAAGAGGATTCTGGGAGATGCGGGGATTCTTCTATCTAAGGCTGATAATTGGGAATATTAGCCAGTTCTTGCCAGATCTACACAATGTAAATGGACTAAGCAAGTAACACAAAGCTTTAGATTGTTTGTGTGTTTCAGGTATTTTCAGCACGCAGCTGTTTTCTCTCTGACGTCTGTAATAAATAGAGAAATCCCCTATCTTGGATTCCGCCGTGAACTATCTGCTCGGGCCCAACACTTGTTCAGTGTCTGTGGTGCCTTATAGTCCGGGCATTCAAGGACAAAAAGACTTGTGTGTTTCATTTTGTCTGTACGGTTTTTGTTGTGTGTAACTCCAGTAAAGCTGTTCATATAGACAGATTGATGGGGTTGGGGGTTGGTTCCAGGTCAGAACAGGCCCCTGGGATATAATCACTGACCCCCAGAAGGAAGGCCCCTGGGATATAATAACTGACCCCCAGAAGGAAGGCCCCTGGGATATAATAACTGACCCCCAGAAGGAAGGCCCCTGGGATATAATCACTGACCCCCAGAAGGAAGGCCCCTGGGATATAATCACTGACCCCCAGAAGGAAGGCCCTGGATATAATCACTGACCCCCAGAAGGAAGGCCCCTGGGATATAATCACTGACCCCCAGAAGAAAGGCCCCCGGGATATATCACTGACCCCCAGAAGGAAGGCCCCTGGGATATAATCACTGACCCCCAGAAGGAAGGCCCCTGGGATATAATCACTGACCCCCAGAAGGAAGGCCCCTGGGATATAATCACTGACCCCCAGAAGGAAGGCCCCTGGGATATAATCATGACCCCAAGAAGAAAGGCCCCTGGGATATAATCACTGACCCCCAGAAGGAAGGCCCTGTGGATATAATCACTGACCCCCAGAAAGGAAGGCCCCTGGGATATAATCACTGACCCCCGAAAGGAAGGCCCCGGGATATAATCACTGACCCCAGAAGGAGCCCTGGGATATAATCACGACCCCAGAAGGAAGGCCCTGGATAATCACTGACCCCCAGAAGGAAGGCCCCTGGGATATAATCATGACCCCCAGAGAAAAGGCCCCTGGGATATAATCACTGACCCCCAGAAGGAAGGCCCCTGGGATAAATCACTGACCCCCAGAAGGAAGGCCCTGGGATATAATCACTGACCCCCAGAAGGAAGGCCCCGGGATATAATCACTGACCCCAGAAGGAAGGCCCCTGGGATATAATCACTGACCCCCAGAAGGAAGGCCCCTGGGATATAATCACTGACCCCCAGAAGGAAGGCCCCCGGGATATAATCACTGACCCCCCAGAAGGAAGGCCCCTGGGATATAATCACTGACCCCCAGAAGAAAGGCCCCTGGGATATAATCACTGACCCCCAGAAGGAAGGCCCCTGGGATATAATCACTGACCCCCAGAAGGAAGGCCCCTGGGATATAATCACTGACCCCCAGAAGGAAGGCCCCCGGGATATAATCACTTTATAAACTGCTAATTGTTGTGAGGAATGTATTATTTTTATAATGACAATCCAGCACATCTCTCCCTTCTCCCCCCTTCTACTTAAAGGGACAGTAAGGGCACGGCCACACTGCAACGCAAACGCATACGATTTCATGTGTGATTTCGTTGCGTTTGCGCATTTGTTTTTTCCATTAAGTATTGAAAGACGCATGCGATTGCAATTTAAAATGCGGAAAGCAAATCGCAATGCACCCGAAAACGTGCGTTTTCTGTGCGTTGCCGCGTATTCAATGATATGAAAAAAAAAACAAACGCAAAAAAATCGCAGCAGTGTGACCTAGCCCTAAAGTGTAGCTGGAGGGTGGAACTACAGATCCATATCCAAAGGTTAACGGAGCCATTGCTCCTTCCTTCCAAGGACAACATGTGTGTTTTGGAAACAGATAAATGCCACAGGGGACACACCTGCTCCATCATTAGTCTGGCAGATCCTTCACAAGGCACCGGTGGATTTGGGAGGGAAAATTAAGGAATAGTTTAGATTAGAGCCACTAGTTTACCTTGAAATGCTGATCGATGATGTGTTACTCTTCTCTCTGAGTCCTGGTGCTTCCAGTTAACAGCTGTCAGTCATGGATGTCACAGGTGACATCACAGCCAATGACTGGATGCCTTTCCCCATGGCGTCTCTTTTGAACACGTGCGAGCTTGTAAAGAGTAAAAGGAGGCAGAAACCTTTTCGAGAGGCAAAGTTAAGGGGAATTCCCCCCCCCCCCGCTACATAACCCGCTTAGATCTACATAAATCGACCTATAATTAATTAAACATGCCCTAGGATGTTAGATGACGCATTTCTTTTTTTACATTGACATGTGTATGTCCCCTTAAGGTCTATTTAAAGGTACAGGAATCCTGAATGTTTGATGTTGAGTGGGACTGGAACAGCTGTCCGCAAGTTGGGTAAATGGTTCTATACATTCTATTTAATCATTGGGTAGAGGAACAGAAAGGACTCAATTTGCATATCTCCACCCACATTCCAATGACCTTTTATGACAATGCGAGTGCCTGCCTTCTTTTTATGAAGGTCTGACTATAATGTATTATCGTCATTGAATTTAATGGCCCTTATTAAATAAATAACATTTTACACACAGTGCCTATTTGAGGGGGGTAAAGGAAACTGAGATGTCCTGTCTGTTATCTTTAGAGCTGAACTAAGAGCAAAACATTCTGTCTCTAGTTGGTATAGAGAGACATGGCAGATTCCTAGCTACTGCCCTTGGAGCAAAGAACCAAAAAATCTTACAGCTGCCTGACCTCTGACCCTCTACTGGAGGTCATTCTATAGGGACAAGGAATGTCTCCCAAAGGAGTAAACAACTTGTAGATCATCCCAACCCCCCTACTATACAAATGTCTAGCTGGGCCAGTGTGTTTAGGGTTTGTTAAATATACAATTATATAAACACATAATAATGTATAATGCATATAATGTAGATAAAGGTGTAGAGATGGACTAGAACCCAAAACAGAGTTCCAGTCGAACTTAACAAGTCTGAACGGACTCTGACTTTTCAAAGTATCCCGGACCTGGATTTCTCAGACTCTCCGGACTCTCAGTTGTATTTTCGATAATTATCGAATTTACGGGCCGTTCGCTAACCCTAGAATGTATCGTTCGCTAACCCTAGAATGTAAGCGTTCGCGTATCGCTCAAACCCTAGAATGTATCGTTCGCTAACCTAGAATGTATCGTTCGCTAACCCTAGAATGATGATCGTTCTCTAACCCTAGAATGTATCGTTCGCTAACCCTAGAATGTACGTCGTTCGCTAACCCTAGAATGTATCGTTCGCTAACCCTAGAAGTGTACCGTTCGCTAACACCTAGAATGTACCGTCGCTAACCCTAGAATGTACCGTTCGCTAACCCTAGAATGTACCGTTCGCTAACCCTGAATGTACCGTTCGCTAACCCTATAATGTACCGTTCGCTAACCCTAGAATGTAACCGTTCGCTAACCCTAGAATGTACCGTTCGCTAACCCTAGAATGTACCGTTCGCTAACCCTGAATGTACCGTTCGCTAACCCTGAGGTACTCGTTCGCTAACCCTAGACCTAAATGTATCGTTCCTACCCCTAGAATGTATCGTTCGCTAACCCTAGAATGTATCGTTCGGTAACCCTAGAATGTATCGTTCGCTAACCCTCGAATGTATAATTTGTTTTTGCTAACCCTAGAATATAACGTTTGCTAACCCACGAATGTATGGTTAGTTTTCGTTAACCCTCGAATGAATGGTTAGTTTTCGGTAACCCTCGAATGTATGGTTCGTTTTCGGTAACCCTCGAATGTATGGTTCGTTTTCGGTAACCCTCGAATGTATGGTTCATTTTCAGTAACCATAGAATTTCCCATAACCCTCAAATGTAGCTTGCGCAAAACCGGCAATTGCCCGCTCATGAAGTAAGAAGTGTTTTTAACAAGTTTGGGTGATAGTGACATGTTCCCCGGACCATTTCCCAGGTGCCACAGCCATTTACAGTAAGTTACCATTGTTATTTTAGCTGCAAATCATCCGGACTTTTTGAACTATCACTCCCCATTGACTTTAATGGGTCCGTTTTCGAACTGTTACCAAAGTTCGGAAATGAAAACGAACTTTATGTTCGTCCATCTCTAATAAAGTGTACTTAAATATTCCTGTAAGGCTTTATTATAATCGGCTATATACATATAATGCTAATCTATAATAACAAACTTCTAAAACAATACATTGATACATTGTCCATGTTTTGTAATATTTCCAGAGTTTCTGATCTCTAGAACCTCTTATTGCACAGTAGAGTTGGATTAAATCTACCGCAGTGATTCCTTTTAATTATGCATTAGTTGCTTGGGAATGCAACAATTACTGTTGCCTGCCCCCCCCCCCCCAAAAAAAAAAACAACAAAAAAAAACGTGATTCAAGGAAAATGTTTGTTATAAATCCATTACTGATGTAATAACAAATAGGCGTTGCCTGGATACAGCTTGGACTGTGATGTCATTCATATAGTAATATTAAGACTAGTGAAATAGTTGTTTTTCAATGATGTTTGAAAATAAAAATATTTTACTACGGACCCTCCCTCCTCCTTCGCTATGAATTTTACTCCTCCCCTTTCTTTTAATGCAGGGAGATAAAAAGCGTTGGATTCTTCTCTTTCTCTGGGTGAATCACACTGAGCATGTCTGAGATCACCGAGCTAGCAGAGGGGGCAGTAACTGCTTTACTGTGTATCATTGGTTAAGGATTGCATAGAAAGGCAAAAAAAACTTTGTTTCAAGTTAAAATGCTGATTGTTGTATTGTTTTGTCACTCCCATTACAATAAATACACGTAGATGGCGTAAACTCTTTCGTGCCATGGGCTGTGTATAGTATTGGTCAACCCCCTGCCAGAGGACCGTAATTAAGTTGTTTTGCAGAGGCCTCAGACAAGATAAGGTAAAGAGCAGGCCAATGTCTCTGTATCAAGTGTCTTTGTTCCATGCACAGTTTTGTCAGTTTTGTGTATGGCAGTCCTTTAGAGAAGAGGAGGCTTCTGGGTAAATCCCATGTGTCCATGGTGGTCCTTTGGAAAATGCCACGCCATCTATTGGGTTTTGAAAGTATTACACGAGTGCATCCCTAAACCAGCAATCCAATACAGAAGGGGAACAAAAAAATCGAATTGAAACAAACCTAAAAAAAGAATAAAATCCTCTTTTATAAACGGAAAGAGTTTTAACCTCCTAACTGGGCAGTTCCGTTTCTTATAGAAAGTAATGCTATTAACAAAGCAGGATTTGGAGGTCACCGAATAAGTGTTCTCACCTCCCTGTGAATAATACAAACGAATGGCAAATACTTATTTTTTTTGGTTTAGTGTTCCTTTAATTTATAAGGAACCATTTCCCGTACCAGCAGTAACTACACAATGTTTTTATATATATATAATTTCAATTTTTTATAAAACATTCTACATTTCAACTCTTGCCGTGTGCAGTTTTGCTGTGAATTGAACGTGTGAAATGCATGGTGGGGAATTCTCTCCCCCAGTGCTGCCTCATAGTGGTTACTGAGCATGCTTACCCTTACAGATAGTCAGATTAGTCAGGGAGGGGGAATACTAAGCCTGAGCCAAGCAAGCATTAAAGGCATGCTTCAGCACACACACCTACTTGCGTTTATTTAATTATAGATTAAGATTAGACAGTCGTTTTTTCAGTCTACATACACTTTAAAGGACAACTGAATGATAAAAGGAGCTAAGCTTTTTTCACACCACAACAATACCTAGAATCAGATTTGTTTTCTTATTTATTAAGAAGTCATCTTTTGCTATCCACCAAATTAGTACCATGTAGACTATTCGTGTCCTCAATAAGTAATACACTCAAACAGGGCAATTTGTAGAGGAGCAATGTTGTGCTTATGCCACTTTTACCCAGGACTTTAGCACAGGATTTTGCAATTTAATATCGTGCATGTAACATTTCTGTGGGACTCTTTTTAATGGCAGTAAGTAGCGTGTAAAGAGAATTTACCCCTGATCCTCTGGTGTTATATTGAATCAACGTCTAATGTACGTTTGAAAACACAGACATTGTAACTTGAATTTGGGCCAATAAACTGCTTTGTTTTTATCTATGCAATTTGTTTCTCAAGGTTAATTGTGTGATAATGCTAATGTTATGGTAAATAATGTGTTTGGGGACCAAAGATAACCAATTAATAACCAGTTTTACCTGATATAAATAGTGCCCATATGTAGTTTTTAGTTAGGTGGTGTGCTTTTTTAATTAGCTGGTATCTGGGTCTATCATCTATAGACTAGGATTGTATTTAGTCTACATGGTCCCAGGTTTTGCATACATAGCATGCCTTTCAGGTAAAGGGGATTCTGGGAGCAGCAATTTAACAGGTTGCTTTTCTTTTGTTGTTCTTGTTTACAAACTCCCATGCTGCAATTTCAGTTGTCATTAGATTAGTATTGGTGGTGGGTCCTGGAAAGTGATTTCAACCCAAGGCAGATAGTCCTGTGTGTTAATGTTCCGGGCATTTAAACGTTCCTCTACCCAAGTCACTGGTGGCCTGTTATTGTTTGCCTCCTATGGCTTCTACAGGCAGAGTGCTGGGGTCTTCTCTGATTTACACATTCCCCTATGGCTCACACATCTGTTTGGCAGCGAGTAACGATTTATCAGCTTCACATAATAAACAGTTTTTATCTGGGATCTAAAGTTCTCTGGGGGACGGACGAAATCTCTGTTTACGGCGCTGTGGATCTTTCAACCAAAGGCCGATGCGTAAAAATGATTTTTTATAAGAACCTAGACCTAGACAAAGCCAGTACCGATGATAAAGCGTTGCTATTCTAGAACGTGTCAAAGGAAATGTTTGTAGACCTTGTGCTCTTTGTTTCAATGGCTTCGTATTCTGGAAAATTTACATTGCCAATAAAACAAGTTTTACATCATAAGCACTTTCTATTTAAAGGAGATGACTGCGGGGAGCCTAATCCTTATGGGAGCTGGGGATGTCCAAGACTTCAACTACTTAAAGGAGGATTAATAATTCCTACCTCCCAAAATAGTTTCAATAAGGTGCACCAGCAAAAAGAAAACTGCTTCTTCCAGGCTCCCTAAGTGCATCAGCACTATATTTAATAGAGGAAAGCTTAGGACATTAACCTGGCAGATGTTGGTAGGAAAAAATCAATCCTACCCCCTTTTACCTATATAGAAATTTTCATTTGCGGGTTGAACGTTCCCTTTAACAGTTAAAGGGGCTACATAACCTTCTAGGTCATTCATCTTCGCTCACTGTAATGTAGATGTATATTTGTTTACACATTTGTCAAAAATGCTTTTGTGTGAATTATAAATGGACATATTCCTTTAAATTTTAACACTTTCTTGTGACAGCCTAGAAACTGTTAATTAAAATCACTTGCCTTTCCTTGGCAAAAATACACCATTGTGATGTTGTGCCCCTGTTAAATTCTAACCCCTCCTCTTTCATAGGTCTCTGACCAGACATGCTCAGCGCGTTTTATCTAAAAATTAGACACCTATCCGATAAGTGCTATTTGCATTGGATTTCTTCATGCTGGTTATTAAAAATGAACTTTTTTTTTGTTGCATATCATGAAAAGATGTAGTATGTAGACTGGCGCTTTTTTTTCTTGCTAAAAATAGTGGGGATTTGAAGACCTGCTGAGATTACGAATGGGACGAGTCGCTGTGCAGTTGATTGTTGAACTGGAATTTCAAGGTTCTAAGAATGTGACATGTTTGTCTGTTACTACGAGCAGCTGTCCGCTGTCTATCAGAAAAACTGCATTTGGCAGTCCGACTTGTATTAATTAAACAAAAGATTCATTTCACTCTGGCCCCTCTGAATGATTTGATACGGGGATGTTATCCCCATTTATAATGCCTTCTCAGAACCACATCTGTCTCCAAACTCTCCGTTCTTTTCCCACCAGCCCTTTTACTATTAAACCGTGCAGGCATTAAAGGAATATTGCCATGAAATAATGTTATTGTTTGTCCCCTGTGAGGCAGCTTTAGAGTAATTTAATATTCTTGAGGCGCTTCCTCTGGTCCCTTTCTTCTAGGTTATAGATTTATAGCGGTGACTCATAGGTGACTCTTACTCTGCATGAAGTGACTTCTTTCTGTCATAAGTCTCTGACTTACTTTAAGTATTTGTAATGTCATCATCGGTGAAGGAAAGAATGAATCTCTGGGGGATTGTTCGTAAAGGCTGCACAGTTCCTTATTCAAGGGCGTCTGAGGTAATGGTTCTAAACCAACTGATCACAGAGATGTTCATGCCATGGAACATATGGCTCTTACCTAGGGCAAGGGGTGGCGATTTAGACCTTTCTGGGAATGGGTTACAATTCAGAAAAAAATGAAATGTCTGTATAGATGGGATCAGGCCTTTACGACTTGTGGGAAACGTTCATTAACACTAAATTAAAGCTAAAATATTAAGAATCTTGAATGGATTTTGTAATTCACAACGTGTACACTTTTTTACCCACTCGCCTTATAGTTTTTCTACTTCAAAGTTTTTATTTCCCTTGTTCGTTTTTTCCCCCTGTCATTTGTGAATAGATTTTATCACTTTTCCAGTCTAACTTCTGTATATAGGAAGGAGTCTCCTCCTACCAGATTTCGTCCTATAGTAAGGAGTTTCCTCCCACTGGGTTTTATCCTATAGTAAGGAGAGACTCCTCCCACTGGATTTTATCCCATGAGAGACTCCTCCCACTGGATTTTATCCTATGAGATTATCCAGATTGCGTCCTATAATAAGGAGTCTTCTAAGGTGTCTCCTCCCTCCGGATTGCGTCCTATAGTAAGGAGTTTCCTCCCACTGGGGTTTATCCTATAGTAAGGAGTCTCCTCCCACTGGATTTTGTAATACATTACACAGAGCTGTGCTAAGATGAGGTTCACTTCATTATCCTCCCTCTGCAGCCCTGTACTATGTTATTTCTATAAGTGTAACTATTAAAGTTGTGATATTGAGAAATACATTACACAGAGCTGTGCTAAGATCAGGATCACTTCATTATCCTCCCCTGCAGCTCGTACTATGTTATTTCTATAAGTGAACTATTAAAGTTGTGAATTGAGAAATACATTACACAGAGCTGTGCTAAGATCAGGATCACTTCATTATTCTCCCCCTGCAGCTCTGTATTGCTCTGTTATTTCTAAGTGTAACTATTAAAGTTGTGATATTTAAGGGTGTGCAGATCGAATGCAATCTGTGAGACTGTGGCAGATTTAAAGGGCATGTCCACCCCCAAAACTATACCCCCCCCCACTAATGGCCCCACCATGTAGTGTAATAAAATCCTTACCTCACATACCAGCTCCATAAGGTTCTCCTGTAGTCCCCCCCCCCCCCCAAAAGTCCCAAAAACTGCCCTCCAGGAGGATAGCAGAGTCCATATAGGACTCTGCCTCCTATCTCGCCTCCGGGAGAAGTTTGGCATGCGTACAGCAGCCCTTCTCCCCCTCCTTCCCCCTCCGTTTTGCTATCCCTCCCCCTACCATAAAACCCTTGCCATATATTAGTATTTCTTCCCCAGCCCCAACCGCTAAAATAATTTTAAGAAAATCCCCCGAACTCTACTTACTTCCCTCTCTCCCCCCGGCATTCTGAGAAGCCGGCAGCCGCATCCGTGATTGGCTGCTCTCAGCCAATCACGGATGCGGCTGCCGGTCCCGCCCCCTGCTTGCAGTGTCTTGCAAGCAGAAGGCCGGGCCGTGCGTTGGAGGAGAGAGGGAAGGTAAGTAAAGATCTGGGCACTTTCTTAAATTTATTTTATAGCGGTTGGGGCTGGGGGAAGGCATTCTATTATAGGCTAAAAGTTTATTATAAGGGTGGAAATGCCTTTTAAAGCAAATAAGAGATATGTGCAGATTGAAAGCAATATCTAGGAGACTGACCGAATCAAAGTAATCTTGTGGAGCTTGTGAAACACTGATGTAATCTACATATTACAAGGCTATGTAGCAGTTAATTATGATATGATGTATGACCACATTAAAATCAATGCAACCTGCATCATACTAATGTAAATACCAACCAGCCTTTCTGAAAGTGGATTTTATCCGGGTTATTCAATAAAAGTTCTTATCATTTAAAATGGTGCTAATTTTGCCCCAACCAATCGGATGTTAGCTTTCAAATGGTAAATAAGATCTGATTGGTTGGGGCAAAATTAGCACCATTTTAAACGATAAGCACTTTTATTGAATCTCCCTGATATGTGTTTGTGTCTTAAAGGGGAAGGTGAAAAACGGGTAGCCAGATCATTCGTTCTATTAGGGACAAATTTAATAAATGTTATTACAGGGATCCCAACCCTTCCGCCAATCACAGGAGTCTCTCCCTGATCTTCTGAAATCTACAGGAGGGAAATTGCGATTGGTTCTTCCAATCGGATTTACAATTGAGTATGCTAGCTTTACCTAGAATAGCATGAGTTCTCTCTTAATTCTGTGGGAGGAGACTCTTTACTATATGATGAAGATAGACTGGGAAAAAGTGATAAAATCTACTATTTACAAATGGCGGGTGAAAAAAGAACACGGTAAATGAACGCAGTATCTTTTACCTGTCAAATCATTATGCCCTGTTTAATTCTGCAGATTTCTGGATTTTCCTGCATTCTGTGCCCTCCTTCCACAGTGTGTCCTGGACACTTTTTCCTCTCACCCCTTCCGCCCCCTTTAGAACTGCAAGGTTAACTACTGGTCTTCCCGAGACCTTGCTGTTATCAAGAGCAGAGAGAAAACCAATCATAACAGATCATAACCTGATAATTTTCCCCACAATGCTGTTCATTTCAGAGGCAACAGTTAGAGATATCTACTATCTGGGAATTATGGAATCCATTAAGACTTTTTATTAATCTATTCATTTCAATAGGTAGCCTTTGTCGCAACTTGAATTAAAAATGGATTTCTATTTTAATCGGCTAACGTGGAGGTTTTTTTAGCAGTGTTCGGTTGATGTAATAATTTGTTGCCTCTTCATATAAGTATATTACAGACGGATTAAATACTAGTCATTCATTTGGAATAATAAACTCTTTATTGTCCAGTGATATTCCACAGATGTTAGCGTACACCCTGCCTTGCAGCTTTCTATGAAGAGCCATTGACTGCATTGGGACAAAGATCAGATTGTTAGTGGAACAAACACAAATGTTTCGTGTTTTTTGTTCTTTCACGTTTTAAGGAATTAGGAGTCAAAAACACAAATTTCTGTTCTTTTAGAGGGGGTCAGTCGCTACAGAAACGGGAGAGGGGGGTTGTTCTTACTTTGTGTTTCGATCTATCGGGAAAGGGGGATCTGTGCAGTGTGGTTTAGCAAGCGGGTAAGGCAGGTAACAGCCCAATATCTGGGGGTACAATTTCATTGGTCAACAAAAATGCTGTTTTTACCCATTTTCGATAGACTGGTTGTCAATATTGAGCAAGTTATCTTAATGAAAGTTGATTGGACTAGTTGGGTAATTGTCTGTATTCCCAGTGCTACTTCCCAAAAACTATTTCATACGATCCAGCATTTCCAAGAAACATCATATAAGAGACTTGTATTCTGAAATACTTCTTGCAGGTTATGTATTTTGCTATCTATATTGAATTTATGAATAAAAACACTCTTCTTCCTTCAAGAGATCTGACTTTGTGGCCTATATTAAAGAATCAGTCAGGAAAAAGATTCTTTCACTTTTGGGTGGACCGTTTTGGTTTGGTGCCCTGTCCGTCTGGATTCCTACTAAATGGGCAGGTTCTTGGGCTGATTCTGGCAGGACTGAGCAGGGTTGGAACATCAATACCCTTCCTATGTCCCTTCTATCTGATGTGGGAGGGATGGGATTTATCTTATCACATCCATTAAAGGGTTTGCGTTCTGCTCACCCTCCCTACCTCCTCTCTCCTGATACACTATCTACTTTATGGTGCCCCACATTGACACAGGAGTGAATAGGAATCTTCTATAGTCCGTACTGACTCATTACCCTCTGTCATTCTCATTCTTTACAGTGCAATTTCCTTCTAAAGACCAATGCATTTTTCTAGCAGCACATTGGACTAAGGTTCATAGGTTACACTGTTATTATATTGGATGTTTGTATCATATTTATATATGTCGTGTTGCCTTTAGTTACTTTCTGTTTATGTACATTACATGGAATTGTGTTCTGTGGTATACAAGTGCCCTCTGTTAAAATGAGCAAACTCCTACCTTTAAAATCCCTCCAGGATCATGCATTTTACTTCAATGGATCCAAACTTACAGCTGTATAAATAGTTTTCCTGCTAGTACTTTGAGCTGTGACATCACCAGCACCATTTCTCTGCCCCCAAGTCTCAGGCTTGAGCATGCCCACTTGTATTATTAACTGCATCATAAGCCCCACCCCCAAACTTCTTGAACACAAGTAGGGCCACAAGTAGGAAAGAACAGAGAATGGGTTGCAGGTCTGTAACAACCTTCAGAAAATATGATTTTTTTTTGGGCCATGGGGCTTTTTATACATATCATTTGCCTGTCACCATGACTCAGACAGACAGGGCAGACTGGGGAGTGTACATTTACAAGCCTATAACTTAAAATCCAGAGATGCTCGATATATAATTCCAGGGTTTTTTGATAGGTATGTGAGAGCTCTTGTATGGAGACAAGTTACCCTTTAAAGGGTATGTCCACCCTTCTGAAAAATTTTTTTACCAAACATTCCCCCTGTCCCCCCAGCCCCAACCGCTATATTAGTAATATCAGAAAATGCCCCAAACTTTACTTACCTTCCCTCTTTCCTCCGCCGCGCTGCCAGGCCCTCTGCTTGCTAGAAAATGCAAGCAGAGGGGCGGGACCGGCAGTCGCGTCTGTGATTGGCTGAGCGGCAGCCAATCACGGAACGTGGCTGCCGGGAGTTCAGTGCGGCGGAGGCAAGAGGGAAGGTAAGTAAAGTTTTGGGCATTTTCTGATATTACTAATAGAGCGATTGGGGCTGGGGGGACAGGGGGAATGTTTGGTTAAAAGGGTTTTATGGTAGGGGGAGGGAATCCTAATCGGGAGGGGGAGAAGGGCTGCAGTACGCATGCCAAACTTCTCCCTATATGGACTCTGCTATCCTCCTGGTGGGCAGTTTTTGGGACTTTGGGGGGGGACTACAGGAGAACCAGATGGAGCTGGGATGTGAGGTAAGGATTAAACTACACTACATGGTGGGGCCAGTATTTGGGGGGATTATAGTTTTGGGGGTGGACATGCCCTTTAAGGTTAAAGGAGGTATTTACTTAGAGGAAGACTTCCCTATGCCACTCGGCCTATAATATCATTGACCATATTCCTGGCTTTCGAATGAACGCTTCTCTTTGTGTGATGTAACGGACGATTGCAGGGTTTGTACGACCTCATTTTGTTTGTATTTATCAGTATTCACACATTGGTCATTGCTCGCAAGGTGTAGGATTTCCTCTTCTAGCCCAGAGCCTGCACAGCGAGAGGCGAGCAGGTCGGTGCTCCACAATGGCGAGCGTTCAGTCGCAGGATTAAACGTTGTTTGGTGGGTAATTGTAACCTTGTTGAGATGATGACTGTTGTCTTCCCTGCGAGCTGGTTGCTGTAGTGATCCACAAACTGCCTTTTATATCACCTGCCACTTAACTGAACAGGAGCTGAACTGAAACTGAAAGCAGAAGACTGGGGAATCCGTGATGGATGAATGTAGATCCGGCAGCTGGAATAGGGAAAGGGACAAACATTGGAGAGTCCCAGCTGTGTAAAAGGAACAGGCCTTTTTGTGTTCCCCGATAAGAGGATCTTAGTAAGAAAATCCAGCTAAATGCTACTGGATGAAGGAGATCCTTGTAGAGCGTAACGAGGAGGAATTAGCACTTTGCACAAGGGCTGGTTAATACCATCGAGTTTAGTGCGAACGTGGAGGGGGGTGGGGTGTCACGGCAAGAAACACGTGGGGGGGGGGGGGGGGGGAAGAGATACAGCCATAGATACAAAGCATTCGGCTGGGTTTATTACGAATCTGCATTAGGAGAGCTGCTGCATTAAATATAACGTGACGCCATTATTCATTACTGACCAATAGCAAGAGCTGCCATCTTTGAAATTAGATGGAAATGCGAAAAACCTGTACAATTATAGATGGTGCCTTAGCAATACTGATCTCTGCAGCTTCACTCCCTTCCCTAATGAGTAACCATCTGTTTTCTTATTGCTCCGTCTTACAGCGATGGCGCAGGAAGGTCAGCCAGTAGGTACATTTCAGTTCTGGGGCGGAGAAAACTCGCCAAACGTGCTACTAGGTGTAAGTGTCCATGACATACTGGTAGGAGCCAGACACCTGCACAATCAAATATTGCAGGACTTCAATCCAGTACTTGTTTTACTCAAGCTCAGTTCCCCAGCCCCCCGCCAGACTATCTGACTCTTTGTGAGGGCAAGCATGCTCGGTAATCCCATTGAGGCAGCATTGGGAGAGGGAATTTCCCACCATGCAGTTCACGTACCTACTGTCACCATTCCAGCTACTGCATAACTATACATAACAGAAGAGTTTATGATAATAAGGCACTTGATTGACAGCTGAAATGTAACATGTTTCAGACTGGATATCTAAAGAAATGGGACGGATCAACAAAAAAAAGGTACAGAGATATTTGGGAAGAATTATAGTTTCCAGTAATGGGCAAGTAAAAAAATAAAAAGCTAATTTCTCTGTGTACATATCCTAGGAATAGTTGACACAAAAAGTGAACTGTTCCTTTAAAGTAGTGATTGAAGACCGGGAAGTATAGGACCTGTTCCTAACCTTCTGTTCTACAATCACTTGACCAGGATCCAGGAAAGAAGGAAAGCGGTATGTTCACGTCCAGCTCCAATGAGTATGTCCACCGCTTCTGGGGTTCATTTACTACAGCGCGGATTATCGTGCATGCGTGCTTTAGTGAAACTAAACCAGGAAGCGGTCGGGACTTGTCAACTGAGCCGCGGTTTGATTGATTGATTGATTGAAAGAGATTGATTGAAAAACGGAAGGTAAGGAACAGGTCCTATACCTCCCAGTCTTCAATCACTACTTTATAGGAATAGTTCACTTTTTGTGTCAACTATTCCTTTAATGTTTAAGTTTAATTATGTTGGTGTGTCAGAGATTTTATCAGTAAGGCTATGGCCCCACTACAACGCACTAAATCGCGCATGCAATCGTGAGCGTTATCGCACGCGATTGTTTGCGTTATTCTTGTGCGTTATCAGTTTGCGCGTGCGTTTTGCGCATGCGATTTTGCCGTTTTCCGTTATGGCAACGCATGCGTTAACGCACCAAAAATGGTGAACGCATGCGTTACCAAAACGGAAACGGATGCGCAACCGCATGCGCATGGGAAATCGCAGGGATTTTTGCGTTCCCGCGATTTCCATCATAACCAAATCGCTTGCACTTTCGCGAACGCAAAACGCGCGCGCAAACGCTTAAAAAACGCATAAGTGGGGCCTAGCCCATAGGAACCTAAAGTCCCCTACTAACGCCCCTAATTTGTTAAATGTGCTTTTCATCCGCTTAAATTTCAGTCCATCGTGTTAACAAAAAGAACGTATAAACATAAATCGGCATCGAACTCCCCGATGTGCGTTAAAGCTGCGCGTTTCTCGTCTGGCAGGTGGCGGGTTGACTGATGGGGCTTCTATTCCGTATTATTACGCCGATACCTTTTTACTCAGAGGTGTTAACTTGTTTCGCATTAGGGGATGCACAGATTGCAAATGTAACAACAATTTTAACAAACAGTTTGTACAAACTTTAAAAGTGCAATAGCCTCCTCCTTCCATTTTTGTGTTTTATTTCACACCGCCGGTAATAGCGTTAATGGCACCAGATGGGTTAACACGACAGGCCTATATCTTCTCTGGAAGAAGCTATACTGTCTAGCACAACATATGTTTTTGCTGGGAGATTAAAAAGGAATAAAAACATATCGGGTGATTGGGAAGGTAGATCAGAACACTTGGACTCTTTGTACTCCACCCCCGGATTGAAGATGTTGAGATACACTGCGCTCTGCCTTCTCTTCTAAGGGAACCGAGATGTGTTTCCTTTAGAAGTTGATTGAAGCCGTCAGAGTCTGACTCTTGGCTTGTAATTGTCCTCTAGACTGACGGAATTTCCTCTATTTTTATATACGGTATATATGGTGTTATATCTTTAAATATCATCCAATGTTAGAATTCGATGTAGATAATCAGAATTGTAGCCATAGACCGAAAATATTCATTACCCAAATACCTGCCTGTCCCCTTAAAGGGCAAGTCCGCTCCCCAAACCCCAATACTTCAATAATTATATTATAACGAGAGATGTAAGACTAACATGTTTAAAGCTGTATACACACGGGTTTATATTTGAGCTAAATCCTATTTCTCACGATTTCCATTATATTTGAAATTAGATTGCGATTCGCAAAACGGAATGCAACGCGCATAGTGGGATCTAATCCTTAATCTGGAGCAACCAATCACACGTTCTCTAACCGCAGTAACCCTGTAAAAAGCTCAAATCTGCAGGAAAATCAATAGCCCAGGGTAAACTTATTACATCAGCTCCCATATTGTTTTGGGTAACATTCTTTGCTGTGTTTTTTTTTTTTTTTATTTGTTACTATGGAATTTTGGAATTTACTAGTTATCCGAGTCTGTATGGAGAAAACAATCCCTTTAAACCCCCCCCCCCATCCCTTTATTTCCACAGGGCTGGGTAATATGACTTTGGCAATCCACTCTGCAACCTATTTCATCCACACTGCATGCTATTCAAAGGAAGGCAATTTAAGGAGCTGTCAGTCAAGACAGTGAAATTCTACCTGAATCGCGTACAGCCGTGTCCCATTCCCAGCACTAACCGCCCCATCGTCTTTAAAGCCACTGTTTATCTTTATCAGACATACACCCCCCCCCCCAATACTGTACTGGTTTATAGGAAGAAATAAATTTATCTTGTAACTTGACGGTAGCGACAGAAGGAGATAATGAATAATTAAGAAGCCAAAGAGGGAGAAGGAAAAAAATAAAAACGGTGTTAAATTACCGCATACGGCGTGCAAATGAAAGAAAATATTTAAGTGAACTTCCCCTTGAAACGGGAAGAAACTTGTATTTAATTGGTGGATATTTTTCTTGTTTTTTTTCTTTGCTTTGAATTTTTTTGTTGTTGTTGTTTAAACAAAGGATTTCACAAAAGAGAACCTACAGTAAAGGCTGGTACACACGTGACACACGTGCCAATTCTTCCTCCTGACCGACCGTTCAAGACTTTCAACCGGTCGGCCAGGAGGAAAGCCCGTCTGTTGCGGCTGCGTCCGACAGTAACTACGATTGAGCGTGCGGTCCCATAGGTGACCGCACGATCGGCCGTGGTTTTCCGACCTGTTCGATCGTACGGTCGTCCGAATCGGACCAACGGTCAGCGGTCAGTCGTGGCCGCCACCAGGAACCATGAAATAATTCGGCCCAATCAACCAAAACACTGAAATGTCAGTCGATCTGGACGAATGATTGGATGGTGTGTACCTAGCTTAAAGGAATATGACTGTCTAAGAGAGGAATGTCAAACTGCTGCCAGGGAATGCTGAGAGTTGTAGTTTCCTGGGGGGCTGTGAGTTTGACATCCCTGGGCTACGAGACCCTCCACACACTTCAGTAGCTTTTACTCAGAATACCCCTGTCGTATCCATTCCCCCTACTAGCTTTTACAGTAAAGAGCCCAACATTTTTTTTATTCGCATTAAAATAGTTGGCAAAATGGTTAATGCACTGTATAAGATTTTAAAAGTTTTACTTATAAGCAAACTTCCCCTTTAAAAAAAAAACAAATAACTCTGTTTATCCCAATACAAATCTTTCCTGCTGTGTTTAACACAAAAGAACGTGTATATCGCTAGAAAAACGTGCACTGTATTGAGCGCAAACTTGATATTAAATCCCCTGCACCGGTTGTGCTGTTGTCTTTTGCAATATCTGTGCAGCCAGCACAATGAAGGATATTGAATCTGTTTAAATGAGTTTAAAGGGGAACTGTGGTCTTCAAACAAGTTGATTTTAAATGAAAGGCCAGGTTCCTACCTTTTAAAATGAGCCATCAACCACTTCTCTGTGCTGCACAGCCCAAGATATGAAGAAAATCACTGATCAGAAAGTTGGGGGTGGAAGGTTCTGAATCTGCGGTCACAAACACTAGTCCCCCTAATCTGCGGTTGGCACATGCTCAGTGCATGAGAAAGTATAAGAAATCAGGAAGATATCTAGTTACAGTGACTGAAGGATGAGTAGAAGGGGCCACAGGGTGTTTTGAGGGGACTGCAAGGGGAGGGGCCATGGGGGCCCACGAGGAGGAGGAGACACAGAGAAGAGGGACTGTATCATGGTTTCAGTGCAGGAAGTGCAGGGGATCTGGTAATGCTTTCATATCTCACATAAAAATGTAAATATCTTCAAAACCATGTAAAATAAATAATGAAAGTAAATTACAAAAATACTCAGGAAAGCAATTCTTGTCTATTTACCTAAAGTCATTTTTGGACCACAGGTCCCTCTTTAAGGGCTGGGCCACACTAGTCCATTTTAACACACAATCTGATCAAAGCACATGCTAGTGTTGGCTAATTGGTCTGACCACACTGGGTGTGTTGGAATCCATTGCGCTGTGGTTCTTTTTGCAGATTGATCGAAACGTTGCATGGAATGCGGCACAAGCAGACTGTTACGTTCACGCTCCCCGTCTTCTATAGTGTGGTCTCACCCTTACTCCTTAAATTTTAAAGCGGCTCTGGGATGGTATCCTTTAGGGATTAGATTCTAGCCAATCAAATCCTGAGCTGAGAATCGTTTGTAAATCCAGCCGGCCAATCGAATGACCATTCAACAAAATCAAATGTTCTCAAATGTGGCCTGTCACTCCCAACCTGACCGATTAATTCATCCTATCGGTTGGGAGCTGTGATTTAGGTTGCTATCTGTGTAATATTGGCTGGTGGTTCCTAAAATCACTATAAATCCTTGTTACAAAATATTTGTTTTTAAAGTGCGAAGCTCCTTTTGTTTTGTGGAAGAAAATCATTATTTTAAATTAACTATACAATTTCCCTGCTCTGAAATGGGAGGCATGTACAATTTAATCCTCATTACAACTAGGGGCTATTAGAAAGCTTTGAAGTGTCATGTGTTTTTGATGCTAAAAGGAGAGATCAAAGCATCGCTGACCCATACATGGAGCTTGATGGTGATGTGATGTGAATTGTGGTACACTCGGAATGGGGAATGTTTATTGCATGCAGAGCTGGCGTGGTACATTCCAGTATTCTCTGTAAATGAAGATCCCATTCTACAGCAGTAACAAGGGAATTACATCCTCTTGATTTCAAAATTCAAATTTCAAAGATAAAAAAATGTTTTTTTACCTGTTAAAATGCCAGGCTGGTGGACGTTATTAGAATAAATCGAGATAAGGGTTCAAATGTCATTACAACAAAGTAATTATTGTGTAATAACTAAAAAGAACTGGCCCCTAAGGGTTGTCCAGTGTGCTGCCCCCTAGCTGCAGCTTAGAATATGATTTGTGGTGCCTACCATGGCAGTGGTCTAGTTTGGGATCCACTTCTTTGATTGGCTGCCAGTTTAACCAATAAGACACCCCCCCTCTCCCTTTGCATAAAGCATGTACTCTTACAGCTTTGATCACTGGTTAAGTTTGTGGGGCCATTGTACGGCCAATATCTCCATATAGTATGTAATGAACTTCATTTATACAATAAGCCTCTGTTGGTTTGGAGAACATCTCTGTTTACCCATTGACAAGATCCATTGTTAGGCAGACCCTTGAATGGGGGGATTGTGGTTGGCAAACCAATTCCTTCTTTCTATGGACTGGTAATTAGCCAATCAATGAGGATTATTTCTGGGATTGGTCTTTCCGAACTCCCAGTTAAACTCCCAGTATCTGCAAGATGCGGGGGCCAAAAATGGGCGTCAATGACTTGTTTGACTCGTTGATGAGATTGCACGCGTGTTTGGGCGCATGGACGAATAATTCCCCTACCCGGGTAAGGGGAATCAGTCGGGCCCATGTATGCAGTTATTACTCCATGTGTACCGACAGGCCAGGCAGGAAGAAGACGGTAGTGGAGGAATTTTCTACATCTTGGTTTATATTGTATAATTTGATATTTCTAATGTTCGTTTACAAAATACTATTGGAGAAACCCAAAGATTTCCCCTGATCTAGAACATTGGATCTCCGCTCGCTGTTCCCTTTTAGTTCAAATCCAGTAAGAGAATTAGAGGTTGGCCCATAACTTGCTACACTGGGCTCTGGACCAAATAAGTGATGCCATTGAGCTTTGCTGCCCAGACCAGAGAGTTAATTAAACCCAGAGGGAAGGTTTCATGGATCTTGGTAAAATTAAGAGGTGATGAAAGTTATCACTACAGCTAGGAATGTACCATATCATCATGGGGGGGTCTTGGCAATCATTAGTCTGTCACTTTGGCTGCTGTTGAGCTGTAAATGGCATTAAAGGTCGGTAGAGTTATTATCCGGTTATTTCTTTACAGGACGTGGAGAAGAATAATCTGTGGGTGGGTGGAAACATCTTTCTAGAAATGTTATGGAAATAAGACTTGGTTAAATTCCCACAATCCTTGTGTTTTCTTTTTGGGTGATGCCTGGTGTCTGTTATCTGCTGCGAGTGATAGTCAATGGCAAAGTCTACGCTGTGGATACACTTTCTATTGTTCTACCTTCTTTTCTTCCTTGTTTTTGACAAGAAACTGTTCCGACCCCTAAGCTTTGATCTTTTGTAACCATTTCCTTTGCGACCTTCCTGATATTCCGTGACCTTTCCTATCAATGGGACTTTCCACGGAAAAGTTACGTTTGATTCTTTTCCAAAAGGTTTGGTTACATTTTGTTGACTTTTGTGGCCTCTGACACTAGTAATGTTTCTACATCTTCCTATAGGCACACGTGTCAAGGCCCGCTGGCTGAATCCGGCCCTGATGGCTGTTTGTGGCCTCTGACACTAGTAATGTTTCTACATCTTCCTATAGGCACACGTGTCAGGGCCCGCTGGCTGAATCCGGCCCTGATGGCTGTTTGTGGCCTCTGACACTAGTAATGTTTCTACATCTTCCTATAGTGCATTAGCACATGATCGCGCCATAGGCAGAGGTCCCAGTCCAGAACAATGTTCTTTACACCCTTTCCCTTCCGAGACCCAGCAATAGGTACAAGTGTGACAGTGTCCCAATCCCGTATCTTAAAAAGAAAATTCAACCCACCACGTAGCCTGTCTTTTTGATTTTGACCCCTTATGTGATTGAGTTTGACACCAATGGTCTAAAGCCTTGTACACGTACCCCACATGGAGTGATAGACGATCGCCCTCAAATGGGATTTATCTAACGGTTCCCATAGACAGTCTCTGCTTGACGAGCAGTCGGTTTTGATATACGGGGAAGCAAACTTCTCACTTGGAATAGTCATGTGAGCCCTGATCCACTTTGACAAGCTGTCCAATCAACATTTCAGTTGCTAATTGCTGCATATACGCTACCTGTGAGATCGCATTTTGACTGTAATAAGAGCTGATTTACATTAATTCCAAATGTTTTACCGCACGCAACTACCGTCCACCGTCAAGTGGCTCAGGACCACACACTTTTACTGGCCTGTAACCAATATCATGTTACGGTGAAGGTAGGTACACACAATCGTGGTAAAACGCCAATCCAATCAGCTGTGTGTGGCTGAAAGATCTATTGGACACAACTGAAAGGTTTTGAATGGTCTCTGTACTTTATAGGATTATAGGAGCAGATAGTAGCCATTGGCCACCTAAAGATAAGGAGAACATATATATATATATACATACATATTTGCCCTGCCTCCCAATTTTTTTTCTGTCTTCCCATTGGCTCTTGCGCTCCTTTTTGATCCTTCTCTTGAAGGTTTTTATGTTCATACGGTTACATTGGGCAAAACAACACGATCTCTTTAAACATTGATACATTGTCTCTTTATTTGGGGAAACAACTGCCTGTTTGTTCCTTATCGTGAGAAAACAGAAAGTCGACTCCCACTCCCCGGTGATGGATTATACGGTGCTCCCTGGGCCCCTTGTATGGACGTTATAATTGGAGGCTGGTTGGCCTGTATCTTACCAATTAACATGGAGGGAACACGTCTTTGTTTGAATTACCCCATTTCCCCATTGGGGAAATGTGTAAATTTGTCTTTATGAAGTTCAGAAGTTTTAAAGGGTAAAGCCTGGCATGGCGGGGAAGTGTAGCAGGAAGAAGGGGGTAGATTAGAGCATGTGGCATAATCGGACATTTCTACACCCGCCGTAAACCGCCATGTGCCTAACCTAAGATGTGTGTGATGTACTGCCCTCCAATCAGACAAGCTCTGTGTGTTAATTCGTTTTTCCCAATAAGAGTTGGAGGCGAAGATTCGGGTTGCGTTTTGCCATCCGATAGCGACTGTACAGACCTATGTAACCCTACGGGAGCGACCCCACTACATGCGCTACACTCTGAGACTTTTTGGAGTGCGTGCGTTTACCATTTTTGGTGCGTATCACATGCCCTCCAGTAGGGTTTTGAACGCGCCCGACAGTCCTGGCCGAACTCTCGCTAGTGACCAAAAACTCCTAGGGTGTATTGGGATTTGTAGTCCAAGAACTGGTTGACTGCAGCAGCCTTTTGAGTTTTCAGTCCTGACATTTCACCAAGGGTCTTATCAGCTGTTCCTATTGGTGCCTTGGAGAGAGAAGCAGTGTAAAGAGTCTGTAAAGAACCTATTAAATTAACCACAGAAAGTAAACGCTAATTGATTTTATTTTACTGTCGGATAGACCTGAACGCTCCGTATTAAAATGAAATGGAAACATCGTATAATATTCAGCTATAAGACCCATTGCACAGGGTTCAGCTACAGGTGACATTGGAAACCTGGGCCATAAAAAGCAAGAGGATTTTACACTTCTCCAAGGCTGAATTTTAGAGATTGATTGAATTTTCGTTTCGGAACTACAATTCCCATCATCCTTAACTTCTTTTGGTTATAGTTTGTTGATCAGAAATGGACGATCAGGCATGGTGGAAAATGCCGTTGGTTATGCGTCTTGGACGACTAGCGGTTAGATTTTGGCTGGGATGAAACATTTGCTGGATGCAGATTTTCGGCCCAAACAACCGATATTTCCATATATTTCCATGCTTTTGTCCACCCAGTCAACCAATGACAGTCCGGACGAACAGGCGATCGGATGTGTTGGTAAATCACGGCCGATTGTACGGTTCCCAATGGGGGACCTAAACTGTCAGCCGCGGTGAAAGTCACTTGCCCTGGCCGAGCACTAGCTCGTAGCGAATGCTTGAAGGTGTCTTTTGCGAAACCAGAGCTGTGCCATTATTCCACTCTTCACTATGCTAATGTGGGCTAAACTGGTTAACGTGACTTTAAAGGACAACTCCACCCTCATAAGAACATCTTTTAGAAAGAATGGCCTCTTTATAATATGTTGATATATCATAGTTTGTCCTATGAAATCATTACTGTATGCCTGCTATGCTTCTGGATGCCTCATGGAAACTGAGCAATGTAGTGACCTGTAATGAGCCTGTACTGAGCCTGGGCATGCTCAGAAGAGGCAGACAGGGGATTAACATTCAGACATTGGCTGTGATGTCAACTGTCAAATCCATAACTGACAGTTGCTAACTGGAAGAACCAGGAAGCAGAAACAGGGGAAACAGGACATTGTGCAGAATTTCAGGTTAGACTTATATATTTCACATTTCAAACTATTACCGTTTAGGGTTTTGGGGGGTGATTTACCTGTATGTAAGTTTTCATTTTAGGGCTGGACTTGCCCTTTAAGCGTAATAGATAATATAGCACGTTGCACGCTTTATTTGTAGGATGTTGCTAATTTTTCTGCATACACTACTCATCGTAGGCAGATTGTAATCTACACTGACAGGAAATTACAGGTTATGAATTTGTGTTGAATTAACAGAAGACATGGGGTATCTCAAACTCTCCTGGAAAGGGATGGAAATCTTTACATACCATCACACGCCCTTACATGTTCTTACCGGTACAAATCAAAAGAGAATTATTTTTATAGCGACTGGAGATACTGTTGGTTTGAACAAAACTTTATACGTTAATGTTGCGGGGGTGCAATGTTATAACAATGTTTGGCATGTCTTCCAAGATGGATTAACCATTAATGGGGGTAATAATGATTAACCCCTCCCCACGTGATGCACCTAACATGAATTGTAAGATTTATAAGGCAGGTGTTTGTATTGTATGAATAGGTTACAGTAAAGCAGCTGAATCCCACAATGCATAGACTCCCCCTATTGTCACAGGTGCCTATTACCTTATATGACCCACATGGTAATAAAATACTGAACATACCTTGTCAACCTGTAGCTTATGTGTCCCAACAGATGTTTGTTACAGGAATGCCTGCACTAGGACAAACCAAATATAAATGGTGACCTCTAGGCAGCTGGAAAGGACTTGTGTCTATTTGGAAATACACACTGTATTGCGGGTCTGTGTCTTGACAATACTTGTCTCGAGTGGTTGCAGCCATTTTCTTTTTAAACATGGTGACAATTTAACTTCTAACAATAGAGCGCTTCCTATATGTTAAAAGATATAAAAGTTTCATTGGCATTCCAATATAGAAACTGCTAGATGTAGGATTTAAAGTACAATTTTATTCTGATTAAATAGATTTAACCTTTCTAAGTAATTCCCAGTAAAACCTTCTTCCTCCCTCAGTCACTGACTCAGACATGCTCAGTATTCAGAATAGGGAAGGATATGTCCAGTGGGATACTTTGTACATTAGTAGATGGCTAAAACATCTTGCAGCCAATCAGTATTTCCCAATCATAAAGTGATGTACCAATCAAATTGTGTTACCTTGGCTAAAGTCGGCTCCAGGTAACATGACCATTGATTGGATCATTTATACATTTTCTGATAGGTCCGTTCAGCATTTGTTTGATACAGTAGACTGCGTGTGATTGCCCAGCAGTCTATCAAACAGAGACCACACATGGGTTTCAGATGATTCGATCGTATTGATTGGTAATGGGCAAAAAAATCAATCTGTGTTAATAATGAGTTACACGGTACCTGCTGTAAAGAAAGTATCTGGATTACAGATTAGATTTGGCCACTGAATGCCTTACGGTTTACTATTGTCCCTTTAATATGCTTTGGGTCTAAATATTTACTAATAAAGTGTTTTTATTGATTTTTGAGGTGTGTGCTTTCTCGTGGTTTGTTTGGTATAAATGAGTTTTAGCCTTAACTTTTCCTTTAAAGTTGTTTATCATTACAACAACATACAGAAATGTTTGTTTTTTTCCAAAATCTATGGAAGCCTTGCACTTATTTTTGCATTTATTATGTTGGATGACGTTCTACGTCCCTTTTTGAACCAACCTCCGCAGTAAGGGAATGCTGGGAGTTGTAGTTTTCAAACATCTGGAAGCTCTCTGCCTCCCTCGGTGCACATGGCCGCCGTTTGTTGTAAAGAAAGAAAAGAAAACAAAACGATCGTAGATTTTCTTCTTCCTGTGGTGACGGAGTTGTGGTTTGATTGTGGTTGGTTCCCAGCCAGTTGCTATAAATAGTGTCTGAATTCGAGAGAGTTAGCGGCAAGTAAGGGAAACCCCCATTTTGGTGTCCAGCTGGCGGACTGCCAAGCTCTGGGCTGCTACAGCAGACGAGCGATCGGAGGTAGCGCGCCTGGGATAATTGCAGGATGCGAAGATTGTTTAGATCTTGTTTTCATTCCTTTTTATTTTAAGTCATAAAAATAAATGTGCCCTTTTTTTTCTTTTTTTTCTCACTTAAAGGAGAACTGAAATCCAAAACTATTTTTTGGGAGACTTTAAATATATCGTATTGTAAGTCAAGTAGCCAACCCCCCCAAAGAAAAAAAAACATGTTTTCTACAAATACAGCGTGATAGTAAATGACTTGCTCTTTAAGACCATCATCCTCTGAGGCGGTGATATCATTAACATTCAAGTCTATGGGCGTGGCCACAAAGGGCTGTTGAGCACAAGGAATTTGGTTGGAAGAGAGGGAGGAGCATACACAGTTATTGACAACTTGTGTCATTATTTTTAATCAAATGATGTCATTTATAGGAGAGACTTTTTATTCACTGCTAAACCTGTTCCGTACCGAACCTTTTGTATGAAATTTATTTAAAGGGAACCTGTAAACATTTTACTTTTTTTAAATTAACATCTACATTTGATTATACTTATATCTCCCATTCTGTAGTAATGGGCAAGCAGTCAACACTGTCAAAGCTCTTCTTTCTCGGACCGCTTCCATGCACATTTTCCTAGTCCGCCCTGCCTCCTCTGTGCGTGCGTGACTCTGTAAGGTAGGTGACATGGCTGTTCACTGGGAGATGAGAATTTCATCCTGACACACATTTTTCCTCAAAACCCCAAAACTGCTAATTAAAATAATGCACCACTGGCTGTTATCCCTAATTCCCAATCAGAAATACGCCAGTCATGTCTGACCATTCCTCCCACCCAAGTCACTGGTTCGGGCATGCTCAGTCTGTTTTAACTGGGAGATGATCTGTTCCATAAACCACTTTGTATTTCTATAAACTAATAATAAATGGTACATGGTAATATCTCTCTGATTTATAATTAAATCAGTGTACACACGATACATTTATAGGCTTACTATGCTAAAGTAAGGGGAAGTAAAATCCAATATTTTACATGCTTTTCCTCACAGGTGTGTATGTCCGTTAGGAATTGCGTAAAAAGCCAAGGGATACATAGTTTTACGTTTTTTTCGCATTGTCAGAAAAATGCCTGAAGTTTGCCTTTTAATTATCCCAATATGGATCTGCAAAGGACGGTTACACATGATTGTGGAAATAAGAATAAATTAGTTACTTTGTTTCCATAATACTCCTAAACATGACAAAAATTTCTGGGAACCTCTGTGTTCCCGATTCATTCCTTCCCATCGTTACTGTGTCTCTAATCAGGAATTGCAGTGATTTCCAGATGCTCGTAGCAGTTTAATGTCCGTGACTTTAATAACTCGAATATTCCACATTGGAGAGAGAGGAGCATCAGAGATGGTTCTAGATTCTTCTATATGTTAAAGGGGAAGTTCAGTGGGAACATTTTTTTGCTTTTTAAAATTATTTATATTGCACATATTTAGGTATTCTACATATTCTTATATTTTAATATTATTTTTTAATAATCAATTGATTTAATTCACTTTATGATGCTTTGCTGTGGTCAGTAGTGAGCTGCAATTTTAGGTTCTGGAACGGATCTTCTTCCCAGAATGCACCACATCCTTGGAATGTTCCTAACAGTAATTTCTACTGATTGGCTGTTGGATGGGTCAAAGATGCTCAGATCTCTACTGAGCAACTGAATCAACCCAGGCGCTGGGTCAAGGGCAAGACCATAACGGTCTCTATTAGGGGTCCTGCAAACAGGAGGTCAGATATTTATCACTGGATGGGCAGATTCCGGTCATTGAAATGAGAAAATACATGTGCAGAGTATTTGTATTGAGCTTCTCCTTTAAGGATAATTTAATTTAGTTTCTTCTTATCAATGTAGTTGGTCATTTACAGGTTTCCTATACATTGGATCTTTGATCACATCGTCCATGAATGATATTAAATGTACTATTTATGTACCGTACAGCCTTCATCAGATATATAATGGCCTTATGTTCACGGTGGTCAAACCATGTGATAGGGTACTTAGTTTGTAAGCCTGGTGTGAATGGCTAATAAGCATACAAAAAATAAAAATAAAGTAAAATGGTCCAGTTGACTTTACCTTTAAATTTGAGCCTACAAAAAAGACCTCTCTATCTGCTACAAGTTCCCTTTAAATCAACCTTTAAGGCATTGTATCCTTAGGTGGTTATTACATAGAAGGGGGTTTAATAAGTTCGGCGCTGGATCTTCTGTTAAGCCCCCACCCCCATACAAGGGTTCGATATTTTGAGCGATTTATACGAATGCGAAGGAATCGCTCCAAACATCGAAAACCATTTTTCCCCTTGAACCCTTTTTAAATTCTTCATTCCTTGGCACAAGGTACTTCCCACCCGATTTCTGATTGTTGCCGTCAATCGGAAGAAAATCTGCCCGTCAATGGGTTACTTTAAATTTGCTGCAGATACAATAGATTTGGAGATGTTCCCTTTAAACTGGAAATACATTTAATGTTTGAGAGAATCTTTACAGTCGAGTTCATTAGCAGAGAAACAAACTGTAGAGTTGGAAACTCCAGCCCTAATGTTGGAAACCTCGTAGCCTGGAATTTACCAGACAATAGGCCCCCTTGTCATTATGCTAATGTAGTATTCTGACGGCTTTACCGAGTCAACCGGCTCTCTATATTACATGATTGTGACCCAAGGTAGTGCTTTAAGAAAAAGAGATCCTGCTGCTTTAAGGATAAAGGCTCTTTCATTGTCATTGCCATCCAAGTCTTTGCTGATTGGCTGCTCTCTTTGTAAAAGGAAATGTAATGCCAGGTTGGAAAGATTCAACGTTAATTGCCCAGCTTATGGAGAATGCATACACTCAATTTAGACACAGGAGGTCAAGGCTATACTAGAGTCTATCTAGTGATCAGTATGGCAGCTTTTGCTCATATTAATAAGCATAACCTTTGGATAAATACTGCGTTCTGTGCATAAGAAGGAATAGGTGTTGTGTTAAATATTTGTAGAACAACACTGCATGTAATCCCTAGTTACAGTAAGTTTAAAGTTAAATAAGCCTGAATCGATTCTAGAATTCAGAATGGAACAAAATGTGTATCTTTCACCTTCCATTTTAGAGAAATCTATTAAATTCTGCAGGTTGCCTTAGTTCTATAGCCCTCCTATTCGTGTGTGTCCTGGACACATCTGTACAATTGCCCATGCTCTGTAAGGTTTCTACCCCCCCCCCCCCTTCCCCTTGACAGAGCTGTCAAGTAACTAGTTGCAGAATATGAGTGGCTGATCGGGTTTGTGTTCGCCTCCCTTTCGTTTGTGACCAATGACTGACTGTTGCTCACAGAGTTTTCCCTGCAGAGTATGTACAAGCTTGTACAGCTTTAAGAGGAGGCAGGGGTCTTTACAGAAAAGGGGTTCACAATTTTCGGGATAAACGTCTGGGTTCTGGAATATCCTGTTGGTGGGTATGGCCGATGGGATGAGGAAGTCTAAATATTCATTTGGGTGGTAAACATGCCCTTTAAATATGAATCTTTGTCACAAGATAAGGTGACAATTGGACACCCTGAGTCCACTGGCCCTCTGCTTTGTATTTGCAGAGTTAGCGATCCGTGAAATGCTGCTAGAGAGCGATGGTCACAGAGACCCATAGACAGTGGAGCTGGTCTGCACATGTGTTAACTCTGTTAAAGGGACACTATACTGAAAAATGACTTTGCCTCATCTTAATCTATAATTGAATACATATAAGTAGCACTTACTCTGATTTGTGTGTGTTGCTGTATGCCTTCAATCCAGCACACATTTTGTTTAGGAGCAGTATCCCCCTCCCTATTTTAACCACTCCCACTTTCATCTGACCTGACTTTTTCCCCCACAATCCAACTGTCCATCCTGCACACAGCATTCCAACTGTCAAATCTCTGTCACCATTCCAGCTAAAGTAAAACTACTCACAGAAGAATAGTTTTTGAGAGCAATGAACTTGATTGACAGCTAAAATATAAGATGTTTTAGATTGGATATCTAAAGAAATAGGGGGCGGATCAAAAAAAAATGATACAGTGGTGGTTGGGAAGAATTATTGTTTCCATTTATGGTCAATTTAAAATAACCTATTTCTCGGTTTAGATGCCCTTTAAGTTTCATCTTGCGATTGAAATAAAGTAAACTGAGATTTGATTGGTCCATCCTTGCTATAGAGCCTTTACCCCATTTTTTACCAGTAGAAGGACAAGTGACGCTTTCTCCTTCCACTCCCCAAGAAGGAATTGATTTGTAATTACCACGAGTGCCTCTTCAATGAGGCCTGTGGCCTTCTAAACCTTCCCGCTACCCAGAGTGCTTTGGGGTAATCGCTTTCAACATTGCAGAGAGGGACCCCATGATTCTACCAATTCCGCTACTCTTTTCAGTTTTTATGTGCCTATCCCACCATCCTACACTGCCAATGCCCTTCAATACACATCGGTTGGACAGTCTGGGGTGTGTGGAGGCATTGGACAAGATGGGCGTAGTGATGGAATATCCAATCCATGTCCTACCTTCACCCCATGCTTCTTTTGCATAGCCCCCCAATATTTGTTTCTATTGACCCATTCGTGTGTGGGGTTTAAATGTAAGTGATTGTGGTAAAAATATCCTGATCATAATAAAATCCTGTTATCCTCCTCCCCAGTCTTACAGCTCATTCTACTGATTCTGTAAAGAGCTACTTGGATGATCAGAGGGACCAGATCATTATGTATATTAAAACCTTCTCATAAATGATTGCAGGCTGTTCTCTGGTTGTTTGTCAGCGAAATTAACAGAGTGAATCTTTAAACATCTGAGCCAGTTCACGGGGCGGTTAGAAGCAGAGACATCAGAGCTAAAGATATTAAAAGAGTTTGCGGATACGACTAACAGATATTGACTTAATGGAGCTTAAAGGGATACCGTCATCAAGTCATTTCACGCTTGTAATAATCCCATTTATTTGTTTTACACGTGTTTTAATAGGGCTGGATAATCATCTGTTACTCCTTGATAAACGTTCCCCTTGACCTACTATGTAAGTTATTAGCTGTATCACTCTATCATTAAACATTGTAATTGCTTATTTCTCTGGCACAGCACCATGTACGTCGGCCCCATTGATAGCAACGGCTTTAGGACGTAGATAGCCATGCCCTGGATTATGGTGCCAGTTTAAAGGTTGCAGGTATTTTGTCAAGATTTCAAAAAGTATCGATGGAATATGGAGCTAAATTTGATATTCCAGAGTAGGGCTGGACCTCACTGATGGAATATGGAGCTGGAGTTGATATTCCAGAGTAGGGCTGGACCTCACTAATGGAATATGGAGCTGGAGTTGATATTCCAGAGTAGGGCTGGACCTCACTGATGGAATATGGAGCTGGAGTTGATATTCCAGAGTAGGGCTGGACCTCATTGATGGAATATGGAGATAAAGTTGATATTCCAGAGTAGGGGGACCTCACTGATGGAATATGAAGCTGGAGTTGTATTCCAGAGTAGGGCTGGACCTCATTGATGGAATATGGAGATAAAGTTGATATTCCAGAGTAGGGCTGGACCTCACTGATGGAATATGGAGATAAAGTTGATATTCCAGAGTAGGGCTGGACCTCACTGAGGATATGAGATAAGTTGATATTCCAGAGTAGGGCTGGACCTCACTGATGGAATATGAAGCTGGAGTTGATATTCCAGAGTAGAGCTGGACCTCACTGATGGAATATGAAGCTGGAGTTGATATTCCAGAGTAGGGCTGGAACTCATTAGGAATATGGAGCTAAGTTTGATATTCCAGAGTAGGACTGGACCTCACTGATGGAATATGAAGCTGGAGTTGATATTCCAGAGTAGGCTGGACCTCACTGATGGAATATGAGCTGGAGTTGATATTCCAAGTAGGGCTGGACCTCACTGATGGATATGAAGCTGGAGTTGATATTCCAGAGTAGGGCTGGACCTCATTGATGGAATATGGAGATAAAGTTGATATTCCAGAGTAGGGCTGGACCTCACTGATGGAATGAAGCTGGAGTTGATATTCCAGAGTAGGGCTGGACCTCACTAATGGAATATGGAGCTGGAGTTGATATTCCAGAGTAGGGCTGGACCTCACTGATGGAATATGGAGGAGATAAAGTTGATATTCCAGAGTAGGGCTGGACCTCACTGATGGAATATGAGCTGGAAGTTGATATTCCAGAGTAGAGCTGGACCTCACTGATGGAATATGAAGCTGGAGTTGATATTCCAGAGTAGGGCTGGACCTCATTGATGGAATATGGAGCTAAGTTGATATTCCAGAGTAGGTGGACCTCACTGATGGAATATGAAGCTGGAGTTGATATTCCAGAGTAGGCTGGCACTCACTGATGGAATATGGAGCTGGAGTTGATATCCAGAGTAGGGCTGGACCTCACTGATGGAATATGAGCTGGAGTTGATATTCCAGGTAGGGCTGGACCTCATTGATGGAATATGGAGATAAAGTTGATATCCAGAGTAGGGCTGGACCTCACTGATGGAATATGAAGCGGAGGTTGATATTCCAGAGTAGAGCTGGACCTCACTGATGGAATATGAAGCTGGAGTTGATATTCCAGAGTAGGGCTGGACCTCATTGATGGAATATGGAGCTAAGTTTGATATTCCAGAGTAGGACTGGACCTCACTGATGGAATATGGAGCTGGAGTTGATATTCCAGAGTAGGGCTGGACCTCACTGATGGAATATGAAGCTGGAGTTGATATTCCAGAGTAGGGCTGGACCTCATTGATGGAATATGGAGATAAAGTTGATATTCCAGAGTAGGGCTGGACCTCACTGATGGAATATGAAGCTGGAGTTGATATTCCAGAGTAGGGCTGGACCTCATTGATGGAATATGGAGATAAAGTTGATATTCCAGAGTCAGGGCTGGATCTCCATTGACAGTTTAAAAATCGTTTTGATATTCTAATCATATTTGGGTAATTTTTTTTCTTGTTGGCCTATACGTTATTGGTCTTTCTCTTGTCAACCTGTGGCATTGGAAAAGCCACAGAAAGAAAGACCAATAATGTAAATAATTGTCCTATTAACATTCCCTACTATGACCAGATTTGTGTTGGTATATTTAATTAGAAAACCATTTGTAAATGTGCTCATTAGCTAGCCTTATGCCCACGCTCTTCGCAACCTGTCAATCCCGGATTGTCTATTGACTATGCTGGTAATGTTGTTGCAACTTCTTCCAAGTTGAAATTTGTTCTTTTAATATTTGTTTTTCATTAAGGATCCACAATGAATTCCTAGTCAGTTCCCTTAAAAAAGGACAATGGACCATTCATGATGGGATCACTTCATTGTGCTGGGTTGTTTTTCTACTTTTCAAGACTCAAATTGTTTAGGGCTTTGGGGTCAACTCTGTGAATTGGAGTCTTCACTGTGTAGAAGAGAGAATTCCGATTGGTCTTTTTTGCTGCTGTTATAACTGTGTATCTGTTATGGATATTCACACTAGAAATGGTGTTTTTTACGCTGCATGTTTACTAATGAATAGACACATCTGAGAACTATAAAAAATGGATTTGTGTTGCTTTGTCTATTAAATAAAACAAGCTCTCCATTTTGTTACAACTAGGCATGGGTTCAGCCATTTTTTTTTAATACCTTCAAACTCTTTGAAGGTAAAGCATTGATTGTGCATGTATTTAATGGGAATCTATACTGAGAAAATATTTTTTAATTGCCTTATTAGAAAATATTGTTATTCCCAACCACTATTTTCTTGTTGTTGATCTGTCCCCTATTTCTTTAAAAATCAATTCTGACGCATTTCATTTACCAGCTGCTGTGTGCAGTTTTGCTGTAACTGGAATGGTAACAGTTGGTTTGAATTTTCATGAAAGGTCTTTACCTCTCTGTGCTGCCTCATAGTTATTACTGAGCATGCTCGACTTTCCAAAAAGTAATCTCTGAAGGAGATCTGTTGAGCATAGCAAGTACTGGATTTAAGGCATGCAGCTACACATACCTCAGGATAAGGGCAACTTGCATGTATTTATTTATAGATTGAAGATGGCCATACACTGCTACAACTTTACACCAATCAGACATTCTCTCCTACATGAATGTCAAATTCCCAGCCGTATGACGATTGATATTCCGATCGGAATATCGTTTGCAAAATGATGGGGCCAGGCGGTTGTTGGAACGTTTATTGAACGTCCAGAGGTATGTTTGTAGAGTATGGCCAGCTGTGAATAAGGCAAAGTCATTTTTTTTAGTATAATTGCCTTTTAAGCATGCATAATTGGTTGGGTCGGTAAACCAATGGGCAATAGATTTTGCTGAAATATCTTTCTGTGTGTACCAAGCTTTATGGTCAATCGAACATTTTAAATGAGGATTTATTCCTGCAGATTATTAATAAATGTTTCCTATAATAACGTTCAATAATATAGATAAATAACGGTTTTGAATTGGTGTTTTTTTTTTGTGTGTGTGTGCATTTTCCTCTTTATTTTCTGTCCCCGGACTTTATTGCTTAGCTCCAGGCATTAACAGCTGCCTGAGTCAAAAGTTCACTGCAAATCCTCCGTAAATCCGAAAAGGGTTTTAATAGCCAAGTGTAGAATGTACCGAGCCATATATCACCACAGAGAAAAAACAGTAATCTGAGCAATGACATTACCCACAATTGATTTACATTTCTTTTTTTTAATATGTCTCCTATTTCAAGGGTTGTTTGATATAATAAAAAAAAATCACTATACAGTACTCGTATTACTTTACCCTTAATCCCCAGGAATTACTAGAATAAGTGAAAAACATAGTGTTTTAGGTCAGTGCAATAAGTGTTGAGAATTGCCCTCTCCTTAAATGTTTAACCCTTCTGTAGGTAAATTTGCAGGGGGCAGGAATTGCAGCAGCAGGGGGGCAGTGGTGGTGGTTCCAATTGAAATTTGTATGTATACATTCACATACCGTACCATACTACCTATCCATAGTGGAGGAAACCCACGCAAGCACGGGGAGATCATGCAAACTTTTTGCAGATGTGTCCAAGGGTGGATTTGAACTCAGGACCTCAGCGCTGCAAGACATCAGTGCTATCCACTGTATACATGTCCTCTTTTCATGGACCTTTTTCTTCTCTAGACCACGTTCCTCTAAGCTTTGACCCATGTAGACAATAGTTGTTAATCCAAGAAGAGCAAATGAAGTCTTGAAAATGGGTCACTCTATGGATAAATACATTTTTCTTAATCATTAAAAATCGAGAGTTCCATGTCACAGAAGGTTGCAGAGGAATGTGACCAAATCCTACAACGTAGATCAAATTATCCTTATGTTCTTTGGAGTGATAAATCATGCTTCTTTGTCTGGCAGTCTGACGAACAAGTCTGGGAATTCAAGGAGACAGTTACCTTTCTCACTGAATTGTGACAACTGTAAAGATTAGTCGAGGAGAAGATGGCACAGGGTTATTTTCCAAGGGTTGGGCTAGGCCCCTTAGTTACACTGAAGGGAAACCTCAATTCTACCATGTGCCTACAGTTGACATGTTTAAGAGAAGAATGTTTTCAAGGCTTCATGCTCCAAGTGTTGTCTTCAAATTAACTCCCATTCGTTGAATTACTCATGGACTTCGTAATGCCAGCAGGATCAGGCAAAGATCACACCCAAACATCATATATCAGAAATATTTCTGACAACTTAGTGCCACTTGTGATAGTGGTTCTTGGTACGTCCCATCTTTATGTCGTGTTTAAGTCTAAGTCTGACATTTTTGGTCTTCTTGGCAGGATCTTCCCATATTGTAGTCTTGACTGTTATAAGAAGTTTTCACGTAGATAATCGACAATCCTATTACTCTAGATCCCCCTCCATTAATCATCGCTGTGTTAGGTTTAGGAAGTGAAGGAAAGTGTTGAGGATACATTTCACCTGCCAACAAAAACACTTCACTTTACAGGCACTTTGACAGGGAAGAAATAGGGGGGGGATGTTGAATGGCGTCTGTTAAATTTGGCATTGGATGAATTAGCTCGTGTTCACATGAGATGGACCTTTTGGTTTGAGGCCAAAGCAGAGTTCAAATAGTTGACTAATATTTCAGACTCCTGCTGCTGTGATACAAATCCAGCCCTGTGATATCTGACTGGTCGCGGAATCTACAGTTTGTGGTGGTTTTTCAGCTGTTCCTAAAATATACCTCCCGATGTCTCCAACGGCTTAGATAGCCACCAGTTAGAAGTCCCATGAACCCAATGTGCTTGATAATATGGAATCCTCTCCTTGGTTAAAGTTATTAGAAATATACAGGGAGATTCAATAAAAGTTCTTATCGTTAAAAATGGTACTAATTTTGCCCCAACCAATCAGATCTTATTTAACGTTTGAAAGCATCTGATTGGTTGGGGCAAAATTAGCACTATTTTTAACAATAAGAACTTTTATTGAATGACCCTGATATTTCTTTATATTGTTTTCGCTGACTTGGGGTACCTCATTTGGAGGTAGAAAAATAAACCACTTATGAAATGGATATGAAAACTTTTGCCGGAACCTCCTTTGAATGAAAAGAAGTATTTTTGCACAAATATTTATGATTAGAGTAAAAGAAAAACATTTTGGTTGCTGCTGACTACAACATATTTGTTACAATCTTTGGTGGTTTCTTAGAATTTTTTTTAATGGTCTTCCATGGCTGGGGACTTCTGAACATTGTCCGTAATGTTGACCATACATTTATTTGATGTCCCTACAACATTCTGAAAAAACACCCAGCACAATAACTTTGCAACCATGTTACAGGAGTAACTTCAAAGCCATTATCTGTCCAGGAATGTTGCAAGATAAGAAATCCCTTCAAAGCCTAAAGTTGCCACCAATTTGACTTTGGGTCAAATTGGTGAAGCATTGGGGAAGTGTATGGAAGTGTATGGACGGTATTACTTAGGAAAAACAGTACAATAAATCTGTAACATTTATCCAACAGGAAAGTAGAAACATGTTTATACTTAAAGAGGATCAGGTTCTTAAAGGTGGAGGATCAGCTAAGCTTACGTCTGAATTCTACGTACTTCCTACTTAAATTAGTGTTAAAAGGCATGTCCACCCTTAAACAACAACAAAAAAAATCATCAGTTACTTCCCCCAACTGCATATATTTAGCACTTTATTACCTGCAATACTATTAAGTATAATTTAATAAGCTGGCCCCTCCCTCCATGCAGTCAATCAAGGCTGGGACAATCAACATCACAACCAATGATTGACTGCTGGCTGCCTCCTCTGCACATGCTTATGGGGGTGTGAATGTAATTTCTATTTTCTGGTTTAAAGCTTCTAGACTGGATAAACGTTTTGCTTGCTTGCAAACTTTCCCGTGTACTCTGAAGAATCTAAGCGAACGTAGTTATGGTTCCAGGGATTGAAAAGGGGTTATTAAATGAGCCATTTGTGCACAATGGCGGTAATCGTAGAAACAAGTTTTGCCCGTTTATCTAATAATGATATTTTGCATTCAGGACACAGAGGAGCTGTATATGGACCATCAAGGCAATTCACAGCTGTCAAATTGATTGTTATTTGCCTTCTATCCCCCGTGCACTTGTAATCAATAGTATCGCTTCACTTTTATCTTTTAAAAGGAATTTAAAATGCATGAAAAGAAAGCAATGTACAAAGAATATAACGGTATTTTTCTGAGAGTGTTTTGTATGTAATCATATCAGTAATGACAAATAAAGGGGAAGTAAAGCCTAAATATAAATCTTAAACAGACGATAAGACTGCTATCTAGCAACTTGGCTTATTGGTTTTTCCCTTAATGTTTTATATTGTCGCCTTTCGGGCCCAGTCATAGTTCAAAGTTTGTAGTTTTGTCAAGTAGGGTAGAAGTCCAAGAAAGAGTTCTTTGGCCGTATAAAATATGAAGTTATAAGGGTCATGGAGCTCCAAGGGGAATTTTTAATATCCTTATATTTTACAATATGGTGTTCATAACGCATTGGTTCCACCGATTAGAACGGATTACTTCTACAAGATTCATTTATAAGAATATAATTTACACACAGGATATTCATGTCTCTTGAGTATTATAAGGATATTAAAAGAAATCCATAACCATATGGAAGGCCCTCTGCTAGGGTCACCAGACATACCTATTTGGACAGAATTGTCCCGACAGCACATACAAATTCCTGAGTGCCTGAAAATCCCGTCCGAGGAATGTCACTTGCAGGCCTGCCCCTGAGTTGTCCACTGTCCACCCAGGAGCACCCCCTAAGCCCCGCCTCCTCTGCTGGCCCACTCTCCACCCCCGGTCAGCCCATTCCGGCAGATAAATTCGGCAACCATGCCCACTACGTGTTCTAAATTTACCTTCTCTAGCTGACAGCTGACACGATCAAATTAATCGGGGCTATTTACTTTTTTTTTTGTCAACCCTCCCCTTCCCCCCCCCCCCCCCAACTACAGAAAGTGTCACTTTTGTTTCCATTGATTCCTGCAGTTCATTTCAGGGCATTGCTGTGCGTGGGTATTTCTTTGAGAGGGTCAATGAGGCATCACCCTTCTTCCTCGGTATTGTCATGCGAAGAAAAGACCAGATGTCTCTCTCCCTTTCAAGTTTCCCTCTTCTCGGTTTCTTCCATTCTACCCGTGTCTGTGAGAGTATTTCACGCATCTGCCCACAGATAAAATGTTCATCCGTCTATGTCTGCTCTTTCATTCATGTATTTGGCTATTTGCTAAACCGTTTCCTTTTTAACAACCTTTACCTTTTATTGCGGATTTAAGTCTTTATTCTTCGCCATTAAAGGTATACAACGCTTCTGCGCTAGTTTTGTGTTTCTTTCAAGAGATGTATTGTATAATTTCTGTTCAAAACCTAGCAAGCTTACATACATTTCCAATCCACTCTCTTTATATTTCTGTACAGTAGTACGGTTCTGATGGGAAACAGGTGCATTTAACGATCCCATCGCTGCGCTCTTTCTCTCTCTCTTCGTGTGCTCTAATTATTTCTTTATTATTCCAAATAAACAGATGGCTAAGCGTTTACAAAGATGTTTCTGAGATTTCGGTTTCATATACTTTCCTATAAAATGTTTCTGGTCTCTTTGTACATTTATGGGGGTCGGTTTAACTCCTGATTAGAAAGAATAAGAATTATCAGGCAGTGGTCTGGTGAGAACAGTCAAGTGTATTTTTTCACACGGTGGGAAAAAAAACGTAGAAAATGCCCCAATGGGACGTGATAAACTCCTCATACTCATCACCCTTTTTTCTTGGCAATTGTAGATGCAGTTATCGCTATTCGGACAGCCAATTAGAACGCTTGGTTATTTTTTGCTTTTACCGACACGGGAAATGCATGCCTGATTTTTATAAAAACTTTTTCCAGACATTCTTATTTCTTTTCCCAATCTCTGGTTTCCCAAGTACCTTTCATTTTCCATTTGTTGTTAATATTCCTACACTAATAACTCGAATCTAACCGTGAAGGGCTTCTACTGAGGAGGATCATATCCATTACAGAAGATACCAGACAGACCCAACATCTGTCTGAACATCCATCATACAAATGTCATTGTTTATTAAGTGCTGAGAAGAAAAAGTTTGTGACTCTCTCTATTTTCAAGATGCTGATGGTTTGAAACGCCAAGGCTGGTTCCTGGCGTTGTGTGTGTGTGTGTATTGTTGCATGTCCCACTCTTAACCGACGCCCTTTATACCAGGCACGGCTCACTGTGAGGGCAATGTAGGTTTAGTTTAGATACCCTTTATTAATACCATAAACTAGTATTAGCTGCTTGGATGTTAGTTCCTTTCTTTAAGAAACCACAGGCATCTCAACCCTTTTAAATTGGTATATTAGTTATGGACCCCCCCAAACCTAGCTTTTGTTGTACTTGCCTTTTACAAAGATGCTTCTAAAACTACTTACACAACCCGATCGCTCTCCTTATCGACTTCCTAGTAGTGGCTGTTGGTAAAGCCCTTAGCGGTCAATGGCTGCCAGAGATGTAATGTGGGTTCGAATAGAACCCAGTTTCGAATCGAATCTGACAAAACTTTAGCATTTCCCGGGTTTCACTGAACCCGGATTTTCCGAAATTTTGATCATCGTCGGAATCGAAAAATAGATAATCGAAACCGTGAAAGTAATGATGGATTTCAGTAACCCTCAAAAGTAAGAAACAATTTTGGTAACCCTCGAAAGTATCGCTCAATATCGGTAACTTTCGAAAATAGAATGCGGAAGCTCGAAAACAGCCCGATGGTCAGGAAAGATAGTTTTAAAATAAGTTTTGGTTCTATTTACAGGTCCCCCGGACCATTCCCCAGGTCTCTGTGTCATTTACAGTCACCTACTATTACTATTTGTCCCTCAAAATGGACAGAGACTTTCAAAAAATTTTCTCTAATAGACTTCTATGGGTCCGTTTTCGAGTTTTAAAATTTCCGAAAATTCAAAAACGGAACGAAACTCGACAGTTTCAAACATCTCTAATGGCTGCTGGTTTTATCAAAGCTGGCTCTTCTCTGCATGCACATTAAAAGCATGTAGCCACTGCAGAGGAGCCTTATACCTGTCTGCTAGTAAGGGATATGGTTCTTTAAGCACCTTTTGTGGAATGTCCCTTTAAACCAAAGTTGGCACGTACATGCAACAATCTGATTGTACTATATCTGATTTTACAATAACATAGGACCCTTTAACCATGTGTAGCAATCAATTTTTCCCCAACCGGACTCTGTAATAAATGATGGGACTAATACATACCGTACAATACCGGATTTGTACAATTGTTATTGATGCATTTATGGGCCTTTAAATGAATATCACTTGGAATGAGTTTCAGGCATTCAACCCATAAACAAATATGGTTTCGCTATGACACGCATGCAGCCCACCACAAGCAAAGTAATATAGAGATAGCGGCAAGTTTTGCTTGACTTTTTAAAACCAGCTAACGGATGCCGTTAATTGGTTGGACTGGGAAGCAATGGGGCAGGGTTTCTGATAGGGCATGCCATGGTGCCCAGGGTGTCTTCAAAACCACACGTGAGTTTATTCACCAGCATAGCTTAAAAATATTTATCATTATAAAATTGTAATGCAGATTTTTAATTCTAATCACAGATTATAATCAAATTTGATTACACCATAAAATATGGGTAATTACAAGATTACATCCAACATTAGAAACACAGGTGCGTGCCGCAAGAGAAATTTGCATTGTAAAGTGCAAAACTGGGGGACAAGGGTTGGGGGGGCAGGGCTTAAAGGGCATGTTCACCCTTATATATACGGATATATTTTGTACTTTATCACTTGATACTAACCAGATATTTAAGGATAATTACTGTCCAGATTCGTTCAGAGTAAGTAGACTCCTCCCTCCATGCAGTCAATCAAGGCTGTCACACCTGACATTACAGGTGATTGACTGCTGTTTCAGCTGCCTCCTCTGCACATGCCCAAGCTTATAAAAAGCTCATTGAGTAGAGGGAGGAGGCAGATACCTTTGCCAGAATGGAATAGAACTAAGCATTAAATATTTGGTTACAAATGTATATAATCAACTGGTAAAAATGTGGTTCCGGCCAGATAATTAACAAGGCACCAGTTTTTTGTTTTAAGGGTGGACATGCTCTTTAAGTAAGCTCCACCCCAGACCCATTCTCCACCACTTTACAATGCATATTTCCCAATGTAGGAGTTATGGGCCGGTGGTCGGTCTCTGATACATTGCTACCATTGTCTATCGCACAATACCGGCTAGATGGCATTGAACGTTCTGCCGCTGGGAATGCCACTGTTGCTAGGCAGGATTGAAGAAGAAAAAGAGGTTTATCGGAAGGAGAGAAACCCAGAAAGAAAGATAAAAACATGGCTCCTCCATTACAGTCTACGCTATTATGGTCTAAAGGTGGCCATACAGATATACAAATTTACTTACCCGACCGAGCTCTCCCGCGACATTTGACTGATAGAAAAATGAATGGGTTTTGTGATCGCATGTCAGTCACATAGTAGAACGGGAGAGGCGGTTCGGACCGGATCGATCAAACGTTGCGGGAGCGCTCGGTCAGTTAAGTAAAATCGTATATATGTATGGCCAACTTTAAAGGGAAACTATGCTATTTTAAAGCTTTGTGTTTAATATCGGTCTGTAATGGTTGGGGCGGCTCAGAGCAAATGTAGGAATAGTCTTGTTTCACCAATAGTTTGCAGACGTTGAAACCATTTTACATTGGGTAGAAGCTGCTTTTGTTAGGGCCATTAAAAAGACAGGTGGGAGGAGACACTGCACAGGTGCAAATTAATTGGACAGGTGGGAGGAGACACTGGACAGGTGGGAGGAGACACTGGACAGGTGGGAGGAGACACTGGACAGGTGAGAGTAAACCCTGGACAGGTGGACATTAAATAGACAGGTGGGAGGAGTAAAATTCTGTTTACTTACCGCTCTGAACTACAACAATTGATATGAGTGAATTGGGTTCTGTGACTGCCGTGAAGCGTAACGTAAATGCTGTGCTGTGGAATAGATAGTCCTATTCACACAGACACAAACATGGAATATGGTTTTTGCCTTTTCTGATGACCATCCGTGCTGTAAGGTAAATGTTCCAACACCCGAATGGCCCAGTTAGATGAAACTCCTCTACAACACCTTTTGTTTAAAGTGCAAGTCCACTCAATATTTAAAACGTCAACTATCCATCAAACTCCCTTAAACCCTAAGCCATTTGCATAGGTCTCGTCAATTCGGTCCATCATTATGACCATCTCTGTTCACATTAAGGGAAGGAGGCTTCTGGGAAATTTCTATTTTCCATGGCAGCCCTTTAGTAAATGCTATTCTTTCTATGATGATTTTACAGCATTTCCACCTCTGCTCAATGACTCCTAATAATTTAAAGAATGGGCAAGATAAAATCTCCCAGTGCTTCCCTCTAAAAAATCTCTGCAGGGCCCCAATGTGACCGGGCATGTAGAGAATTACAGTTCAGCACCTGTTTAAACCTCAATATTTTCCTATTTTTATTCAGCTCCAACGCTTGACATTACTCACATTACTAAAGGGTTTTTATTTTCATTGTGGCTGTTTTATTCCTGATGGATATTCCTGCGTTTTCCTGCCAGAAAATCTGTAAAAATTGGATTTATACTTAGTGATGTTCCATAAACCCATTTGATTCAGACAAAAGGCCCCGGCTCCTTGTGACAGCTGGGAGCCATAGAAAATGAAATTGTCTACATGGCTTTAAGCATTTACAGAGCAGACATGTTGAAAGGTGTAATATGGGTATGAAAGTGACAGAAATACTCCAGCCAATACAGCGTGAACACGTTTTATTTCCTTTCCCTCCCGTTGTATTCTGATATGATGCTTAACAAAAGAGAAATGTTAGGCTTCGGGGTTTGCGCTTTCATCGACAGGGGTGTCTGACGGCTGTGTGGTTTACAAATAGTGACAGCAGAAAAGGGGAACTAATACTTAAAAGGATTTTTCTAAAAGTTATTCAGTCTAATTGGCAGGTTCATTTTCATTGGACGTTGTCATGCGAGAGGAAATCTGCACAGAGACTCCCCTTCCTGTTCAGGGTATTGGGCTGAGGCCACATATGTACTCCGAAAACAGATAATGGCGCACGGAATGTGGCCATCCAAGTCCAAAAACCTCTCATTCCCCACCCTGGTACAAAGAATCTGATTGGAGAGATGCTATGTTTCTCTGGATGAAGCACACTGAGCATGTCCAGGCCGTAAAGCATGGGAGGGGGTGGAGCTTTGATTACGGATAAGTTTTTTTTAACTAAACAATGTCTTGCTTTTCTAAGCCAATATCTGTGTTATAAGTTGTAAAAAAAAAACATTTTAACGTAAAGATTTCCTGTATCGTAAAGAGATCTTTCTGAGAAATAACCCTGGCTAAAATGTGTAAACTAGACCAAGATATCTTCCCGAAACAGAAGTAGGTCCAATATCCTTTGATTTCAAAAGGGAAAAAATAAAAAAAAAAACAGGTTTAAAACTCTCACAGCTTGATCTTGCGAATTTCCTTTCATTTACCTTTCCAATTTACATCTTTTAAATCCCAAGTGTCATCATTAATCAATCTGTCTGAGCTGGATATCACACTGAGCACCTGCTGCAATGCTTTCCACGGAGGGTTCGAAAATGAACTGTCGGATCCGATTCCCAAAGAGAGTTCACGCCAGGGGAAGATCGTATATTACGGGACTAGTTTAGGTTGCTAAACATAGGAACATCTTTAATTATTCTTTAAAACCTGGAGCCCCATCTACCACCCAGGAAAGGGTGAGAAGGGAAGGGTGCTTGTGGACGGGGAGATAGAGTTTTATATGCTGGGAAACGTTGAATAGTTTAGAGTCACATTAGACTCCCAGCTAAATATATTCTGTATGAACAATTCATATGAATGAAGTATCTTAGAGGCCGATGGTCAGAACACATGCTAGACGGACACCATGACCCTTGAGGAACAAGTGGACGGTTTCTTTCTGTTTTGGGCAATGTTTGGCTGGTCAGACGTCGTTCGTTGATCTATTGGTGGGTGATATCATTAACCACGCCCGACCGAATGGCCACACGATTATCACCACTCATCAGGGTCATGATGTCCACCGAGCACGTGTGTAAGGCTGCGTGGACAGGCAAATGACGACCAATTTTTCAGTATTTCTGTTGATCAAGGTGAAATATCAACCCTAGTCTAAGGTTTGAAGGTCGGATATTTCATGCTTAAGCTTAAATTACCAATGGACGTGGATCTTGGCCTGTTGGTCGTGCTGGTAAATAACGGGCGATTTAAGAGGTGTTTTTTTTTTGTTTTTTTTTTTAGTACTGGCTAGTTTCCAGATCTCCCAACTCCCTAAATACATTGCAACAATGCGCAAGACGGGTGGGAGCTAGGATCGAGCCGTGATCGGTGTGTGTGTCGTGCCAGGATATCGGAATGGAGGCTGGCCTCATTAGTCGCCTGCACTGCGATGAACTTTTTGAAGAGCATGCAATCGCCACCATACACCACCATACAACTTTCCTCCTGAACGACCATTCGGTCAGCCTGGAGGAAGGACATTCGTTCATGGCAAAAGCAGCTGCGTCTGACAGTAACCACGACAGAGCGTGCAGCCCTATAGAGAACCGCACGATCGGTCGTGGTTTTCCGGTCTGTCGTGGTCGCCACAAGGAACCAGTGCAATACTTTTGCCCGGACGACCGAAACAATGAAATGTCGGTCTGGGCGAATTATTGTATTATCTAGCTTTAGGCAGCAGAACCCCAGAAACTGGTCTTGCTCTATTTCAAAAAATATTCCCCTCTGAAAATGCCAACAGGTCTCTGTAGATTGTGCCAAGATACACGGGCGGTGCCTCTTGCTTTCCCCTTCAAATAAATTGGGGGCAATGTACCAGAGAACTGATACCTGTTTTTTTTTTTTTTTTTTTTTGTCTTAAATCCTATTAAAGTCCAGGAAAATCTTAAATAAAAAAAGTAGCTGCTGACATCACTGCAGCTCCTTCTCAGTCTTTCACCTTTAGTTTCTCTTCTCCTAACCCCTTAACTAATAACAAAAATGCTGTCTCATCATACTATGGTTTAATGTTAGTTAGTTACTCTGATCTCACTAGGCAGTTTTAATATTCTTTTTGTGAAATCCCTGCATTTTCTATTTGACTTCTGTTCCCGTTTAACATGTTTTGATCACTGGTGACCGCACCTAAGGATGAGGCCACACTTATGCTTCGATCTACTCACTGTTGCCCAATCAGGGCACACGCGATTCGCATATATTTGTGAACGTATATGCTCCAAAAACAGATCGCAGAGCAGCGCATTCCATGTGGCCACCCATATTGACGTTCACTACTCACTACTGTGTTTCTCCCGCGAGCATGATCGCAAAACGCGTTTGTAAGCACGTGAGAAACGCGCTAGTGTGGCCCTAAATGGGGGTTTTTGAGGACACTGTGTGAAGCCCAACCCAGACTTTTTTTTTTAAAATGGACTTTGCATAGAGAATAAACATTGACACTTGTTTTGTAACCTTGAGGGTCAAATATGGAAAGAATCGAGTCAGCAAATCCCGGTCTGACAGACGCTGCAGGTTTATGTTTCAATGTCCGTCACCTCTGGATTCTCCACAACAAGAATTCTCGGTCTTATTGACTTTTTCTAGACATTTCTGTAGATTACATGTACACGGTGCGTTAACCAAAAACCGCCACTGTGGAAACCAGACTGCCAATTGACTCTGTGATTTTGACCTGTGACCTCCTTATCAGTTATACTTGTTTACTGCTGTCTATATTTGTCTTTCAAGTTATGTCATTTTATGTCAATGTTAACAAACTACTCCTAATATTAACAACCTACAACCGAACCAATACTACCCCATATATTGACAGCCAATAACTGAACCATTACTACCGACAAGCATTATCACCCCTAATATTAACACCCGAACCGATATCACCCCTAATATTAACACCCGAACAACCGATATCACCCCTAATATTAACACCCGAACCGATATCACCCCTAATATTAACACCCAAACCGATATCACCCCTAATATTAACACCCGAACCGATATCACCCCTAATATTTAAGGGTATCTCCACTGGTTAAAATGACTATTCAGTTTATTGAATAACAGGAGATAAAGGAGCTGTGTCTTACCTCCCGTTCTTCAATAAAACCTGCAGGAATGAAGGGAAGGTACTTACCCAGTCTCCCGCTCCTCCACCGCGTAGTCTGACAGGTCCCGACTTGATCTCCAACCTGAGACAGGTTTTTGATAATTAGTGACAGTTCAAAAATCTTTGACTTCATTGCTGCATAACCCTAGAATGTGGCGCTCGGTAGTTTGGGGGTTATCGCCGAATTCGAGGTTTAGCGAATGCTACACATTCGCTAACCCTGGAATTCGGTGATCGAGTTCTGCAACTCTCAAATTCAATGCAGAAGCCGACCCTGAGGAAAGTAACCAGGAGATGTAATAAAACTTCTTATTGCTAAACATAGTGCTAATTTTGCCCCAGCCAATCAGATCTTATTTACCATTTGAAAGCTAACATCTGAGTGGTTGGTTCCAAATTAGCACCATTTTTAAGGATAGGAACTTTTTTTAGACAAGCTTTCGAGGGATCTACCCTCTTCCTCAGGTCAGAGCAGTATTTTGTTCATGGCGCCGGCAGGTTTTATTGAAGAACAGGAGGTAAGACACAGCTCCTTTACCTCCCGTTCTTCAATAAAACTAAATGGCAAAGATTTCCAGTTGAGATCCCCTTTAATTACCAAACGAATATTACCGTGCCAGTGCCCATATGTGTCTTAGCCCTTGTCAATGGTAAAGAAATAAGTTTAGCTGAAGGTGGGAGGGGCGGACAAAATTCTTTGTAGACAAACTGTACTTGGAATGTAAATTGCATGTATACCGTAGTTGCCCTTTAAGAATGACTAAGTCACGCAATCTATCGTTTTAAATCTGTTTCTGTGCATTTTAGCCAATAACGATCCAAACCGCTGTGTTCAGGTTGGGAATGGAAAAGGCTTGTGGCCAATCTGTTTGTGTAGGTAATGAAGCAGTTTGCTGCCTGATGGGTATTTTTTACATTAAGATGTAATATGATTATGGCTACGGCCTCACTGACCCGAACGCCGCCTGTTAATAGATTATCCAAATGTACAGTTAATAACTTGATTCACTGCAGTTTTTGTTGCTAAAGCGTCTGAATGTTCTCGGATCCCCGTAAAGTGATAAATAATGGAGAACGCTACCTGCCGTTAATTAGATGTTTAAAGCAAATTCCAACCTTTTTATAAGCACCGTTTAGATTTGATTTAATTTTGTGCATAATTTGGGGGGTAAAATACCAGAAATTCTACCTGGAAACTCAATTTAGCTGCCATAATGTTCCTGATCAGTCCAACCATGTACCCAGACTCCCTATCCATACGTCCATTCCATGGGAGACCTCCTAATGTAGAACACCTGTCTGTCATATGCTAATTGGGACTTTCCAGGGTATTAATTGCCAACAGATTCTTGTACAAGTCATTCTGAATTGAGAGATCCAGTCGGATGACTAGCGAAACGTCTTCAAGAACTACATTTCAAGTCCAGTTGATCTAATTGAATACAACAGATATACCATGACCTGGATGAATGAATATTACAGATATACCATGACCTGGATGAATGAATATTACAGATACACCATGACCTGGATGGATGAATATTACAGATATACCGTGACCTGGATGAATGATATACAATATACCCTGAATGAATGATATTACAGATATACCATGACCTGGATGGTGAATATTACGATATACCATGACTGGAATGAATATACATATACCATGACCTGGATGGATGAATATTACAGATATACCATGACCTGGATGGATGAATATTACAGATATACAGTGATCTGGATGAATGACTATTACAGATATACCATGCCCTGGATGAATGAAGTCATTTGGAGAGTGAGTTTGAAAAGTTCGGATGATTTACTGATAAACTAACAATAGTAACTAACTGTAAATGGCTGTGGCACCTGGGAAATGGTCTGGGGAACATGTCACTATCACCAAAACCTGTATAAACTCTTCTTACTTCATGATCAGGCAATCGCCGGGTTTGCGCAAGCTACATTCGAGGGTTAGCGAATGATACATTCTAGGATTAGCGAAAACGAACCTTACATTCGAGGGTTACGGAAAGATATACCATGACCTGGATAAATGAATATTACAGATATGCCATGATCTGGATGGATGAATATTACAGATATGCCATGACCTGGATGGATGAATATTACAGATATACCATGACCTGGATGAATGAATATTACAGATATACCATGATCTGGATGGATGAATATTACAGATATTCCATGACTTGGTTGGATGAATATTACAGATATACCATGACCTGGATGGATGAATATTACAGATATACCATGACCTGGATGAATGAATATTACAGATATACCATGATCTGGATGAATGAATATTACAGATATACCATGACCTGGATGAATGAATATTACAGATATACCATGACCTGGATGGATGAATATTACAGATATACCATGACCTGTATGGATGAATATTACAGATATAGCATGACCTGGATGAATGAATATTACAGATATACCGTGACCTTGATGGATTAATATTACAGATATAGAGAACATTCACAAAGTAGGTACACATGGGCCAGATATAATGCCAATCAATAAACCAATTGATAATCAATTTGTACTTTCTTAAGAAGGTTTGTGAAGGTTCCCATTCATCGAGGTCATGGTATATCTGTAATATTCATTCATCCAGGTCATGGTATATCTGTAATATTCATTCATCCAGTCACGGTATATCTGTATATTCATCATCCAGGTCATGGTAATCTGTAATATTCATCCATCCAGGTCACGGTATATCTGTAATATTCATCCCATCCAGGTCACGGTATATCTGTAATATTCATCCATCCAGGTCAGGTATATCTGTAATATTCTTCATCCAGTCACGGTATATCTGTAATATTCATCCATCCAGGTCATGGTATATCTGTAATATTCATCCATCCAGGTCATGGTATATCTGTAATATTCACCATCCAGGTCCGTATATCTGTAATATTCATCCATCCAGGTCATTTATTTCTGTAATATTCATCCATCCAGGTCATGGTATATCTGTAATATTCATCCATCCAGGTCATGGTATATCTGTAATATTCATCCATCCAGGTCATGGTATATCTGTAATATTCATCCATCCAGGTCATGGTATATCTGTAATATTCATCCTCCAGTCATGGTATATCTGTAATATTCATCCACAGGTCATGGTATATCTGTAATATTCATCCATCCAGGTCATGGTATATCGTAATATTCATCCATCCAGGTCATGGTATATCTGTAATATTCATCCATCCAGGTCATGGTATATCTGTAATATTCATCCATCCAGGTCATGGTATATCTGTAATATTCATCCCTCAGGTCAGGTATATCTGTAATATTCATCCATCCAGGTCACGGTATATCTGTAATATTCATCCATCCAGGTCGGTATATCTGTAATATTCATCATCCAGGTCACGGTATATCTGTAATATTCATCCATCCAGGTCGGTATATCTTAAATTCCTACATCCAGTCACGGTATATCTGTAATATTCATCCATCCAGTCATGGTATATCTGTAATATTCATCCATCCAGGTCATGGTAATCTGTAATATTCATCCATCCAGGTCATGGTATATCTGTAATATTCATCCATCCAGGTCATGGATAATCTGTAATATTCATCCATCCAGGTCATGGTATATCTGTAATATTCATCCATCCAGGTCATGTAATTGTAATATCATCGCATCCGGTAGGTATACTGTAATATTCATCCATCCAGGTCATGGTATATCTGTAATATTCATCAATCATCCAGGTCATGGTATATCTGTAATATTCATCCATCCAGGTATGGTATCTGTAATATTCATTCATCCAGGTCATGGTATATCTGTAATATCATTCATCCAGGTCATGGTATATCTGTAATATTCATTCATCCAGGTCATGTATATCTGTAATATTCATTCATCCACTCATGGTATATCTGTAATATTCATCCATCCAGGTCATGGTATATCTGTAATATTCATCCATCCAGTTCACGGTATATCTGTAATATTCATTCATCCATCCAGGTCACGGTATATCTGTAATATTCATCCATCCAGGTCACGGTATATCTGTAATATTCATTCATCCAGGTCACGGTATATCTGTAATATTCATCCATCCAGGTCACGGTATATCTGTATATTCATCATCCAGGTCATGGTATATCTGTAATATTCATCCATCCAGGTCAGTATATCTGTAATATTCATTCATCCAGGTCATGGTATATCTGTAATATTCATCATCCAGGTCATGGTTATATCTGTAATATTCATCCATCCAGGTCAGGTATATCTGTAATATTCATCCATCCAGGTCATGGTATATCTGTAATATTCATCCATCCAGGTCATGGTATATCTGTAATATTCATCCATCCAGGTCACGGTATATCTGACAAATAAAGAGCCCATACATGGCACGATTGTGGGTATTACAGGCACACTCACACATCGCGGGTCGCCTCCCATGTTCGCACATGTGTATTAACCTTCAGTCTTAGAAAATTGTAACTCTGTTTAGGACAGGACTTTACTATGTATAGTTTACTCATCCCCTCTGTCGGTCGGAGAGCTGTAGGACCTGCCTACCAGCCCCATACAGATGCTAGATAATTATCCACCTATGCGACCCAGAATGGTAATTACAGCTGACAATGTGAGTCAGAGTTCTACTAACATGGCCCAGTGAAGCTGTTTAATGACAATTTTCAAACTTCTCAGTTGCTGGTTGGCCATTTAGCAGGTTGATAGTCACCTGAGGGCCTGTTCCGAGCGACGCTATTGATATGTAGATGGGTGGCCCAAGGCAAAGTCAGCATTTTCTGTGTTGTATGTCACCAGCAAAATAAAAAACTGCTGATTTTTACAATTCCTAGTTTTATCCTTTACACTTAAGGGGATTCTGACACGAATATATTTAGTGTGACAATATCCCTTGCCGCATATTAATACATGACATCTATAATTCCACTAATACAGTGTAATAATTAGGACCCTGAAGTTTCCCCTGCAATTCTGGCTGATGTTTAATGTTCTTATCTGACAACTCCCAGCATGCTCTGAGAGGACAGCAACGGAAGGCTTAACACCCTCCCTCCCACTCTTTACTTGTGACCTAGATTCTGCACAGTAAGCCTTATGGATTTATTGTGCATTATTTATAAATGGTCTTTTCTGTATATGTCTCATTATTTATAGCAGGATAGGATGACTAAGAAGGCGGCCATTACCTTTGCTATACGGGATTTAAATTCTGCACCAAGTGTACCTTCTGTTTCGACCACTAGGGGTATGTATGTGCATACATAAATTGGGGCAGAAATATCTTTATATTTCATTGGTGAATATTGATTGCCATGTTTTGTTGAACATATTTGCAGTATGGCAGCTTCTACTTTTAGATACTGAAAGATTGGTAAATGTTTTTTTAAGAGGCGACGTGTGCGTAGACTTTAGTTATAAATAGGGCGCCCGTTTTAATTCATTGTGTTTGCTATATTTGTGTTAATATTTGCCTTGGCCTTTAATACTCCTCAACAGCAATTAACTAGGTTGTGCATCGTGCGACGGCTGATTACATGACCGTAGATCGTGTGTGCTGGGGGGGAGGGTTCAAGCAATTCACTTTACCATAGATTTTTGGTAATTGATCTTTGGATCTAGAGTTTTCATTTTTTTTTCCAATTCCCCCAGCAAATTGGGTTTTGTAATAAACAAAATCAATGGGAGTTTGTACTAATTGTATAAACGTCCCCCACCCCCTCTATACGGAAATGACTCTCTGCTTAATATCGGGTTTCGAGCGTGTGCTAGGAAGATCATATATAATGAATGGTGGTTCTTGTTGCTTTATTAATGTCTATGGGTCATACAGTCAAATATCCTACTAATAATTCCAACAGGTAAACAACAAATGTGCATAGGATACAGAGTCCGTCGGGACCTGTCAGAGTGAGGGACCCGGTTAGTTCTGTAACTTTGTTCCCGGCTCCTGAACGGTTTATTGAAGTACGGGAGGTAAGACACAGATCCATTACCTCCTGTTCTTTAATAAAACTGAATGGCAAATGATTATTTTACCAGTGGAGATCCCCTTTAACTGAAAACTTTTATAACTGTAAATTACCCGCAAAGCACAAAAGTTAGAAAAACTTGCAGACATGGGGCCTTTCCCCTATGGCCTCCCCCTTCCCTCTTCCTTTTAAAAGTTGTCCCGCATGCAAGATGTGTACGACCGCCCGTTTCGGCAGATAGGCAGCCTGTATATGGGCACTTTATTGGACGAAACAGCCGTTCGTTCAGGGATCGTTGCCCGATCCGCCGGGTGGATCTCCAAACAAGCGGCTGTTTCGAACAATAAAGTGCGCATACACGGGACGATTGTCGGTCGAAATGGACGTTCGTACGAACCTTTAGGGGAATAGCATTCAGTCATTGGCTGTGATTTTTGGCTGTTATGTTTATGACTCCTTATAACTGCAAGAATCAGGAACCAGGTTAGACTTACCTCTCTCAGATTTCTAACGATTTTAGATTTGGGGGTGATTTACCGTGAAATTTTTGATTTCACAAGTGAACTTGGCCTAGTAATGAGGTCATGTACCTCAGCTGGGCCTTATTTTTTATTTTGTATATATATTGGGGGCGAAAGTAAAAAAAATAAATAAAGTAGCGGTTAAAAATCGCCATTGAATAAAAGACCAGATACAAACATCACGTAGATGACCTCAGTCTATGAGAAACCGAAAGGCCCTGTCAGATGAGATACGTAAAAAGAAAGTCGCGCTTGAAAAGGACACTAACGTCTTTATTTCCTGTAGTTTGGTCGCCTGTGGACTAAAGTCTGATCTCTCTCCTTTTGAGGCTTTGTGATTGCAGACGGTAAACCCACTTGGGATGTATTGGCTGATGTCTTTCTCAGCACTGAATCACCATCAGAATATCATGATCCTAGTCACAAGAAAGGGAGAATATCCCCCATATGTCCATTTTATACCTGCCCCTCAACGCTCAATATTTTGTTGTTTATTTGTAGGCAAAATATCAGGAATATTATTAATCTATAGGAATCTTCGACCAAGACATTATTATAAGGATCCATTTGCTAAAACAGGATGCAATCTGGGTATCTGTCACATGGAATAATATTGTTCACATTCTGACTACATATGCAGAACACGCGTGGCCTACTAGGTAGGTATATAATGCATGGGTGTCCCCCCATCGATAGGAATTGCAGTGGAACCTTATGGCTAGGCCACGCTTAAACATTTTTTGCGATTGTGATTTTGGTTAAAATGGAAATCGCGTAAAAATTCCCGCGATTTCCGATGTGTATGCATCTTCCATTTTTTTACCCAAACGCACACGGTTTTACAATGCTAAATTACTAAAACACATGCGCAAAAGCAGAGCAATGCACAAATCCCACGCACAATCGCGTACGATACCGCTGGAGATTGTGTGCGCAATTTGGTACGTTGTAGTGTGGCCTCAGCCTAAAGCTGGGTACACACAGTAACGATAAAGCCCCGATACCACTGGATCCGACGGTATCGGGGCTTTATCGTTATGTGTGTACGCTCGTTTCCCGAACGAGCGCGAGGCCGCCAAACGATCGGGTCGGACGAACGCTCGTTCGGGAAAGGCCGAAAATTTCCATCGGCCGCGCTAGACTCCCTATAGAGGAGTCTAGCGCGGCCGATGGAAACACACAGTCCCGAGCGTTCTCCTTATGAAGTTCATAGGGACTGTGTGTATGCAGATCTTGCAGATCCTGTCTGTCATCTTTCAGAAATCTGTACTGTGTGTACCCAGCTTAAGTCTTAGACTTGTGAAACGCAGAACATTGCTCTTTCCAATTACCTACCTCGTCCTTTAGAAGTGCAAATGACCTGTGAATGATAAATCTACCGGCCTTTAATAGAGTGTAAGTAATGATTTTCTAGCCCATTTGGTAGCCAATTAGTCCAGTACAAACTATTCAGTCATTTGTAGGTTCTTTCGGGTAGAATATTTTCCTACCTTTCCTTTATGGTGTAGTTGGTAAATGTATAAATATAATTCTATAAATTGAGATAAACAAGACCTTTAAACACCATGTCAGCTCTTTTATGTTGCAAACGCCAATAGCAGGATCCTCACACTGGATCCCCCATCCCCAGTATATGCTGGGATCTTTTTAAAGGGGAAGCTTACCTTGAATATTATAAATTTTTTTAGAATTTTTTTTTTTTTTTTTTTGTATATATAATATTTGGATTGTTTCTTGTTTATTTCTGGTTAGGAGAAGATGGAATGAAAATGAATACAACCTGGTTCCTGAGAGGCTCTTATGTTCGTAACCAAAAAAATACAGAGTAGTACACAGCCGGACTATTTGTCTCGACCGCTCGGCCGGGACAAATTTCGGTTGCGGCAAATTCAGCCACGGACTAATTTGCGAACGATCGATTGTGTGTTCCCATAGGGATGCATCCATTCATTCATCCGTATCAGATCGATGTCATTTGCGCCCCACACCAGCCGGTGAATCGGTCGCCGAAAATGCCGGCTGGTGTGTACCCAGCCTTAATGAATAATGATAATATATATAGTCACTTGGCTTTGTCATACACTAATAACAAATTACCTGTGTGAATTTCAGGAAATACAAATGGTTGTTGGTTGCAGTACTATGATCTTTAAATATGAGCTTGCCCTTTAAAGCCTGCGGCTGATTTAAAGTTACAGGTAGTAATACACATAGGGGCTTATTTAATAGGAGGTGCAACATTCTGCTCGTGCTGTTAATCTGCAGCCAATCAGGTGAAAGGGTATTATTTGATTGGTTAAGGCAAATTAACAGCTCAGGTATGTTTTTGCACCGCTCATTAAATTAAGCTTTTGTTGATCCAGGGGTTCTACCCATTGCTACAGTATTTCAATTAGGGAATCAACTGTTTTTTTTTGTTGTTTTTTTTTTTTGCCTCCCTCTGGATCAGAGGAGCTTATGTCTTTATTCATCCTCCACTACTATGTGGCTGTGTTCCATCAGGCCATTGTGTAACTAATGACTCCTGCTATAATAAATAGGAAACCATATATTGCATCATCTTAAGGCTTACAAGTGTTGGTTCTCTTCCCTTTTTTTTTTTTATTTGAGAAGATTGTTTTTTATTGGTTTTTGTGAAGTGTTGTTTTTTTTTTGTTTTTTTGGGGGTGGGGGGTTGTATAGGGGACTAGTAGTTCCAAGGGAAGGAAAGGGTTATTGGTTAAAAAGATATTCTCCATTGATGATTTTATTGTTCACTAGAAAATACAGGGAATGTGGTGCAAGTGCTCCCTCTGGAGGAAAAACTGTGCATGACTTGCAATACCGTTTACTCCTCTCCTGGTGATATTTCATTGAAAGATTTCATGAAGGTTGCTGGGCTTTTTTGTAAAATAAGTGCAAATTTTTTTTTTATTTTTTAACTTGAAATTATTATTTTCCTCCATATTTACAGTATAGCGAAAGTTCAATACAATGTAAAACCTTTCTTTCTAAATAGTGATTAGTGATGTCATCCGATGTCATCTTGACTTAGTGATGTAATAATTTATCGCCTGTGCTTAGTGAGGTCATCTGTGTGGCAGGACATAAAACTTGTGTATTGTTAAGGGAATAATGTTCCTCCTACCCATAAGGGCGGACGAGTTTCCAGCTGCCATCTTAACTGTGACACATTGGAGATTATGGACCAACCGTCCTTCATTTTCTAGACACAAAATGAAAAGATTTATCAAGATAAAGTTTTTTGTCAGGGTCGCCATTTTTTTCCCTTCATTTAATATTTTGATGTATGGGAAAATAAACCCAATGTGATTCCTTAAACCAGATTTTATGTTTCGGGCACCGCCCATGGCGATTCCGTTCCTGGAAAATCTTTCAGGCCTATGAATCTCCCCCCTAATGAATGGAGGGTTTGAAGATGCGGCTCTGGAGACAATAGCTGCTATTTTGGTGCCTGGTGTTTACACAATCTTGGCAGCGACTGTTTTCAATAGCCAAGGACAATACTGTCTGCTTGGCTACATTGGTCTCATAGATTTTCACACAATAGAGTAAGAGACAGGACTGAATGTAAATCAGAATTTGGGGGTTTTAACTCCCAGAATCCTGCTTCTTCTACTGTGTGCCCTGTTCTGGGTTGATGTATCGGTACCCATCACTCCCCCATCTTGTCTCATTCAGGCTCAGGACACGATGAAGTGGAGACCAGAGAGTGTATCTATTACAACGCCAACTGGGAGCTGGAAAAGACGAATCAAAGTGGAGTGGAGAGTTGCGAAGGGGAAAAGGATAAGCGGCTTCACTGCTACGCGTCTTGGAGAAATAATTCGGGTTTCATAGAGCTGGTGAAAAAGGGCTGTTGGCTGGATGACTTCAACTGTTACGACAGGTAATTTGGCCCCAGTGAAGACACAACTTTCTAGTGGCTTTGATATCTACAAATCATTTACGTTTCTATGCTCCGCCCAATCTCTTGCAAAGCGCGGCTTCTAATTCGTTAAGCCCGTGGCCAAAAACAGGGGTGGGGCAACAACACTAGACACAGGCCAATATTTTGCCAATTTGATTTACGATTGTTGGAAACCATCGTAAATCCAATCAGAGGAACCATTTGAGGCTGACAGATCATTATCCACCTTGCCTGATAGTTTATTCGAAAGACAGATCAACATCGCTGATTGGTCTATCGAAAACACTGAAAAATGTCTTCGATATTCCAATCGATTTGTTCGAATTCGCTGGTTAAAATCGATGCCGTGTATGGGGGCCTATTAATAACCCATCAGATCATTAAATAACATCACTAGTCATAGGATCAGTGCACAACCTGTATCTGTTTGAAGGGGCTGATTGGTTCTAGTGCCAACAGATTTTCATTGGCTACACTCTGCTGTCTCTATTTATTTAGAATAACCCTATTATACCTGCTGATGACTTTTACTTTTATTTACAGGCAGGAATGTGTTGCAAAGGAAGAAAATCCACAAGTGTTTTTCTGCTGTTGCGAAGGAAACTATTGCAACAAGAAATTCACCCATTTGCCTGAAGTCGGTAAGTTGCAGTCTGGTGGATTCTGGTTGTGTATTTACCTGTGAAATGCTGGTGTGGTTTATAAAGTGAGAACGTTCATTTTCAGTGCCATCAACCCCTTCCCCCAGGTCGAACTGAGCATGTCTGAACATGTTTTGGCGGAAGGAGGGGAGGAGTTATGACACTAAAAAAGGCATTGTTTTAATGAGCAATGTCTGTGGAATAATTTGGCCTGGTTAGTGGTTGCCTGGGGTCTGGATTGCTGCTTTAACTCTTCTTTTTTTTTTTTTCTTTCAGTATTTGAAACTCGTTAACCTTATGTCCAATCTTTTATATTTATTTATTTTTTAACTTTGCTTGGATTGGACTGTATAAAAGCTGCCAAGCTGATTTTTCTGCTATGGAAAAGTTGTCATAACATTTGAGCTCTTTAGTTCTTTAACGTTGGCTTAATCTTCCTGCATTTTCATATATAAACTCCACATATTTACTTACTAATTCTATATGTGTTTCTTTAAAGGGCATGTCCACCCCCAAAACTATAATCCCCCCTACTACTGGCCCCACCATGTAGTGTAGTTTAATCCTTACCTTACATCCCAGCTCCATATGGTTCTCCTGTAGTGTCCCCCCCCCCAAGTCCCAAAAACTGCCCACCAGGAGGATAGCAGAGTCCATATAGGACTCTGCCTCCTACCTGGCCTCCGGGAGAAGTTTGGCATGCGTACTGCTGCCCTTCTCCCCCTCCCTCTCCCTCCCAATTAGGATTCCCTCCCCCTAGTGTAAAACCCTTTTCACCAAACATTGCCCCTGTCCCCCCAGCCCCAACCGCTATGTTAGTAATATCAGAAAATGTCTAAAACATTACTTACCTCCCCTCTTGCCTCCGCCGCACTGAACTCCCGGCAGCCACGTCCGTGATTGGCTGCCGCTCAGCCAATCACAGACGCGACTGTCAGTCCCACCTCTCTGCTTGCATTTTCTCGCTAGCAGAGGGCCTGGCAGCGTGGCGGAGGAAAGAGGGAAGGTAAGTAAAGTTTTGGGCATTTTCTGATAATACTAACATAGCAGTTGGGGCTGGGGGGACAGGGGGAATGTTTGGTGAAAAAACTTTTTTAAGGGTGGACATACCCTTTAAATATCTTCAGGGAGATTCAATAAAAGCTCTTACCTTCTCTCCTGGCTCCTGTGTGTTCTATTAAAGAACTTAAGGTAAGGCATAGCTCCTTTACCTCCCGTTCTTCAATAGAAATGGATTAAAAAAAACTTACAAAAACCAGTGGAGATACCCTTTAAATGTAGTCTCTATACCCGTGTCCCTTTAAATGTAGTCTCTATACCCGTGTCCCTTTAAATGTAGTCTCTATACCCGTGTCCCTTTAAATGTAGTCTCTATACCCGTGTCCCTTTAAATGTAGTCTCTATACCCGTGTCCCTTTAAATGTAGTCTCTATACCCGTGTCCCTTTAAATGTAGTCTCTATACCCGTGTCCCTTTAAATGTAGTCTCTATAACTATTCCAAGGAATGAATTCACTGGACTCTGGATAATCCACAGACTGTCTATCCTTTCTAGGGTCTTCACACAGCGCAGATAGAGGTTTAGGGTCTTTAATACAGTGCTGGGCTGTAAATCCACTTCAAGTTTGTTCTTTGAGTTTCAATAAATCCTCTGTCAGATTTCTCCTTTCCCAGTAAGCCTGAGGTCAGGGGTTGGGGAACCGAGAGCTTTTGTTTCTTTCAGATCTTCGGTGCCCTTCACCTCCTCTGCTAATCTGTGTGTCTGCAAGTTTCCCTTGTTTGGGCCATTGCCAGGGGAGCATTGCAGAGAACCATAAATCAACATTACGGAGTGGACAGATTCCCTGGGCTCCATCCATCCCCTCCCTGTACATGACCAATCCCATTGCACTAATTGTTGTCCGATTTACTGAGCTGTGCAGACGTTGAAGAAAATACGAATTTGACTCTTTTGTTTGCAAAACTTTTTTAAAAAGGAAAGTCTAAATGTATAGACCTGGAATGTCCACTCAATACTAGACCCCCATCTAGAGAGCACAGTCTCTGTACTTAAAGGTGGCCATACACTAGAAAGATTTTACTTACCCGACCGAGCGATCCCACAACATTAGACCGATCCTGCCGGAACCGCCTTTCCCGCTTTTCTTTGGGACCAACATGGTATCTCAAATCTCATTCATTTTGTGATCGTATGTCGGTCTCAAAGAAGAACGGGGAACGCGGTTCCGGCAGGATCGGTCTAATGTTGTGGGATCTTTCTAGTGTATGGCCACCTTAAGACTGGGTACATGCCATCCAATTTTTCAGACTGATATTACTGTGTATTTGTGGGGGGCAGTGACCGTTCTCTGTTACCGGTTTGTCCAGAACGGATGAACGTACGATGAGGTATGTTGGTAAATCCTGTTAGATTGTGTGATTTCCTATGTACCGCAAGTTACCAGTTTAAAAAATATGATAAAGCTGCCACTCCTTGAGGTGTTGACTGTCAATCAAAGTGAATGACATGTATAGTCACACCCTCCTACTGCTGTGAATTACTATATCCATGTTCCTCCCTATGTAGTAAATTACCACATCCCTCTAACTATAAACAGTACAGACGCTGACACCATTATAAGAGTAAGCAGGAGACGCTTGTACTGGCAGACCAAGAACAAAGTTCCAAGACGTCTCCATTAGTCCCACATTACAATTATTATTGCAGAGGGCGATTAGGGAATGTTAGGGGTTGTATATTGAAAACATGCAGCAAGGCTGTCCGAATCAATGCAGTGTAAATACAGGTTGAAATGAATGCAGCCCTGTTACTTGCATTAATTATAAGTTTCCCCCTATTGTGAGATGATCTGATAACTAAATATAGATCCACTTATAATAAAAGCTTATTATAAAATAAAAATATGCTAACAAATGCAAAACCACAGTTTATCCCCAGGAAAAACCAACTTGGATACCTCCTTATACAGAAAGTGAATGGTTGGATAATCCACTGGAATGGCGGCAACTAAAGAGTTACTATGTTATATGTTTCTATGTTATAGAACATAGTAACTCTTTAGTTGCCGCCATTCCCGTGGCAGGAAGTACATAAGTAAAAAGACCTTTCAAATGCTGCAACAAAAATCTTTTTAGAAGTTTTATTGCAAGCACTTTCTGCACATTTCCTTTAAGGTAACAGGTATAAAAGGACATCAATACTGAAACAATAGTTATCTTTAGATATCTGTTCCGAACCATCTTCTGCTGTTGTTCATGCAGTGTTCATGCAAATCATGTGAATTGCATATCGCCTTGTAGCGCTGAAGTCCTGAGTTCGATTCCACCCTTGGACACATCTACAAGGAGTTTGAATGTTCTCCCCGTCCTTGCGTGGGTTTCCTCTGGGCACTCCGGTTTCCCCGACAATCATAAAGACATACTGATAGGTTGTACGTGTTAAATAAATGTGCTTAGATTGTAAGCTCTTTGGGGCAGGGCTTGATGTGAATGTATACATGTAATTGTAAAGCGCTACGGAAGATGTTGGCGTTATATAAATCCAAAATAATAATAATAATAATAAATTGCATGATGGGAAATTCCCTCTTTCAATGCTGCCTCATAGTGATTAGTGAGCATGCTTGCCCTTATAGACAGCCAGGCCAGATTGAAGGAGGTGTCGGTTGAGAGTGGGAGGAGAGATACTGAGCCTGAGCAAATCAATTACTGTATTGAAGGCATTCAGCAAAACACAAACCTCAAAGTATGTGCTACTTACATGTATTCATTTATAGATTAAGATGAGGCAAAGACATTTTTCACTATAGTTTCCTTTAAGGCCGTGAATTCCTTTATATTTAATTGCAGTATTTTTGATAAATGTATTGCCCAGATTTTTATATTGTCCATTCGTCAATCTTCGCAGAAACGTTTGATTCGAAGCAGCAGCCGACGGTGTCAGTGCTGAACATATTGATCTATTCGCTTCTTCCTATTGTCGGGCTTTCCGTGGCGATTCTCTTGGCGTTTTGGATGTATCGACATCGGAAGCCACCTTACGGACACGTGGATATCAACGAGGTGAGAGAAGAGCGAATTCGAAATGTGTTTATTGCCGAATGGCTTGAGGTCACAAGCCAAACCTAATTCTCATCATTCACCCTCGGGATGTTAAACTTGCCGCCCTCCAGATGTTTGAAAACTAAAACTCTGTGCATTCCCTGGCTGCAGTATGCAGCAAGTTTGATACCCCTGATTAACCCAACTCTGTGTTGGAGGTGAATGGGGGTTTCTGTAGACCCATGTCTACACTGCTATGGCAGGGCAATAAATAAAGAACATCTAGCTATCCTTTATACGCTTTGTTCTATAAGCCTATTGACAAACCATTGTGCATTAGTCAGTATCTACATGGCCTGTAATAAGCCAAGCTCTGACCGCAGGAAATAGGGAATCGATACAGGACTTGTTGTGTTTTTATGTGTTTGACATTAGACATAATTTAAGAGGGTTCATGGTGGAACCGTTACATTGCTGGGCGGGTTTCCACCTTATTCCTGCCTATTCACAAACCTATGTCTGTAAATGGAGTTTAATTACTGCACCTTTAATTGGGAAGTGCTAATTGACAGTAAAAGGTTGGATGGCTTTACGGCTTCTTTCTATTGTAAGTGGAACAATTTATCAAGTCGACAGTGGCACAGCGTGAATAGGGAGCCCAATGGCGCCATAGTTCTGTGCTCCCAGCATTCCATCTTGCATACAAGTGAATTTCTCAAGGCTATAGCAGTTAAAGGATGCTGGGAGTTGTAGTCATTAATAGCTGCACAATGTTCCTAACAATGCTGTCCTTAAGGGACATGGCCACTCTTAAACAAAAAAAATGGTGACTTGTCAGTTATCGGCTTGCAACCCAACTGCTATTTTTACCAGTTTATTACATGTATTTGTAACCAGATATGTAATGATAAATTCTGTTCCTTTCTGGTAAAGGTATTTGCCTCCTCCCTCTGATTAATGAGCTTTTTATATGCTTGAGCATTGTGCAGAGGAGGCAGCAGGTTAACCAGCTGTCAATCATTGGTTGTGATGTCAGCTTTCACAGCCTTGATTGACTGCTTGGAGGGAGGAGCCAACTTACTCTGCCAGAATGGGGATAATAACTATCCTTAAATATCTGGTTAGTAATGCAGGTAATAAAGTGCTAAACATATCAGTTGGGGGGCAGGTAACTGACAGTTGACCAAGGATGGACATGCCCTTTAATAGTTAAAACACAATGAGCCCAACTAAATATAATTTGCACAACTTGTTGTTCACACTTTTTAAATGTTATCTGCATAACTTAACAATGTGATGGAAAACAGACCCCAGTGCCCCCTCCTTGTTCTGTACACTAGAGCACTAATCACACTGGAACTCTCTTATTATTAAACCCACAAATCCATTCAGAATGTCCGCTAGAGGTAAATTACAGATATTGTTCTCCCTTCCACTTCCTTGTCACCATGTGTCAAACGCTGGAGAATGTTGGTGTAATGAAGATTTATGGTAATTGCTGGGAGTTAATCTATATCTCGGGCTCCTGATCTGAGTAGATGTATTCCTTCCCACAGAAATGGGGCTTTTCTTTTTTTCTTTACTCGTTTTTAATTCGTTACCAACTTGTAACTTGCAGATATTAACAGGGAGATTCCATAAAAGTTTTCGGGGAGATACTTACCTTAGCCCGATCCCACGATACCTGACGGGATTACGAGACGTAAAGACCTGACATAAACGAGATTGCGTCAGGTATCACAGGATCAGGCTAAGATAAGAAGCGGGACTTTAATGCTCACAACCCGTCACGTTAAGTTTTGCGTTACGAAGTAACGGTAGGGGTTTTGGACAACATTTGGAAATGGCGCTGTGCTCTAAAATCCATCTAAAACCCACGTTAAAGGGCATGTCCACCCCCAAAACTATAATCCCCCCAACTACTGGCCCCATCATGTAGTGTAGTGTAATCCTTACCTCACATCCCAGCTCCATAGGGTTCTCCTGTAGTCCCCCCCCCAAAGTCCCAAAAACTGCCCACCAGGAGGCTAGCAGGTCCATATAGGACACTGCCTGCTAGCTGGCCTCAGGTAGATTTTTGCCATGCGTACTGCAGCCCTTCTCCCCCCTCCCTCCCCCTCCCTCTCCCTCCCGTTCTGCTATCCCTCCCCCTAGCATAAAACCCCTTTAATATCCTGCTCCCCCATGTCCCCCAGCCCCAACCGGGTATTTTTTATTTTTAGAAAGCTCCCCAAACTCTTACTTACCTCTCCTCTTTCCTCCGGCGAAGTGAGCTGCCGGCAGCCGCGTCTGTGATTGGCTGCCGCTCAGCCAATCACAGACGCGGCTGCCGGTCCCGCCCCTCTGCTTGCATTTCCTTGCAAGCAGAGGGCCGGGAGCGCGGCGGAGGAAAGAGGGGAGGTAAGTAGAGTTTGGGGGGCTTTCTAAAAAAAAAAATATAGCGGTTGGGGCTGGGAGCCCAGGGGGGACCTTATATAAAAAGTTCCATTTTAGGGTGGACATACCCTTTAACCCAAAATTTCTTCGGGTTAACGTGGGTTTTAGAAGGATTTGGGCCATATTGAATCTCCCTCCTTATCTTTAAAAATGGTGCTAATTTTGCCCCAGCCAATCAGATCTTATTTAACATTTGAAAGCTAACATCTGATTGGTTGTGGCAAAATTAGCACCATTTTTAACAACAAGAACTTTTATAGAATCTTTTAAGTAATTTTTTTTTTTTCTCTGTGTGTTTCAGGATTTGGGGCCCTCTCCTCCATCTCCTCTGCTTGGACTGAAGCCTCTGCAATTGTTGGAAATCAAGGCTAGAGGCCGGTTTGGCTGCGTCTGGAAAGCTCGGCTGCTAAACGACTATGTAGCTGTAAAAATCTTTCCAATCCAGGTAAAGTCATTACTTGCCCTTTAACCCAGTCCTGTTTTCACTCTCGGGCAGTCTGTTTAATGGACACTCCTTATAACGAGTCTTTGGAAATCACGGACGGTGAAATTGACAATTCAGGTCAATTGTCTGAAATTACAAAGCGTTTTTATTATTTAAAAAAAATAAATAAAATTTCCAATCATTATTTTTCCCTAAAGATGGGAAATTATTATAAAAGGTTTTATACATTTTACTCCTTAAATGCTCCCTTTAGTCCATTAATACAGTAAAAATCACAACTGCTGAATATACATCAGCGTACTAAATGAAATGCTTGTAGTTTTACCCGTGATACTATGTCGCTTGCCTTTCCCAATAAATTGACATAAATACAGCATTATAAAGTTTAGCTTTCTCTCTAGTAGATGAAGCCCCACCCAGGTCCCTGTTTTATGGTGCGGACATGCTCAGTGCGCTTTATCCATGGAGAGAGAGTGCAGCTCTTCAATCCTATACCTTGTATTCCTCTGAGCTAATTGTATAATCGTGAAAAGGTTTTTAGACTATTCACTTTTGCGAACAATTTTAATGTTTTTACAAGATCTTCCGCCTCTTCCCCAGACAGACATCAGTGCAAGGTTCCAATATTAAAAAACAAAATAACACACACAAATTCACACTCTATTTCAGCCTCCTATTTTTTGGTCTTTGTCAACTCTCACTTTTACCTTCCATAATTTGTACTGGAGCCATTTGGGAACTCACACAATAGCGCCTACTATTGGTGACATCTGAAATAGCCATGAAAATGATCCTGGAGACTAAAGAAAGCAGAAACTAAATATTTTTATTTTTTAGTACAAACTCTTTTTCTAACCTTCAAACTAAGGATTTGAATATTGAGCTAAAATTTACTCTAAAATAGGTTTACTTCCCCTTAACAGTAAATATATGGTTTCTGTTTGAGTTGGATTTACGAACTGTAATTGAGAGGGTTTTTTTTTCTGTAGAATGTATATCTATTGTATTCAGTTAGATCAAATGGACTTTAGCTCTTGAAGAATTATTAAGTCCAGTTTATCTAACTGAATACAACAGATATACCATGACCTGGATGAATGAATATTACAGATATACCATGACCTGGATGGATGAATATTACAGATATACCATGACCTGGATGGTTGAATATTACAGATATACCATGACCTGGATGGATGAATATTACAGATATACCGTGACCTGGATGAATGAATATTACAGATATACCATGACCTGGATGAATGAATATTACAGATATACCATGACCTGGATGGATGAATATTACAGATATACCATGACCTGGATGAATAAATATTACAGATATACCATGACCTGGATGAAGATATTACAGACTATACCATGACCTGGATGAATGAATATTACAGATATACCATGAACCTGGATGAATGAATATTACAGATATACCATGACCTGGATGAATGAATATTACAGATATACCAAACCTGGATGATGATATTACAGATATACCATGACCTGGATGAATGAATATTACAGATATACATGACCTGGATGAATGAATATTACAGATATACCATGACCTGGATGAATGAATTTACGATATCCCATGACCTGGATGAATGAATATTACAGATATACCATGACCTGGATGGTTGAATATTACAAGATATACCATGACCTGGATGGATGAATATTACAGATATACCATGACCTGGATGATGAATATTACAATATACTGACCTGGATGGATGAATATTACAGATATACCGTGACCTGGATGAATGAATATTACACGATATACCATGAAACCTGGATGGATGAATATTACAGATATACCATGACCTGGATGGATGAATATTACAGATATACCGTGACCTGGATGAATGAATATTACAGATAACCTTGACCTGGTGAATGAATATTACAGATATACCGTGACCTGGATGAATGAATATTACAGATATCACCGTTCCTGGATGAATGAATATTACAGATATACCGTGACCTGGATGGATGAGTATTACAGATATACCGTGACCTGGATGAATGAATATTACAGATTACCATGTACCTGGATGGATGAATATTACAGATATACCGTGACTGATGATGATATTACAGATATACCGTGACCTGGATGGATGAATATTACAGATATACCGTGACCTGGATGAATGAATACTTAGATTACCGTGACCTGGATGAATGAAACCTTCATAAGCATCTGTACATGTAGTAAAACACTGTGTTGTGTCTATCACATGCTCTTTCAATGATTAACTTATTTCATTCACTTTTGTAATTTCCGTATGCAATTGATTTCTTTTTCAATCAATCTGAAAACAGTAACTTATCATGTACACGGCTCCCTAAGGCTCTTTAATGCAAATTGAAGAACACAATGTGTCTTGGTCTAAATCCTGGCAGAGATTTTTTATAATGTATGTAGTTGTAAGTACTTAAAGCTGTTAAGTTTATGTGGTTATTTATATTAAAGACCAAGCGCTTGACTTCCACTTACATCCACTAAACCGTCTGAATATATTAAATGTAGCTGCGGAGAATACACCACAAATCCATCAGAGCTCTGAGTCCAACATTGCAGGCCCTTTTTATTTAATATTGTGGTTGGGGCTCAGGGTAAACTGTGCAAAAGATGCAACCATGATGTGAATAATTTACATTGTATTGTACATGGGGTACATTGCTTAAGGAATACAATCCGCTTTGTGTCCTTCATGTTATTGCATTTTTTTTTATTAATACTTGGTGTTAAATCTGAGAGTCTCTCTCACTTGACTTGGCTATAATCTGGTTGGTTCTATTCTGCTGCCCGGATCCTGTCCTATTCTGCTCCCCGGGATCCTGTCCTATTCTGCTCCCCGGGATCCTGTCCTATTCTGCTCCCCGGGATCCTGTCCTATTCTGCTCCCCGGGATCCTGTCCTATCTGCTACCCGGGATCCTGCCTATTCTGCTCCCCGGGATCCTGTCCTATTCGGCTCCCCGGGATCCTGCCCTATCTTCTCTCCCGGGATCCTGCCCTATTCTGCTCCCCGGATCCTGCCTATTCTGCTCCCCGGATCCTGCCCTATTCTGCTCCCGGGTCCTGTCCTATTCTGCTCCCCGGATCCTGCCCTTTCTGCTCCCCGGGATCCTGCCCTATTCTGCTCCCCGGGATCCTGCCCTATTCTGCTCCCCGGGATCCTGCTCCCTATTCCTGCTCCCCGGGATCCTGTCCTATCTGCTCCCCGGGATCTCCTATTCTGCTCCCCGGGATCCTGCCCTATTCTGCTCCCCGGATCCTGCCTATTCTGCTCCCCGGGATCCTGCCCCTATTCTGCCCCCGGGATCCTGCCTATTCTGCTCCCCGGATCCTGCCCTATTCTGCTCCCCGGGATCCTGCCCTATTCTGCTCCCCCGGGATCCTGCCCTATTTGCTCCCCGGATCCTGCCCTTTCGCTCCCCGGATCCTGCCCTATTCTGCTCCCCGGGATCCTGTCCTATTCTGCTCCCCGGGATCCTGTCCTATTCTGCTCCCCGGGAATCTGCTCCCCGGGATCCTGTCCTATTCTGCTCCCCAGGATCCTGTCCTATTCGCTCCCCGGATCCTGTCCTATTCTGCTCCCGGTCGGATCCTGCCCTATTCTGCTCCCGGGATCCGTCCTATTCTGATCCTGTGTTACTGCATTTTGAACCATCACTAATCTGCTTGGACCCTTTGCCATTTGAAGTAGCCCTTTATACCCAATAACGGAGTTATGCTCCTATGATAGAATTCAGCCCATTGTCCTTTGTATCGAGCTGCATTAAAACCAACCCTGCTGTAAGTCCTGTCTTGTTTGTTCATTTGCTAACTTCCATCTGAGAAACATGTTGTCCTGTTTTCTTAGGATAACAATCCTGGCAAAGCGAAGAGAATATTCAACACCCCAGGATGAAAACACGAAAACCCCTCCATTTTATTGCTGCAGAGAAGAGGGGTTCAAACCTGACACACGAACTTTGGCTCATTACTCATTTCATGACAAGGTAGGCTTATAATCTGCAGGTACTGTAATAGGCATAATGCCCCTAAAGTAACACTTTCATTTCTTTTGGATGTATCACATGATCTGGGTTATGTGACCCGTACTTTCACTCTTCTATCCATGGCTTCAGCCATATCTCTTTGGCTGACATCTATTTTAACTGAATCCAGAACATGGACATGACCCACATCTTACTAACTGATGTTCTATTCTTTAGGGTTCCCTAACTGATTACCTTAAGGAAATCTAGTGACCTGGAATGAACTTGCCACTAGCGGAACAATGGCCCGTGGCTTGGCCTACCTACACGAGGACGTACCGCACTGTAAAAAGGACACAGCCAGCCATTGCTCACAGGTAAAGCTGGCCATATTATAAACCTCCCCTCCCTCCCTCCTGCCATATATAATGTCTATGGTACCCAAGAGGAAAAGGGATGTTGCTGCTTGTGAAAAGGAAGATGGTTCTGTAAGACCCACAGCTGTGTTTACAATTGTAAAAATGATCATAACATGACATGAATACCATAAACTTCATTTATGGAGGGACAATCCACCAAGATCTGATAAAACTCAAGCAAAAATCTCCCACAAAGCCGGTAACTAAATAGAAGTATTTCTATCTGATGAGGTCACCCAGTCACTGATGAGGATAAATTATTGTACAATGATCGTACGGCCATATTGTTAGAAGAACTTCTTAAAGTTGCCTATACAACACTTGGTATTAGATAGATAAGACCTTTTGTCAACTGCAGCTGTCGATTCCCACCCCTAAATTTTGAGTAATATTTTTGGCATGTAGATGATCCAAGTCTGTATATGAGTTTATTCCCAAAGACAAAATGGTTCCCAGCATTACCCAGCATGCCGTCAGAATTAGCCTCTAGTTTCTTTGCTCAGAGACCTTCATCTATTTTTTTTAGTTGCATTCCAGAGCGACACTTAATGAGGGGCAATAAAACGCCCCATTATTATGCCATCTGTCAGGATGGGCACAGCAGTGGATGTTTGCCACTTTGTACCTTTCCCATCATCCCTCTGGAAAGCCTATGGATAATTCAAACGAACTAAAGTATTGTGACGGGTTCGGTTAAATTACACTGTAGGCTTTAAATGTCCTTTTAATATCCATAAATTGTATGAGGCCAGTTTATCTGAAACGGTTGAATTGTGGAAATGTAAAGGGTTTTATGTGCTTAGTTAAACTGCAATAAAGGACAAGTTAAAGTAATTGACAGTATATCCTTATAATTTACAGAGGGGATAAATTATACACATAATAGTCACTGAATTCCTCTACACTGCACATTGCCTTTCCTATGTTAATATTAAGGGTTTATTTTGCTTGGTAGATTATTATGTGTTATGAGTATAAAAAGGCGCTGATTGCAATGATGTGTTGGATTTTGCCTTTCAGCCTCATATAAAAAAAGCTTAAAAGGCCTAAAAAAAAATAAAAAAAAACCCATTCATTGTCCTAAATGTGGTTACCCCTTTAAGATTAACTGTGCGAGTTTCGTACACTGTTTAAATGATACGTTTCCTTTTACCACCTTATCAATGCTCGCGGAGATCTGTGCTGTTACCCTGGCAACCAGTGATCTTTGGTGCACTGGGGGAATCAGAATGGGGCTCGGAAATCGCATTGATTCATTCATTTCACCCAGCAGACTCTGAATTTGGAAATATCCAATTTAGTCTCAGCCCAGAGGATTTCTCTGTGTCCATTTCATTTATGTTTCTTCCCCAGACGGAGAATATAAATTTTTTCATTACAAAGCCATGTATATGTTAATGGAATTAACTTTATTGGTAAATATACTATATAAAGTTATCCTAAGCTTTTATTATGTATCATCTGCTTAATGCCCAGCTGGGATCTTTAAACATAATAAAGAAAATGTTATAGCTTATAATATGGCAAATACTAAAACTAAAGAATACTCCAACTAAAGGCTCCGGGGCTTATTTAATATGAGGTGCAAAATTTTGCCTGTACTTTTAAATAGGACATTTTTTTAATATATATTTGGGTCTGTCTCCTGAATTTTTTTTTTTTTATCGTCCTGCTGGATTCAAGTTTTAACTTTAAAGTTTTTAAAGATTGAATTTAAAGATTTACAGGTCTATGTAAAAAAGTTCTTATTTTTTAAAAAACGTGCTAATTTAGCCCCCCAATCAGATGTTATGTACTATTTGAAAGCTAAAATTTGGTTGGTTGGTGCAAATTAGCACCATTTTTAACGATAAGAACTTTTATTACATAGGCCTGTAAAACCCTTAGGCTGGGTACTCACAGTACTCATCGCTGGGTTTTTGTGTCGTGGCCGCAAGGATAAATACCCCTGATCGTACAACCCCCCTGGGGAGTGCCCAATCTTTTGCAGAAAACTGTCGACCACAGCTACTAATTTTGCTGTGACAGACGATGATTCTTCCCGGACGATTGATCGCTAGTGGAGAGCGCTCGACCAGACGAACGATTTTTGCTGGAATGTAAAAGTCCTTGTGTGTCTCCACAAGAGGGACTAAATTAAGATCAGCAAAATGTATACAGCTATAAGAGAAATAACGACCCTTTTTCTCGCTCCCAGTGATATAAAAGCAGTGTCCGTCAATCATTAATTTGTATATATGGACGAAAAAGCTTTTCCCATTCCTTGTGAACGGTCCAATGATGTGGTTGACTGATTTGCATAGCCTTGCCCTTATTCCCAAATTGCACTCAGTTCATTTGCATATTCTGACCTGTTTATTTTTCCTGTAGAGTTGGGTCTCTGTACACGCCGTCATTATTATTTATAGCTAGAATGAAATTTCCATAGTTTAGTCTGACGTTTTGGACATATTGAGCCTAGGGGCATGTAACGTAGTCGGGCACGAGGGGGGGGGGGGGGGGGGCGTGGATGAATGAATATTACAGATATACCATGACCTGGATGAATGAATATTACAGATACACCATGACCTGGATGGATGAATATTACAGATATACCATGACCTGGATGAATGAATATTACAGATATACCACGACCTGTATGAATGAATATTACAGATATACCATGACCTGGATGGATGAATATTACAGATATACCATGACCTGGATGGATGAATATTACAAATATACTGTGACCTGGATGAATATTACAGATATTACCGTGACCTGGATGAATGAATATTACACGATATACCATGACCTGGATGGATGAATATTACAGATATACCATGACCTGGATGGATGAATATTACAGATATACCGTGACCTGGATGATGAATATTACAGATATACCTTGACCTGGTGAATGAATTTACAGATATACCGTACCTGGATGAATGAATATTACAGATATCCACCGATTCCTGGATGAATGAATATTACAGTATATACCGTGACCTGGATGGATGAGTATTACAGATATACCGTGACCTGGATGAATGAATATTACAGATTACCATGACCTGGATGGATGAATATTACAGATATACCGTGACCTGGATGATGATATTACAGATATACCGTGACCTGGATGGATGAATATTACAGATATACCGTGACCTGGATGAATGAATACTTAAGATATAACCGTGACCTGGATGAATGAGAACCTTCATAAGCATCTGTACTGTAGTAAAACACTGTGTTGTGTCTATCACATGCTCTTTCAATGATTAACTTATTTCATTCACTTTTGTAATTTCCGTATGCAATTGATTTCTTTTTCTAATCAATCTGAAAACAGTAACTTATCATGTACACGGCTCCCTAAGGCTCTTTAATGCAAATTGAAGAACACAATGTGTCTTGGTCTAATCCTGGCAGAGATTTTTTATAATGTATGTAGTTGTAAGTACTTAAAGCTGTTAAGTTTATGTGGTTATTTATATTAAAGACCAAGCGCTTGACTTCCACTTACATCCACTAAACCGTCTGAATATATTAAATGTAGCTGCGGAGAATACACACAAATCCATCAGAGCTCTGAGTCCAACATTGCAGGCCCTTATTTATTTAATATTGTGGTTGGGGCTCAGGGTAAACTGTGCAAAAGATGCAACCATGATGTGAAATAATTTACATTGTATTGTACATGGGGTACATTGCTTAAGGAATACAATCCGCTTTGTGTCCTTCATGTTATTGCATTTTTTTTATTAATACTTTGGTGTTAAATCTGAGAGTCTCTCTCACTTGACTTGGCTATAATCTGGTTGGTTCTATTCTGCTGCCCGGATCCTGTCCTATTCTGCTCCCCGGGATCCTGTCCTATTCTGCTCCCCGGGATCCTGTCCTATTCTGCTCCCCGGGATCCTGTCCTATTCTGCTCCCCGGGATCCTGTCCTATCTGCTACCCGGGATCCTGCCTATTCTGCTCCCCGGGATCCTGTCCTATTCGGCTCCCCGGGATCCTGCCCTATCTTCTCTCCCGGGATCCTGCCCTATTCTGCTCCCCGGATCCTGCCTATTCTGCTCCCCGGATCCTGCCCTATTCTGCTCCCGGGTCCTGTCCTATTCTGCTCCCCGGATCCTGCCCTTTCTGCTCCCCGGGATCCTGCCCTATTCTGCTCCCCGGGATCCTGCCCTATTCTGCTCCCCGGGATCCTGCTCCCTATTCCTGCTCCCCGGGATCCTGTCCTATCTGCTCCCCGGGATCTCCTATTCTGCTCCCCGGGATCCTGCCCTATTCTGCTCCCCGGATCCTGCCTATTCTGCTCCCCGGGATCCTGCCCCTATTCTGCCCCCGGGATCCTGCCTATTCTGCTCCCCGGATCCTGCCCTATTCTGCTCCCCGGGATCCTGCCCTATTCTGCTCCCCCGGGATCCTGCCCTATTTGCTCCCCGGATCCTGCCCTTTCGCTCCCCGGATCCTGCCCTATTCTGCTCCCCGGGATCCTGTCCTATTCTGCTCCCCGGGATCCTGTCCTATTCTGCTCCCCGGGATATCTGCTCCCCGGGATCCTGTCCTATTCTGCTCCCCAGGATCCTGTCCTATTCGCTCCCCGGATCCTGTCCTATTCTGCTCCCGGTCGGATCCTGCCCTATTCTGCTCCCGGGATCCGTCCTATTCTGATCCTGTGTTACTGCATTTTGAACCATCACTAATCTGCTTGGACCCTTTGCCATTTGAAGTAGCCCTTTATACCCAATAACGGAGTTATGCTCCTATGATAGAATTCAGCCCATTGTCCTTTGTATCGAGCTGCATTAAAATCCAACCCTGCTGTAAGTCCTGTCTTGTTTGTTCATTTGCTAACTTCCATCTGAGAAACATGTTGTCCTGTTTTCTTAGGATAACAATCCTGGCAAAGCGAAGAGAATATTCAACACCCCAGGATGAAAACACGAAAACCCCTCCTTTTATTGCTGCAGAGAAGAGGGGTTCAAACCTGACACACGAACTTTGGCTCATTACTCATTTCATGACAAGGTAGGCTTATAATCTGCAGGTACTGTAATAGGCATAATGCCCCTAAAGTAACACTTTCATTTCTTTTGGATGTATCACATGATCTGGGTTATGTGACCCGTACTTTCACTCTTCTATCCATGGCTTCAGCCATATCTCTTTGGCTGACATCTATTTTAACTGAATCCAGAACATGGACATGACCCACATCTTACTAACTGATGTTCTATTCTTTAGGGTTCCCTAACTGATTACCTTAAGGAAATCTAGTGACCTGGAATGAACTGTGCCACTAGCGGAACAATGGCCCGTGGCTTGGCCTACCTACACGAGGACGTACCGCACTGTAAAAAGGACACAGCCAGCCATTGCTCACAGGTAAAGCTGGCCATATTATAAACCTCCCCTCCCTCCCTCCTGCCATATATAATGTCTATGGTACCCAAGAGGAAAAGGGATGTTGCTGCTTGTGAAAAGGAAGATGGTTCTGTAAGACCCACAGCTGTGTTTACAATTGTAAAAATGATCATAACATGACATGAATACCATAAACTTCATTTATGGAGGGACAATCCACCAAGATCTGATAAAACTCAAGCAAAAATCTCCCACAAAGCCGGTAACTAAATAGAAGTATTTCTATCTGATGAGGTCACCAGTCACTGATGAGGATAAATTATTGTACAATGATCGTACGGCCATATTGTTAGAAGAACTTCTTAAAGTTGCCTATACAACACTTGGTATTAGATAGATAAGACCTTTGTCAAACTGCAGCTGTCGGATTCCCACCCCTAAATTTTGAGTAATATTTTTGGCATGTAGATGATCCAAGTCTGTATATGAGTTTATTCCCAAAGACAAAATGGTTCCCAGCATTACCCAGCATGCCGTCAGAATTAGCCTCTAGTTTCTTTGCTCAGAGACCTTCATCTATTTTTTTAGTTGCATTCCAGAGCGACATTAATGAGGGGCAATAAAAGCCCCATTATTATGCCATCTGTCAGGATGGGCACAGCAGTGGATGTTTGCCACTTTGTACCTTTCCCATCATCCCTCTGGAAAGCCTATGGATAATTCAAACGAACTAAAGTATTGTGACGGGTTCGGTTAAATTACACTGTAGGCTTTAAATGTCCTTTTAATATCCATAAATTGTATGAGGCCAGTTTATCTGAAACGGTTGAATTGTGGAAATGTAAAGGGTTTTATGTGCTTAGTTAAACTGCATAAAGGACAAGTTAAAGTAATTGACAGTATATCCTTATAATTTACAGAGGGGATAAATTATACACATAATAGTCACTGAATTCCTCTACACTGCACATTGCCTTTCCTATGTTAATATTAAGGGTTTATTTTGCTTGGTAGATTATTATGTGTTATGGAGTATAAAATAGGCGCTGATTGCAATGATAGTTGTTGGATTTTGCCTTTCAGCCTCATATAAAAAAAGCTTAAAAGGCCTAAAAAAAAATAAAAAAAAACCCATTCATTGTCCTAAATGTGGTTACCCCTTTAAGATTAACTGTGCGAGTTTCGTACACTGTTTAAATGATACGTTTCCTTTTACCACCTTATCAATGCTCGCGGAGATCTGTGCTGTTCCCTGGCAACCAGTGATCTTTGGTGCACTGGGGGAATCAGAATGGGGCTCGGAAATCGCATTGATTCATTCATTTCACCCAGCAGACTCTGAATTTGGAAATATCCAATTTAGTCTCAGCCCAGAGGATTTCTCTGTGTCCATTTCATTTATGTTTCTTCCCCAGACGGAGAATATAAATTTTTTCATTACAAAGCCATGTATATGTTAATGGAATTAACTTTATTGGTAAATATACTATATAAAGTTATCCTAAGCTTTTATTATGTATCATCTGCTTAATGCCCAGCTGGGATCTTTAAACATAATAAAGAAAATGTTATAGCTTATAATATGGCAAATACTAAAACTAAAGAATACTCCAACTAAAGGCTCCGGGGCTTATTTAATATGAGGTGCAAAATTTTGCCTGTACTTTTAAATAGGACATTTTTTTAATATATATTTGGGTCTGTCTCCTGAATTTTTTTTTTTTTATCGTCCTGCTGGATTCAAGTTTTAACTTTAAAGTTTTTAAAGATTGAATTTAAAGATTTACAGGTCTATGTAAAAAAGTTCTTATTTTTTAAAAAACGTGCTAATTTAGCCCCAACCAATCAGATGTTATGTACTATTTGAAAGCTAAAATTGGTTGGTTGGTGCAAATTAGCACCATTTTTAACGATAAGACTTTTATTACATAGGCCTGTAAAACCCTTAGGCTGGGTACTCACAGTACTCATCTGCTGGGTTTTTGTGCGTGGCCGCAAGGATAAATACCCCTGATCGTACAACCCCCCTGGGGAGTGCCCAATCTTTTGCAGAAAACTGTCGACCACAGCTACTAATTTTGCTGTGACAGACGATGATTCTTCCCGGACGATTGATCGCTAGTGGAGAGCGCTCGACCAGACGAACGATTTTTGCTGGAATGTAAAAGTCCTTGTGTGTCTCCACAAGGGGACTAAATTAAGATCAGCAAAATGTATACAGCTATAAGAGAAATAACGACCCTTTTTCTCGCTCCCATGATATAAAAGCAGTGTCCGTCAATCATTAATTTGTATATATGGACGAAAAAGCTTTTCCCATTCCTTGTGAACGGTCCAATGATGTGGTTGACTGATTTGCATAGCCTTGCCCTTATTCCCAAATTGCACTCATTCATTTGCATATTCTGACCTGTTTATTTTTCCTGTAGAGTTGGGTCTCTGTACACGCCGTCATTATTATTTATAGCTAAATGAAATTTCCATAAGTTTAGTCTGACGTTTTGACATATTGAGCCTAGGGGCATGTAACGTAGTCGGGCACGAGGGGGGGGGGGGGGGGGGCAATGACCTGGATGAATGAATATTACAGATATACCATGACCTGGATGAATGAATATTACAGATATACCATGACCAGGATGGATGAATATTACAGATATACCATGACCTGGATGAATGAATATTACAGATATACCATGACCTGGATGAATGAATATTACAGATATATCGTGACCTGGATGGATGAATATTACAGATATACCGTGACCTGGATGAATGAATATTACAGATATACCATGACCCGGATGAATGAATATTACAGATATACCGTGACCTGCATGAATGAATATTACAGATATACCATGACCTGGATGAATGAATATTACAGATATACCGTGACCTGCATGAATGAATATTACAGATATACCATGACCTGGATGAATTAATATTACAGATATACCATGACCTGGATGAATGAATATTACAGATATACCGTGACCTGCATGAATGAATATTACAGATATACCATGACCCGGATGAATGAATATTACAGATATACCGTGACCTGGATGAATGAATATTACAGATATACCGTGACCTGGATGAATGAGAACCTTCACAAGCAATTTAACCAAAATAATATGTGGCTGATACCAATATCAATCCTTTATAAATACAGCCCAGTGTTTATAGTAGTGTACTGGGCTGTTCAGTCATCCAGGGCACGGTATAATCTGTAATATTCATCCATCCGGTCATCCGGTATATCGTGTAATTATCATGCTTATCCAGGTCACGGTATAATCTGTAATATTCATACCATCCAAGTCACGGTATATCCTGTAATATTCATTCATCCAGGCACGGTATAGTCTGTAATTCATATCCATCCAGGTCACGGTATACTGTATCATTCACGGTCACGGATATCTATTCATTCATCCAGGTCATTATGGATATTCATTCATCAGGTCAAGGTATTCGAATATCATTCATTCAGTCACGGTATAATCTGTACTTATATCGTCATGCTCTGAATCGTCATGGATCGCATTCTCCATCCGCTGGTATATCTGGTAATATTCATTCATCCAGGTCACGTAATATCTGTAATATTCATCCATCCAGGTCCACGGTTTTTGATATTCATCCATTGCCAGGTCTTGTATAGTCTGTAATATTCATACCATCCATGTCATGGTATATCGTAATATTCAACCATCCAACGGTCATGGATTCTGTATATTCATCAGTCCAGGTCATGGTAATAATCTGTAATATCAGTCATCGTCAGATCTCGTAGTCATTCGGTCAATGATCTGTAAATATTCATGCATCGTCATTTTCGAAATATCCCACGTCATGGTAATCTGTAATATTCATTCATCCAGGGTCTGTATATCTGTATATCTTCATTCATCCCATGTCAGGTATTCGTTAATATCATTCACTCAGGTCCTGGTATATCTGTAATTGCATTCATCCAGTCAGGTTAAAATATCTGAAATATTCATTTCATCCAGTCCATGGTATATCTGTAATATTTCATTCAGTCACGGTCATGGTAATACTCTGTAATATATCTCACCAGGTCATGGTCTAGTAATCTGTAATATTATTCAGCCAGGTCATGTATATCTGTAATATTCTCCTCCCTCATGATCTATATCATCCCAGTCCAGGTATTCTGTAATATATTCCAGTCACGGTAATCTATCAACCTGTCATGGTACTAAATCTGTAATATTCAACCATCCCAGGTCATGGTATATCTGTAAATATTCATACCATCCATCGGTCCATGGTATACTCTGTAATATCAGTCCATCCAGGTCAATGGTAACTCTGTTGTAGTTCGTTAGATAGCCACGGGACCTTAATAATTCTTCAATATCTAAGAAGTCCATTTTGATCTAAGCTGAATACAATAGATATACATTCTAACAGAAAAAAAACACCTCTCAATTACAGTTCGTAAAGTCCACTCAACAGAACCATATATTTACTGTTAAGGGGAAGTAACTATTTTAAGAGTAGAATTTAGTGCTCACTATCAATCCTTATTTTGAGTTGAAAACGATGTTTGTACTAAAAAATAAAAAATATTTAGTTTCTTTCGCTTTCTTTAGTCTCCAGGATCCATTTTCATGGCTATTTCAATGTCACCAATAGTAGGCCTATGTGGTGAGTTCCCCAACTGGCTCCGTACAAAATTATGGAAGGTCAAGTTGAGAGTTTACAAAGACCAAAAAATAGGATGGCTGAAATAGAGTGTGAAATTTGTTGTGTTATTTTTGTTTTTTTATATATGGAACCTTGGCCACACTGATGTCTGTCTTGGGAACGAGGCGTGAAGACTTGTAAAAACATATAAATTGTTCGCAAAAGTGGAATATCCTAAAAACCTTTTCAGATTATACAATTAGCTCAGAGAATACAAAGGTATAGGATTGAAGAGCTGCAACCTCTCTCTCCATGGATAACAGCGCACTGAGCATGGTGTCCGCACCAAAAACAGGGTACCGTGGGTGGGGCTTCATCTACAGAGAGAAAGCCTAAACCTTTATAATGCTGTATTTAGGTCATTTATTGGGAAAGGCAAGCGACATAGTATCACGGTAAAACTACCAAGCATTTCTTTAGTACGCTGGATGTATATTCCATATGTTGATTTTACTGTAATGAATGGACTCAAGGGAGCATTTATAGGAGTAAAATGTAGAAAAACCTTTTATAATATTGCCATCTTTAGGGAAAAATAATGATTGGAAATTTTATTTTATTGTTTTTTTAAATAATAACAACGCTTTGTAATTCAGACCATGACCTAAATTTCCAATTTCACACGTCCGTGATTCCAAGACTGCTTTAAGGAGTTGTCCATTAAAACAGACTGCCCGAGAGTGAAACAGAACTGGTTAAGGGCAGTATATGGACTTTATACTGGATTGGAAAGATTTTTTACAGCTACATAAGTCGGTTTAGGCAGCCGAGCTTTCCAGACGCAGCCAAAACCGGCCTCTAGCCTTGATTTCCAACAATTGCAGAGGCCTTCAGTCCAACAAGAGAGATGGAGGAGAGGCGCCAAATCCTTGAAACACACAGAGAAAAAAAAAAAGTTACTTAAGATTCTATAAAGTCTTTGTTAGTTAAAATGGTAGCTAATTTTGCCACAACCAATCATATGTTAGCTTTCAAATGTTTTAAATCAAAGATCTGATTGGCTGGGCAAAATTAGCACCATTTTTAAGATAAGGAGGAGATCAACAATATGGCCCAAATCCTTAAAACCCCCGTTAACCGAAGAAATTTGGTGTTAAGGGTAATGTCCACCCTAAATGGACCTTTTTAATGGTCCCCCCCTGGGCTCCCAGCCCCCAACGCTTATTTTTTTTTTTTTTAGAAAGCCCCCCAAACTCTACTTACCACCTCCCTCTTTCCTCCGCCCTCCTCCCCGGCCCTCTGCTTGCAAGGAAATGCAGCAGAGGGCGGGAACCGCAGCCGCTCTGGTGTTGCTGAGCGGCAGCCAATCACAGACGCGGCTGGCCGGCAGCTCACTTCGCACGAGGAAAGAGTGAATAGGTAATTAAAGAGATTGGGGAGGCTTTCTTAACAAATAACAAAATACACCTGGTTTGGGGCTGGGGGACATGGGGGAGCAGATAATTAAGGGGTTTTTATGCTAGGAGGGATACAGAACGGTAGGGAGAGGGAGTGGGGGAGGTGAGGGTGGAGAAGGGCTGCAGTACGCATGGCAAAAATCTACCTGAGGCCACTATCAGGCAGTTTCCCCTAATGGCAAACCTGTCTAGCCTTCCTGTGGGCAGTTTTTTGGAGCCTTTGGGGGGGTGGACACAGGAGTAACCCTATGGAGCTGGGATTGAGGTAAGGATTACACTCACTACAATGATGGGCCAGTATTTGTGGGGGATTATGTTTTGGGGGTGACATGCCCTTTAACGTGGGTTTTTAGAGTGGATTTTAGCGCACAGCGCCATTTTCCCCAAATGTTGCCAAACCCCTACCCGTTACTGTGTCCCTGCGTAACGCAAAACTTAACCGTGACGGGTTGTGAGCATAAAGTCGCCGCTTCCTTATCTTAGCCTGATCCTGTGATACCTGACCGCCCAAAAAAAAAACCGACCAATCTCGTTTATGTCAGGTTCTTTAACGTCTCGTAATCCCGTCAGGTCACGTGGGATCCGGGCTTAAGGGAAGTATCGCTCCCCGAATAACTTTTATGGAACTCCCCCTGTTATATCTCAAAGTTACAAGTTGGTAACGAATTAAATAAACGAGTAACGAAAAAGAAAAGCCCCATTTCTGTGGAGGAATACATGCCTCCTCAGATTCAGGAGCCCGATATTATATTAACTCCCAACAATTACCACTAATCTTCATTACACCAACAATTCTCCAGCGGTCTGACCATGGTGACAAGGAGTGGAAAGGGAAACAATATCTGTAATTTTCCTCTAGCGGCCATTCTGTAATGGCATTTGTGGGTTTAATACATAACAGGAGTTCCAGTTTGAATTAGTGCTCTAGTGGTACGAACAAGGAGGTGGCACTGGGTCCCTGTTTTCCATCACATTTTGGAGTTAAGTTATGATCAGATAACATTTTAAAAACGTGTGAACAACACTTGTGCAAATTTATATTTGTGGGGCTCATTGTGTTTTAAAAAACTATTCAAGGGCATGTCCATCCTTGTCCCAACTGTCAGTTACCGCCCCCAACCTGATATGTTTAGCACTTTATTACCGCAATCATTACTAACCCAGATATTTAGGATAGTTATTATCCCATTCTGGGCAGAGTAGTTTGGCTCCTCCCGTCCAAGACAGTCAATCAAGGCTGTAAAGCTGACATCACAAAATGATTGACAGCTGGTTAACCTGCTGCCGCCTCCTCTCTGCACACTCTCAAGCATATACAAAAGCCGTCATTAATCAAGGGAGGAGGCAACTACCTTACCAGAAAGGACCAGAATTGTATCATTACATATCTGGTTCAAATACATGTAATAAACTTTCACATAGCAGTTTGGGTTGCACGCCGATAACTGTGACAAGTCACCATTTGTTTTGTGTTAATGCCATGTCCCCTTAGGACAGCATTGTTAGGAACATGTGCAGTATTAATGACCTACAACTCCAGCATGCCGTTTAAAACGGCTATAGCCTTGAGAAATTCACCTTGTATGCAAGATGAATTGCTGGGAGCCACAGAACTATGGGCGCCATTGGGGCCTCCCTATTCACGCTGTGCCACTGTCGACCTTATAATTGTTCCCTTTACCAATAGAAGAAACCGTAACCATTCCAACCGTTTTTACTGTCAAGTACACTTTCCCTGAAAGGTGCAGTAATTAAACTCCATTTAACAGACATAGTTTTTGTAATAGGGCAGTGAATAGGTGGAAACCCGCCCGCAATGTAACCGGTTCCACCATGAACCCCTAACTATGGACTCATGTCACACACATAAAAACACAACAAGCCTATCATTCCCCCCTATTCCTGGGGGGGGTCTGATTCTTTATTTTTGGTCCTTCGTTCAGTAGCTGGCTTAATACGTCCACTGTAGCATACCTGACATATCACCAATGGTTTTGTCATAGGCTTATAGAACAAAAGCGTATAAAGGATCCTTCAGATGTTTTCTTTATTTATGCCCTGCCATAGCATGTACCATGTGGTCTCAGAAACCCCCATTTCCCTCCAACACAGAGTTGGGTAATCAGGGGTAGTCAAACTTGCTGCATACTGCAAGCCAGGGAAATGCACAGAGTTTGTAGTTTTCAAAACATCTGAGGGCGGCGAAGTTTACATCCCGATGGTGATGAATAGAAGAATTGTTTGGCTGTACCTCAAGTCATTCGGCAGATAAACACATTTTCGAATTCGCTTCCTTCTCTCACCCTTTGATATCCACGGTCCGAAGTGTGGGCTTCCGATGTCGATACAGTCCAAAACGCCAAGACGAATCGCCACGGAAGCCCGCACAATAGAAGAGCGAATAGATTCAATATGTTCAGCACTGACAACCGTCGGCTGCTGCTTCGAATCAACGTTTTCTTTCGCGAAGATTGACGATGGACAATAAAAAATCTGGGCAATACATTTATACAAAAATACTGGCATTCAAATATAAGGAAGTCACGGCCTTAAAGGAAACTATAGTGAAAATGTCTTTGCCTCATCTTAATCTATAAATGAATATCATGTAAGTAAGCACTACTTTGAGGTTTGTGTTGTTTTTGCTGAATGCCTTCAATACAATATTGATTTGCTCAGGCTGCATGTATCTCCTCCTCCCACTCCCTTCTCAACCACACCCGTCTTCAATCTGGCCTGTCTGTCTATAAGGGTCAAGCATGCTCACTAATCAATGAATATTACAGATATACCGTGACCTGGATGGATGAATATTACAGATATACCGTGACCTGGATGAATGAATATTACAGATATACCGTGACCTGGATGAATGAGAACCTTCATAAGCATCTGTACAATGTAGTAAAACACTGTGTTGTGTCTATCACATGCTCTTTCAATGATTAACTTATTTCATTCACTTTTGTAATTTCCGTATGCAATTGATTTCTTTTTCTTAATCAATCTGAAAACAGTAACTTATCATGTACACGGCTCCCTAAGGGCTCTTTAATGCAAATTGAAGAACACGAATGTGTCTTGGTCTAAATCCTGGCAGAGATTTTTTATAAAATGTATGTAGTTGTAAGTACTTAAAGCTGTTAAGTTTATGTGGTTATTTATATTAAAGAGCCAAGCGCTTGACTTCCACTTACATCCACTAAACCGTCTGAATATATTAAATGTAGCTGCGGAGAATAACCACAAATCCATCAGAGCTCTGAGTCCAACATTGCAGGCCCTTATTTATTTAATATTGTGGTTGGGGCTCAGGGTAAACTGTGCAAAAGATGCAACCATGATGTGAAATAATTTACATTGTATTGTACATGGGGTAGCATTGCTTTAAGGAATACAATCCGCTTTGTGTCCATTCATGTTATTGCATTTTTTTTATTAATACTTTGGTGTTAAATCTGAGAGTCTCTCTCACTTGACTTGGCTATAATCTGGTTGGTTCTATTCTGCTGCCCGGGATCCTGTCCTATTCTGCTCCCCGGGATCCTGTCCTATTCTGCTCCCCGGGATCCTGTCCTATTCTGCTCCAGGATCCTGTCCTATTCTGCTCCCGGGATCCTTGCCTCTTACTGTCCGGGATCCTGTCTATTCTGCTCCCCGGGATCCTGCCCTATTCTGCTCACGGGATCCTGCCTATTCTGCTCCCGGGATCCTGCCTATTCTGCTCCCGGGATCCTGCCCTATTCTGCTCCCCGGGATCCTGTCCTATTGTCCCCGGGATCCTGCCCTATTCTGTCCCCCGGGATCCTGCCCTATTCTGCTCCCGGGATCCTGCCCTATTCTGCTCCCGGGATCCTTGCCCTATCTGCTCCACGGGGATCTTCCTATTCTGCTCCCCGGGATCCTGTCCTATTCTGCTCCCCGGGATCCTGCCCTATTCTGCTCCCCGGGATCCTGCCCTATTCTGCTCCCCGGGATCCTGCCCTATTCTGCTCCCCGGGATCCTGTCCATTATGCCAACGGGATCCGTCCAATTCGGCTCCCCGGGATCCTGTCCTATTCTGCTCCGGATCCTGTCCTATTACTGCTCCCCGGGATCCTGCCCTATGCTCCCCGGGATCCTGCCCTATTCTGCTCCGGGATCCTGCCCTATTCTGCTCCCCGGGATCCTGCCTATTCTGCTCCCCAGGATCCTGTCCTATTCTGCTCCCCGGGATCCTGCCTATTCTGCTCCCCGGGATCCTGCCCTATTCTGCTCCCCGGGATCCTGTCCTATTCTGATCCTGTGTTACTGCATTTTGAACCATCACTAATCTGCTTGGACCCTTTGCCATTTGAAGTAGCCCTTTATAGTCCCAATAACGGAGTTATGCTCCTATGATAGAATTCAGCCCATGTCCTTTGTATCGAGCTGCATTTAAAATCCAACCCTGCTGTAAGTCCTGTCTTGTTTGTTCATTTGCTTAACTTCCATCTGAGAAACATGTTGTCCTGTTTTCTTAGGATAAACAATCCTGGCAAAGCGAGAGAGAAATATTCAACACCCCAGGGATGAAACACGAAAACCTCCTGCATTTTATTGCTGCAGAGAAGAGGGGTTCAAACCTTGACACCGAACTTTGGCTCATTACTTCATTTCATGACAAGGTAGGCTTATAATCTGCAGGTACTGTAATAGGCTAATAATGCCCCTAAAGTAACACTTTCATTTTCTTTTGGATGTATCACATGATCTGGGTTATGTGACCCGGTGACTTTCACTTCTTCTATCCAATGGCTTCAGCCAAGTCTCTTTGGCTGACATTCTATTTTAACTGAATCCAGAACATGGACATGACCCCACATCTTACTAACTGATGTTCTATTTCTTTAGGGTTCCCTAACTGATTACCTTAAAGGAAATCTAGTGACCTGGAATGAACTGTGCCACATAGCGGAAACAATGGCCCGTGGCTTGGCCTACCTACACGAGGACGTACCGCACTGTAAAGAAGGACACAAGCCAGCCATTGCTCACAGGTAAAGCTGGCCATATTATAAACCTCCCCTCCCTCCCTCCTGCCATATATAATGTCTATGGTACCCAAGAGGAAAAGGGATGTTGCTGCTGGTGAAAAGGAAGATGGTCTGTAAGACCCACAGCTGTGTTACAATTGTAAAAATGATCATAACATGACATGAATACCATAAACTTCATTTATTGAGGGACAATCCACCAAGATCTGATAAAACTCAAGCAAAAATCTCCCAGCAAAGCCGGTAACTAAATAGAAGTATTTCTATCTGATGAGGTCACCAGTCACTGATGATGATAAAATTATTGTACAATGATCGTACGGCCATATTGTTAGAAGAACTTCTTAAAGTTGCCTATACAACACTTGGTTATTAGATAGATAAGACCTTTGTCAAACTGCAGCTGTCGGATTCCCACCCCTAAATTTTGGAGTAATATTTTTGGCATGTAGATGATCCAAGTCTGTATATGAGTTTATTCCCAAAGACAAAATGGTTCCCAGCATTACCCAGCATGCCGTCAGAAATTAGCCTCTAGTTCTTTGCTCAGAGACCTTCATCTATTTTTTTAGTTGCATTCCAGAGCGACATTAATGAGGGGCAATAAAAATGCCCCATTATTATGCCATCTGTCAGGGATGGGCACAGCAGTGGGATGTTTGCCACTTTGTACCTTTCCCATCATCCTCTCTGGAAAGCCTATGGATAATTCAAACGAACATAAAGTATTGTGACGGGTTCGGTTAAATTACACTGTAAGGCTTTAAATGTCCTTTTAATATCCATAAATTGTATGAGGCCAGTTTATCTGAAACGGTTGAATTGTGGAAATGTAAAGGGTTTTATGTGCTTAGTTAAACTGCAATAAAGGACAAGTTAAAGTAATTGACAGTATATCCTTATAATTTACAGAAGGGGATAAATTATACACTAATAGTCACTGAATTCCTCTACACTGCACATTGCCTTTCCTATGTTAATATTAAGGGTTTATTTTGTCTTGGTAGATTATTATGTGTTATTGAGTATAAAATAGGCGCTGATTGCTAATGAATAGTGTGTTGGAGTTGCCTTTCAGCCTCATATAAAAAAGCTTAAAAGGCCTAAAAAAAAATAAAAAAAAACCCATTCATTGTCCTAAATGTGGTATACCCCTTTAAGATATAACTGTGCGAGTTTCGTACACTGTTTAAATGATACGTTTCCTTTTACCACCTTATCAATGCTCGCTGAGATCTGTGCTGTTACCTGGCAACCAGTGATCTTTGGTGCACTGGGGGGTAATCAGAATGGGGGCTCGGAAATCGCATTGATTCATTCATTTCAACCCAGCAGACTCTGAATTTGGAAATATCCAATTTAGTCTCAGCCCAGAAGGATTTCTCTGTGTCCATTTCATTTAATGTTTCTTCCCCAGACGGAAAGAATATAAAATTTGTTCATTAACAAAGCCATGTATATGTAGATGGAATTAACTTTATTGGTAAATAATACATATATAAAGTTATCCTAAAGCTTTATTATGTATCATCTGCTTAATGCCCAGCTGGGGATCTTTAAACATAATAAAGAAAATGTTATAGCTTAATAATATGGCAAATACTAATATAACTAAAAGAATACTCCTAACTAAAGGCTCCGGGGCTTATTTAATATGAGGTGCAAAATTTTGCCTGTACTTTTAAATAGGACATTTTTTTAATATATATTTGGGTCTGTCTCCTGAATTTTTTTTTTTTTATCGTCCTGCTGGATTCAAGTTTTAACTTTAAAGTTTTTAAAGATTGAATTTAAAAGATTTACAGGTCTATGTAAAAAAAAGTTCTTATTGTTAAAAAAAACGGTGCTAATTTAGCCCCTACCAATCAGATGTTATGTACTATTTGAAAGCTAAAATTTGGTTGGTTGGTGCAAATTAGCACCATTTTTAACGATAAGAACTTTTATTACATAGGCCTGTAAAACCCTTAGGCTGGGTACTCACAGTACTCATCTGCTGGGTTTTTGTGCGTGGCCGCAAGGATAAATACCCCTGATCGTACAACCCCCCTGGGGAGTGCCCAATCTTTTGCAGAAAACTGTCGACCACAGCTACTAATTTTGCTGTGACAGACGATGATTCTTCCCGGACGATTGATCGCTAGTGGAGAACGCTCGACCAGGACGAAGATTTTGCTGGAATGTAAAAGTCCTTGTGTGTCTCCACAAGAGGGCACTAAATTAAGATCAGCAAAATGTAATACAGCTATAAGAGAAATAACGACCCTTTTCTCCGCTCCCAGATGATAAAAAAGCAGTGTCCGTCAATCATTAATTTGTATATATGGACGAAAAAGCTTTTCCCATTCCTTGTGAACGGTCCAATGATGTGGTTGACTGATTTGCATAGCCTTGCCCTTATTCCCAAAATGCACTCAGTTCATTTGCATATTCTGACCTGTTTATTTTTCCTGTAGAGTTGGGTCTCTGTACACAGCCGTCATTATTATTTTATAGCTAGAATGAAATTTCCATAAGTTTAGGTCTGACGTTTTGACATATTGAGCCTAGGGGCATGTAACGTACAGCTAAAACTGTGCTGATGTATGTAGCTAAATCTTGGGGTATGTTTTCTATTTATAATTCTTATTGGTTTTTTTTTTTTCTATTTAGGGATTTTAAAAGTAAAAATGTATTGTTGAAAAATGACCTGACGGCGATTTTAGCAGATTTTGGTCTGGCTGTAAGATTTGAACCTGGTAAACCACCAGGGGATACACACGGACAGGTAATTATATGTATGGAAATTGATGTTTTGGTTGTCATGAAACTTTATGCAGAATTTTGTTCCTTAGGAAAAATTCTTCAGGAACTGCTGCTAAAATGATTAATCGCTTGTCTTTCCAGATTAATCAAAATAAATTAAAATATTTCGGAACAAAAATTCCCGCAGTTACTGCCCCCTCCCATAGCTCCGTAATCTTGGACATGCTCAGTATGATTCCCCCAGGTAGAAACGTATCTTCCTGTGCTCAATGGGAGGGGCTAGTAAATTGTAACTGGAGGGCTTGCTGTGATTAAAGCTATTCAGCTATAGTCATGTTGCAAAGCACAAATGTGCTAAATGCATGAACACTAGACAAGGTTGCCCCACCCCTAAAACCTATAGAAACCTATTAAAGGCACTCAAATCCAATTAAAAAAAAAAAAAAAGAAAAATTGTAAATCTCTAATAAATGCTCCCATTTTTAATAACATGCTTCCAGAAATTTCCAACGATCATCTGTTGCGCAGTCCCTGCTGGTGTCTTAGAACGCTTGGTTGTCTGTTCTGAGAGGTTCAGCATTGCTCTTTAAGTACCAACTTTATTTCAGAAATAGTCCCTCGAAAATGGGGTCCTCATATTTTTTAGTATTGGATTGGGTTTCTAAAGGGTGGACACGAAGAAGTTAAGTGGACAAGAAATGAAAAGAACTTTTCAGTGCAAGTCTGTCAAAACATTTTTGTAATAATGGCACCATGTGCCTTAAAAGTTAATGTGGAACATCGATGGGGTGAACGGTAACTCCAAATACTTTAATTACAAATACTATGAGTTATTCCCTAGTGTATTCTCATTGGGAAAAGAAAATGTTATAAACATTTGTTCAACCTTAATAAAATATCCACCTGCAATATCTGTGGTTTTCAGTTAAATCAACTGGGATAAATTCTGTATTAAGAAAGTCAGATGACTAGTGAAATAACTTCAAGAAACTAAGCTTCAAAATGTGACACATCAAGGGGGTCCAAGTTTACTCCAAAGGCTTTTTAAGTTTTCATAGATTTTTTGATGAAAATCGACAGCTATAATATATGTGACTGCTTTTTCTCCTACTCTTTGTAGTGGTTATTTTTATGAATTTATTTATTTGCTAGGTCAAAGTTTGTGAGTGCAGTGTGGGAGCAAATTATATCCCATAGCATATCCATATTATTTTTAAAATGAAAGGAACAAAGGAATTAAAAATTTAATAAATAATTACTGCGCCCTGATAAAATATTCACCCCTCAAGGCCCTCAAATTCTTCGAATTAATCAGATCGAGGACATTTTTTCGTGTTTTAAGATAGACCGATTGGCGATATTGCTTGCACAAGACTGAACATTTTCCGACCCCCATCTACTAGAACCAGAGTTTCCATAGTTTTCAAGCTGGAATCTACAGAAGATTGCTGGCACAAGGTGGGGGGATATTCGATAGGTTCTTCCAATTGGATTTTCGATTGTTTCAGACGATCGGGAAAAACATTGGACCATGTACACTTTATCGGCCGAAACGGACGTTCGGTCAGGGATCGACTGTTTTGGCCGATAAAGTGCCCATACACAGGCCGATTACCGGTCAAAATGTTCGTTCGTACACATCGTGCGTGGTGGGTTGGGATACGCGATCGCATATGTGTACAACCTATACACTGTATAAAATCCATAATACAGGCATAAACAATCAGGTGCCCTCTAGATGTTTGATAAACTAGGACTCCCCAGCATTCCCTGATGGCCCTTTGCAGTGCTTCTAGAAGTAAGCTGGAAGAGAGATACTGGTTGCTTATACCAGGTATTATCCCTACATGATCTCATCCCAAACGGAGAATTTGCAACTGCCCTATAACTTATAGCAACCAATGTAGCCGTACATAGAACGGCTGACATTATGATAGTGTTTGCATATAATCTATTTGTTTTATTCATGCTAACCCAACATGGTTCGAGATTTTCATTCAGTTCAATTACTTTGATCAAAATGTTAAAATATCAATTCACACTTCCTATCGATAGATCGTTGAACATACAAGTCGGGAAAAATGTTCCAATGATCTGACCCCCAACTCCAGCTTGAAGTCTGCTTAAGATTGCTGGTGCAAGGTGGTACATCTATATGTACTTCCCAGATTAAGAAGGGATGCACCATGTTAAAAACATATTATTTTCTGACATGATTTAAAATATAAGGATTAAAATTTAATCTCCAAATGCTACAAAAAAATAAATATACATTACTATTAATAAAGTGTTTTTTCTATTTTTGTCTAGGTTGGCACCAGGAGGTATATGGCCCCAGAAGTTCTAGAGGGTGCAATTAACTTCCAACGAGACTCCTTTCTCAGGATAGATATGTATGCTATGGGACTGGTCCTCTGGGAAATTGTATCCAGGTGTACAGCGCCTGATGGTGAGTGTCTGCTGCCCTCTAGTGGCAATATATATGTATAATCTATATTCCATGTATCCTACAGTTGTTACATTTTAATGCATCCTTTTTAATAAATTGAAATATGTTCTTTTCATTGGTTTATATAGGGTAAAGTAACTTTTAACATTTTTGAATAATGGTTTGCATACCTTCAGTTTTTCTTCTCCAATATAGATGAGCCCCAGTTTCGAAAACAAACCTGCTTTTGATTCAGAACGGTCAGTTTCAAAAATCCCCTGATCTGACGGAACTTTCAAAACTCAGAACTAGGGATAGCTGGTTCGCGGATCCCAACCTGGATCCGCCGCGGATTTATCCCGTTCACGAATGGCGGATTTTTCCGGATTTCTCATATTTTCGAAAATTTTCAAAATTACGAGATTTTTCGTCGTATCGAAAATTTTCAAAAATACGAAAAATCTCGTAGTTTCGAAAATTTTCGAAATTACGAGGATGACTCGTATTTTCGAAAAATATGTATTTTCGGAAATTTTCGAAATTACGAGAATTTCTCGTATATTCGAAAATATGTATTTTCGAAATTACGAGAAATTTCGTAATTTCGAGGATATTTTTTATTTTAATGGGTCCGCTCACGGATTTTCGAAAATTCGCGGATCCTCGAGCGGACCGGATTTTGCGAAGTTCGGACATCTCTACTCAGAACGTGTCATTGATAAATCTAAAATTAGGTGAAAAACTATGAAAATTTCATTGAAAAGTTGTGGTAGAAAAAGGCAAATTTGAAAATTGCTATCTATTATTGCAAAAGCATGATTGAAAATCTGAAGAATGTAGATACTATTGGGTTTAAAGCTAAAATAGGTTCCATGGTGCTGCTATCGGGACAAAACTTGCCACTTTCGATATCTCTATTCTCATACAGTATCAAAGGACCTTCTTGCCTTGAAATGAAGGCCTTATGTGATTACTCTGCAATAGAGATGTTCGAAACTGTTGAGTTTCGTTTTCTAATAATTTCTAAAGTTCGAGTTTCGATGAAAATCGTTTACTTTCGATTTTTGAAAATCGTTTACTTTCGATTTTTGAAAATCGATTACTTTTGATTCTTCGAAAACAGTCTACTTTCGATTTTCGAAAATTGTTTACTTTGGATTTTCGAAAACAGTTTACTTTCGATATTTGAAAATCATTTACTTTCGATTTTCGAAAATAGTCTAATTTCAATTTTCGTAAATCGTCTACTTTCGATTTTCGAAAATCGTCTACTTTCGATTTTTGACAAATTGTCTACTTTCGATTTTGGATTTCCGAAAATTATCTACTTTCGATTTTCGATAAAAATCAAAAAGTTTCGTCCGGACATCGAAATCCTCAGATTCGATTCAAAACTGGGTTCTAATCGAACCCACATTACATCTCTACTCTGCGATTAGTAGAATTACTAGAATTATTGCTTATTAATTTCGCAAAGCTAAGTGCTCTTCATTGTATGAAGGGTTTTCTCCGTTTATCCATTTGTTAATGCTTGGAATTCAGCTAATATGTTCCTTGTTTACAGGCCCAGTCGATGAATATTTGTTACCGTTTGAAGAAGAAATCGGGCAACATCCATCTCTAGAGGATTTGCAGGAAGTTGTAGTCCACAAGAAGATTCGTCCTGTATTTAAAGAACACTGGTTAAAGCACCCTGTAAGAAATTATATAAATTAAACCTGTTAAAAAAAATAATAATAATATTACTCCGTAAAAAAAAAAAATAATACCTCAGTCTCTGATCAGCACATTTAATTATCTGTCTCTCTCCCTGAGGTCAACTATTCTACCCCTTATTTTTCTATCCAGCTGCGCTGATCTCAACCCCACAAAATTCTACGGGGGGGAAAAAATCTGTCTGATCGTTTTGTAGTGTCTAGTGCCACCATTAGACAAAATAACCATTTAAGATGCTATATAGTGCTGATAGGTGGCAATCAACTTTCAGTAGAATCTGAGGGTCTTTATTCCATATCGTAACATGTTTTAAAGTTGTTGTTTTTTTAAATTTAATAATTCGTTTTAATGTATTCTATCAAATTATACTTTTTTTTTATACCAAATGAAATTTTTTGTGTGGGATTTAACAGGGTCTGGCACAGTTGTGCGTCACTATTGAAGAATGCTGGGACCATGATGCAGAGGCGCGCCTTTCCGCGGGCTGCGTTGAGGAGCGCATTTCCCAAATTCGGAAATCGGTGAACGGCCCTACCTCGGACTGCCTTGTATCTATTGTGACCTCGGTCACCAACGTGGACTTACCACACAAAGAGTCCAGTATCTGAGTTCCAGGTTAATTTTGTCTTTCCAGACTTGGTTGATTTACAAAAAAAAAAAAAAATTTTTGGGAAAAAACGAAAATGAAAAACAAACAAACAAAAAAAAAAAACAACGAATGCAGCTGCTATTTTATCTTGACTTTTTTTATTATTATTATTATTATTTTATATAATTTTTTTTTTTTTTTCTTGGACCGGATCAATTTTACCAGCACGTCATTCTATCTATAGTATTAACAAGACATGAACATCTCAGCATAGCATTCAGGTGCCGACTTTTGAATGCCGATAGGTACAGGTAATTCAGAACCTCATCAAACTTTTTATTTAAAAAAAAAAATACAAAAAAAAAAAAAATGCTCTAAAGAGGACCCAATTGGAACGCCAACATTGTGAGGCCAATGCTGCAACCATTTTTGTAGTAATCTGAAGACTGTTACATGGGATACACCTTTTTGAGCAGTCCTGTTGGGTGTCTTAGTAACAGGAAGAGATACTTGAAAGAGAACATTTTCTCGTTCATGTTAACTCAATGTTTAGGAGACTCTTGTGTGTTGTCGGGTTCGGTTGGGGGAGAAACATTTCTTGTAGAATCTGTCAAACCATTATTTTCAATGGAGCTACTTCTCAGGTAAAATATTCTTATACGGGAAGGATGCTTTTTTTTTTATTATTGTTGTTATTATTATAATTTTTTTCAACGCAAGAGAAAAAGATACAGAGAATGGAATCCATGATGTTTGGTTGTCTGATGTAAGATTAACACAATGTAATGTTGGTAACCAAAGGCAGTTTTTTTTTTTTATGCAAACACCAGTCAAGAAACACATATAGCACTACACTGGGGTATTTAATTCCAGCATCCAGCTGCCTACCTAGTTATATATTTATAAGTCATTAGCCAATACATATTGAACAGACATAATGGCCTACCTTCATTGCATTATCGAAGTTCTATTACTTGTCTTACTTGTGTCACTAAAATAGGAGACCCCATAATGTCCGTACATTTTCCCATAATGCTGCACACACAATATTTTTTGAATTTGCAAAAAAACAAACAAGCAATGATTTTCAAACCATAAGAGCATTTCAATTATAATGGCTTCCAAGTCCGGTGCTGGATAAACCGATAAAGTGGAAAAAGTCTAATAATAAAATTTTAATTCACTTGATTCTCTGAAAAATGATCTAAATATTGATGTGATTGCAGGTGCATTGGATGGTAATAAACTTTCACTGCCAGCTGCAAAGGGCCATGGGAAACTATCGATTGGATTATTTTTAAAATATTAAATATTTTAAGTAAAAAAAAATGTTTCGCTTTACAAGAAAAATCATCTGAATTAAACCTATTGACTTTTTTTCACTTTAATTTATGCAGAAAATGTTTATATAGTGAAGGCTGGAGCCAATGGTAAAAAAAAAAAAAAAAAAAAATTAAAAAAATAAAAAAAAATCACAACAGTTTCATGACCATATACCACCTCAAACCAGAAATACCTCAGAATTTTATACTTGTGTAAGTTTTATTCTATATATTTTTAGTTGCGTTGTCTTGTAGTAAGTATATTTTAATGTAAGTTGGCTTTTTTCCGACAAGGGAGGTTTAAGAAAAAAAAAAAAAAATTGAAAATAAAAAAGTAAATTTTTGAAAATTTTTAGATAGTGCTACCTTTACTTTTACTTTTTATTTTATAAAAAGCACCATTGTAAATAATTGTACACATTTGTAGATTGTCTAAATAAGATAACTGGATATCCATGACCTATTTGTGTGTTTATTTGTCCTGTTTACAAGAAAAAGTCTGTAAGCCTTTCTTAAATGGCTTTTTTTAAGCGTCCAATGAAAGTTGGCATTTTGGGTAAACCCTGTAGGATTACACTTTTTTTTTGTAGTTATCTATCTAATGTAGCTTACTCGTGTGGAGCCATGTAGAGACAATGGAACAATTGTCATGCCAATTTGGAATGTAGGTAATTGGATAGTAGTAGCGACCCCACGGTCACACATGTGAGGCTTAAGGCATGGATATAATATCCATATGATAGCAGTGCAAAGTGCCCTGTTTCCAGTGAGCATCTTTGGTGAATCTTGCCCATCTATAAACACCTAAGTAGATGCCATTACATTGGATTTAGATTCCCTTTGTCCCTAATCAGTGGGTATTTTTCTTTGATGTGGGACATTAAAGGAACAGTTGTATCTTTTTGCTTCTTGTAGAACATCTCTTCCCATTATCATGACACTTCCCATTTACTATAGTTGCATTTTCTTAGATTAGACCTTTATAACTCATTATATAGACCTCTTTTAACACATTTCAATCTCTGAAAACATTCATAGTTTTTCATGGTACATGAGGATCATGGTTAGGATCTTTCTTTATCTCATGATTACTCCAATGCTGGTGATGCCATTCCTGTTAAATTCTATGTCAGCAATATACCAATCTCGAGGCACAATTGGGAAAAAAACGCTACCATGCATGGGTAATCAAGGGAAGATAGAAAGAAAGAGTAACAACTACTTTTTCCTTAAGTTATTATATTTAGCTGAATTCTGGACATTCCAAAATGCCATCATTCATCAGGTGCTAAAGACTTATTGTGTCAAGAGAATGGCTTACGGTCTCTTCAAATAAACATTTGCGATCTTCTGAACCTTATAATGAACTTTTCTGCCGTCGAGTTTACTTTCCCTTCTCGTACCTATCGTGTTTCTCGGATAAGCTTTAACAGACATATATTGTACAAGTGCCATATTTGATTTTACGCCTTCTATCTTGGTGATTACAAAATCAGTCCTCAGGGGAAATATAAATAATTGGACAGGTGGGTCAGCTTAACTGGTTCGTAGTTAGATGCTTTATATTCAAGCAGGGATGTTCCTATTTAAGTTTCTTCTGGTCCAATAAGTTAAAAAAAAAAAAGTTACATGGAGAAATAAAAATAGTTAATGATGGCTACCACAAGCCAAACAAGACTCCCAAGGATGTCTGTAAACTTGCTTTATTCATATAACATCTTTTGGACACGTGGTCCTTTATCAAATGTGACAAAGATAGTAAACACACCACAATATAACCCTGTGGGCAGTAAGTGACATACCTACTTCCTTTAAAAAAAAAAAACAACCCCCCCCCCAACAGTCCTCTGATACAGTCCAATCAGAGTAAGAGTCTCCTGGCGACTACATGTTATTGGCTGTATTGCACATAATCAGGGAGATTCAATAAAAGTTCTTATCGTTTAAAATGGTGCTTATTTTGCCCCAACCAATCAGATCTTATTTAGCATTTGAAAGCTAACATCTGATTGGTTGGGGCAAAATTAGCACCATTTTAAATGATTAGAACTTTTATTGAGTAACCCTGAATATATTTTAATCTTTTTGGCATAATTTTTAGTAATAAAAAAAAAAAAATTCTGGAAGAAATCTCTTAATCTCTCTTTAGTAAATTATATCTGGGAACATCGTATTGTGAAACACACACTGCTATATCCGGTATCCCTGCTTGAATATAAATAATACAGTAATACTACACACACGTATGTATATTCAGTATATATATGTATGGTGGTTTCATATGAAATAGGGCATTTCTTGGCAATATTCTCTATAATTATTGTTAAAAGGCTGCATATGTAACAAAATGTCCCGTATTTGAACATGGGTCATGTTAGATTGGACAGGGCATTTGGCAGAGCTTGGGGTAAGTGAGGGCAGAGCCTGGGGTAAGTGAGGGCAGAGCCAGACCCATTCTGTTTTTTCGAAGACAACCGGTTGGCTGGGACCAGCGTATAGGTGAATATTTACAAAAGACTCTTACATTTAAGTGAAAAGCTTTGCAGGTGTTAGGTTGTCTAAGGTGCATTGAATACTTGATAATGTTATACAGACATAACCATGTAGCAGGATGAATCTACTTTCAACACCAATTGTCACCAAGTAAAGTAACTAGCAATAATTACAAATGGCATCTGAGGATTTGCAATATTCCTATGCAATACACAAAAGCCTACGTCCTAGACAGTTGCAGCAAGTGGCTGATAAAACATGATGGAATCACCAGGATTTTTTGTTTGTTTGTTTGAAGGAGGTTAAATGCCTCAATCTGAGTGAAACAGCACAATGAATAAAGTTTACTTTAGCGCAGACTTAATGCAGTCAAGCAAGGGAGTCATTAGATAAAGTTGACATTTTACAATTTTTAAGACACATTAAAATGTACTGTGAAGAGGATGCAAGTGATTTTACTGTGACTTGGTTATGGTTGTAAAACCATAAGCAAGTTGACATCACTGGCATTCCGTGTCAAGTAAAATAAAAGAAATTTTAAAGAGAAAAATGAAATAAACCCGTAGAAATGAAGGTACCGTCTAAACCACTATTTCTTTCCTGGCCAGCTTTTAACTGTGAAAAAGTCAAGGAACCAGGATGCAGTCAATAAGTTTCCCTTCCTCTTTATGTATGATGCATTGATCATTCAAGCAAATATAGAGAAGACCTAAGAAACTAACCTTGCCCTCACTGGTATAAAAAAAATGGCTTCTTGCTGTAGTTTGAATTTCTTTTCAGCAGTTCATAACTCAGCGAAGAAATCTATTTTACATGCGGGAAATATATTTCAAGACTGCACTCTTTGGGAGTTATGTTTAAACATGAATATATTCAAGTGTTGTAGGATTCCTTAAAACGTCTTAGATTTGTAAACTTGCCATATGTGCTGAATCACCCAGACACTTTTTAGTTTTGCCAAGAGTGCCCATTTAATTACTGAATGTTGCTTTGTTCTTTGCCTCCAGTTGAAATAATATTGGTGTATGTACAGAAGATATATCCATCAGTCCTCTCTACAGCAGTCCGAACACTAGAGCTCCCAACATTACCTTTAAGAATATAGGTTGGCGGAGAGTTGTTTCAGGTTTTCTATCCCTAGTTAAAATGTACCAATGCAGGCAGCTACTGTCCAATTGTCGTATCTCTGATGACCTCCTAACTGTATCTCATGGAGAAATTCTGAGACCTCTAGTCTTTTACCATTTCCTGTGGATATTTTCCTACATGTTTTAAAGTTAAACACTTATCTGTTTGTGCCTTCGTTTTATGTCAGGGTACCCGTGAGGGAGACACAACTGCTGTACGGCGTTTAGGTTCATAATTCAGAATGAAGCCCGTTTTTTCTTTTTAGAAAAAAAAGTTCTCGCCAACGGTACATGAGCCCCACGCAGTCTAAATCTGTCGTGACACTAGTTACCTCAAACTCATGTTCAACGCCGTTGGTATTTTACCAGCATTGGGCATAATTGGTCAGAGATTCTTGAAATACAGGTCAATTATGCTAAAGCAATATTGAATTCCTGAAGATCCTTTTTCTACCATCAGAAACGGGAATTCACATTACGAATTGCGCTTTTTCTTTGTATGGACTTAAAATTCTGTGGGTCCTTTAATGGTCGAAGCTTACAAGATGGTTAAAAAAGACTGTAATGTCCCCAATAAGTGTGTCCATTTTCCTATGATCTCTCTTGTCTTCCCGTCCCAATCACTAGAGTGCCAAATATTATATGTATTCCTTTTTACTCCTGCATCTATCCCTTGCAATAAAAATCTAAGAATGTGGGGGAATAATGTAAAATTACCAAACAATATGGGGGTAGGATTGTTTCCCAGAGCATCTGCTTATTCATACTATAGATTCGCACAAACCCAAATAATGTGAAAACCTGACCATGACTTTCTTTAGCGCCTCATTTAAATTCCCGTGAAGGCCTTAGTGCGCAGGCAGCTGATTTCTGATGCCAAGAATCTGACTAATTATGTTCCGAATGCTATTGTATCTGCCTTCCAGAAAAGGCGTTTTTGTAAAAATATTTTCATGCATACCATTTGGAAAAGTTTGGCTCCCTTGATGTTTGAATCGGCGTCGAACGTGGTTTTTTTTTTTTTCTGTTCGATTATTTTTTTTTCGTGTAAATAGCGAGATAAGAATTCTTTTGTTGAAGGATTCAGTCTGATGAAAATGTATAAACTCTCCGGTTATGGGGAAGAAAAGAAAAAAAAATCTCTTGCAATTTGGATTTCTTTTGATTTCTTGGAAGAAATGGTAAACCAGTGACCCGGGATGTGCTTGAAACGATTAATTGGTCACTGATTGGACGTTCTTGCTTTTAAAAAGTAGGCAGATTGCCAAGAGAGAGTTTTATTGCATCAGTAGCTCATTTCAACCAACCACCTTACTCCGTGTGCCATCACTAAATCCATAGCCAATCGCATGTTCGGTGAAATTTACCAAGAACCTCAATGTTGATCTTTATCAGGAACTATTTTCTCTTTTTACAATTTCTTTTCTAACTCCCCCCCCCCCCCCCCCCCCCCTTCCTTGATTTTATATATTGTTACGGTTTAAAGTTTTTTAAAGCACATTTGTGAATGTAAACTTTTATTGTTAAAACAACTACTGTACTATAAACTGGAACTATCTGTGTGTGTGTGGGGGGGACAGGGAAATGATCTGCTTGCCCTGAAATATCCATAGGTCCTTGTTTTTTTTATTTTCGTTGAATGCCAAATTTCAGAAAAGTTTTCCCCAATTGCAATGGACACTTGAGAATTGTGAGATATTTGGGGGATGGGAGGGTGGGGGCAGCATTTCTGGTGGTGTTGGGGGGAGGGGGTTGGTGCGTTACTGGTTCGCAAGTACTGTTTCAATAATACGATTGGTGAAATGTAAATGTTGTACATTATATTTCACTTGTGTAGCTTTTAAATAAAAAAAAATGTGTAGCAGAGATTAGCTTGTACTACTGATTTTACATACATTACGGTAAAAGATCTGGTTTATATAAAACATATATACGCCTCTCTATGTATAAATGTATACAGATAAGCCTGTTACTATTGCCTGTTCTTGGACTGATGGTTTAAATGATGGGTATATTTCTCTATACCGATATCACCTGTATACATAGGTATATCTATATCCGAGTTAAGTAACTTGTGTCTCTCTATGTCCTAAGGTAACACATATTGTCCTGTGTACAGTCATTCATTGTATTGCAGTAAATGAACGAAGGGGTTTCTTGAGAGAGACCATTGTATCATAGTTTCTACATTTTGCTGTGAAGATTCACCCCCCACCTCCCCTTTTTTAATTGTATTGTTTCCTACTGTAGCGAGTTTAGATAACAGAATTTGAGTTTTGAGCTTTTTAGACATGTCAAAACGTTTTGGGGTTGACTGCTTTAATGACTCTGCACTGGGTGCCGGAATAAACCCTCCTTTTAAAAAATAAAAGTAAAAACGACAAAAAAAAAAAGCAGCCTCTCATTAACAGGGGGGAAATGAAACTTTATCTTTTTTTGTATATGAAAATGAACAATAAATTACGAGTAAAAACCGACCAGTTGTCACTGTTCATTCTTTTTAAGGAAATTCATTTTTTTTTAAAACGCGTTTATGATGATTTAGGAGCAATAAATGCTGTTGTGAGAGGTGGCAGACTGACCAGTAGTAACTTGCCCGTTATCTGTTCACAACCCCAACAGCTATTGTTACCAGTTTATTACATGTGTTTGTAACCAGATATTTAATAAGTTCTGTTCCTTTCTGGCAAAGGTATCTGCCTCCTCCCACTGCTTAATGAGCTTTTTATAAGCTTGAGCATGTGCAGAGGAGGCAGCAGGTGAAACCGCGGTCAGCCATTGGTTGTGATGTCAGTGGTCACAGCTTTGATTGACTGCATGGAGGGAGGAGCCAGATTACTCTGTCATCATTGGGATAATAACTTATCCTTAAAGCCTTTAAACCTTCTTAACCATTTGTATGGGACTAAACTGCCAAATGGTGCAGACTACTCGATATAAGGAGTTTTTCACCTTTACTTCTTGGCCTTGAAACGCTAAAATCTCTTCCACTGGTCACATGTTCTACAAATCCCTACCAGATCCCCAATGTAAATAATTCTCCTGGCCCTTTGTTTACTCTGTAGAGGATTAGGAGGGTCCTTGCCCATTACACAACTCATTTTCTTGTGCACCAAGCAGTAAAAATATGGCACATGGCTATTAATTCCTCTGACAGGTCCCGAATTTAGCCACACTCCCTTTTACTATACTGGCATGCCAGGATCATGCTTCTAGCTGTCTATCTAGGACACAGCATTATCATCTGCATTATAAGCAGGGGTGTCTCTAGGGTTTTTGCCACCTGAGCCAAACCCTGATGGCTGCCTATATGTGGCATGAAGTGGGCGTGGCTTGTGTGTGATCATGGCTGTTGGTGTGCGGATACCATTTTGTCATTTTGAACTTGGTACCATTTATTTATGCAGTTTCTTTAAACAGACATTAATCCACACCACAATTCCAGAAAAATAAAGAATTTTGCCCAAAAGAACCTGCCACCACGTCAATGCTCCTTTTAATAGGGCCCTAACTTACCTAACTAGTCTAACCTAACAAACTACCTAAAGCTAATCTAACCATTCTCATACAGTGAGAACAGACAGTAAAGGTCCCATACAGTGAGAACAGAAGTAGTAAGGTCCCATACAGTGAGAACAGACAGTAAAGGTCCCATATAGTGAGAACAGACAGTAAAGGTCCATACAGTGAGAACAGACGGTAAAGGCCCCATACAGTGAGAACAGACGGTAAAGGCCCATACAGTGAGAACAGACGGTAAAGGCCCCATACAGTGAGAACAGACGGTAAAGGTCCCATACAGTGAGAACAGACAGTAAAGGTCCCATACAGTGAGAACAGACGGTAAAGGCCCCATACAGTGAGAACAGACAGTAAAGGTCCCATACAGTGAGACGACGGTAAAGGCCCATACAGTGAGAACAGACGGTAAGGCCCCATACAGTGAGAACAGACGGTAAAGGCCCCATACAGTGAGAACAGACGGTAAAGGTCCCATACAGTGAGAACAGACAGTAAAGGTCCCATACAGTGAGAACAGACAGTAAAGGGCCCATACAGTGAGAACAGACGGTAATGGTCCCATACAGTGAGAACAGACGGTAAAGGTCCCATACAGTGAGAACAGACGGTAAAGGTCCCATACAGTGAGAACAGACAGTAAAGGTCCCGTACAGTGAGAACAGACAGTAAAGGTCCCATACAGTGAGAAACAGATAGTAAAGGTCCCATACAGTGAGGACAGACAGTAAAGGTCCCATACACTGAGAACAGACAGTAATGGTCCCATACAGTGAGAACAGACAGTAAAGGTCCCATACAGTGAGAACAGATAGTAAAGGTCCCATACAGTGAGAACAGACAGTAAAGGTCCCCCATACAGTAAGAACAGACAGTAAAGGTCCCATACAGTGAGAACAGACAGTAAAGGTCCTATACAGTGAGAACAGTAACGGTCCCATACAGTGAGAACAGACAGTAAAGGTCCCATACAATAGGAGCAGACAGTAAAGGTCCCATACAGTGAGAACAGACAGTAAATGTCCCATACAGTAAGAATAGTAAAGGTCCCATACAGTGAGAACAGTAAAGGTCCCATACAGTGAGAACAGACAGTAAAGGTCCCATACAGTGAGAACAGACATTAATGGTCCCATACAGTGAGAACCGACATTAATGGTCCCATACAGTGAGAACAGACGGTAATGGTCCCACACAGTGAGAACAGACGGTAATGGTCCCATACAGTGAGAACAGATGGTAATGGTCCCATACAGTGAGAACAGACAGTAAAGGTCCCATACAGTGAGAACAGACAGTAAAGGTCCCACACAATGAGAACAGACAGTAAAGGTCCCACACAGTGAGAACAGACAGTAAAGGCCCCACACAGTGAGAACAGACAGTAAAGGTCCCGTACAGTGAGAACAGACGGTAAAGGTCCCGTACAGTGAGAACAGACGGTAATGGTCCCATACAGTGAGAACAGACAGTAAAGGTCCCATACAGTGAGAACAGACAGTAAAGGTCCCGTACAGTGAGAACAGACAGTAAAGGTCCCGTACAGTGAGAACAGACGGTAAAGGTCCCGTACAGTGAGATCAGACAGTAAAGGTCCCGTACAGTGAGAACAGACAGTAAAGTCCCATACAGTGAGAACAGATAGTAAAGGTCCCATACAGTGAGGACAGACAGTAAAGGTCCCATACACTGAGAACAGACAGTAAGGTCCCATACAGTGAGAACAGACAGTAAAGATCCCATACAGTGAGAAAAGATAGTAAAGGTCCCTTACAGTGAGAACAGACAGTAAAGGTCCCATACAATAGGAGCAGACAGTAAAGGTCCCATACAATATGAGCAGACAGTAAAGGTCCCATACAGTGAGAACAGACAGTAATGGTCCCATACCGCGAGAACAGACAGTAAAGGTCCCATACAATAGTAGCAGACAGTAAAGGACCCATACAGTGAAGACAGACAGTAAATGTCCCATACAGTAAAAAGTAAAGGTCCCGTACCGTGAACCGTAAAGGTTCCATACAGTGGAGACATAAAAGGTCCCATACATTGAGAACAGCAGTAAAGGTCCCAAACAGTGAGAACAGACAGTAAAGGTTCCATACAGTAAAGAACAACAGTAAAGGTCCCATACAGAGAACAACGTAAAAGGTCCCATACATGAGAACAAACAGTAAGGTCCCATACAGTGAGAACAGACAGTAAAGGTCCCATACCAGTGAGAACAGACAGTAAAGTCCCATACAGTGAGAACCACAGTAAATGTCCCATACAGTGTGAACATCAGTAAAGGTCCCATACAGGTGAAACAGACAGTAAAGGTCCCCATACAGTGAGAACAACGGTAAAGGTCCCATACAGTGAGAACAGACGGTAAGGTCCCATACAGTGAGAACAGACGTAAAGGTCCCATACAGTGAAACAGATAGTAAAGTCCCATACAGTGAGAACAGACAGTAAAGGTCCCATACAAAGGAGCAGACGTAAAGGCCCATACAGTGAGACAACAGTAAAGGTCCCATATAGTGAGAACAGACAGTAAGGTCCCATACAATAGGAGCAGACAAAAGGTCCCATACATAGGAGCAGACCAGTAGGTCCCATACAATAGAGCAGACAGTAAAGGTCCATACAATAGGAGCAGACAGTAAAGGTCCCATACAGTGAGAACAGACAGTAAAGGTCCCATACAGTGGAACAGACCAGTAACAGTCCCATACAGTGAGAACAACAGTAAAGGTCCCATACAGTGAGAAGAGACAGTAAAGGTCCCATACAGTGAAAAGACAGTAAAGGTCCCATACAGTGAGAGAGACAGTAAAGGTCCCATCAGTGAGAAGAGACAGTAAAGGTCCCATACAGTGAGAGAAGAAGTAAAGGTCCCATACATGAGAACAGACAGTAAGGTCCCATCAGTGAAACAACAGTAAAGGTCCCATACAGTGAGACAGACAGTAAAGGTCCCATACAGTGAGGAACAGACAGTAAAGGTTCCATACAAGAGAGCAGACAGTAAAGGTCCCATACAGTGAGAACAGACAGTAAGGTCCCATACAATAAGGACAGACAGTAAAGGTCCCATACAGTGAGAACAGACGTAAAGGTCCCATACAATAGGAGCAGACATAAGGTCCCATACATGAGACAGCAGTAAGTTCCCATACAATAGGAGCAGACAGTATGGGACCTTTATTATTCTCACTGTATGGGACATTTACTGTCTGTTCTCACTGTATGGGACCTTTACTGTCTGTTCTCACTGTATGGGACCTTTACTGTCTGCTCCTATTGTATGGGACCTTTACTGTCTGTTCTCACTGTATGGGACCTTTACTATTTGTTCTCACTGTATGGGACCTTTACTGTGTGTTCTCACTATATGGGACTTTTACTGTCGGTTCTCACTGTTTGGGACCTTTACTGTCTGTTCTCACTGTATGGGACCTTTACTGTTTGTTCTCACTGTATGGGACCTTTACTATCAGACAGTAAAGGTCCCATACAATAGGAGCAAACAGTAAAGGTCCCATACAGTGAGAACAGACAGTAAATGTCCCATACAGTGAGAAAAGTCTGTTCTCACTGTATGGGACCATTACTGTCTGTTCTCACTGTATGGGACCTTTACTACCAGACAGTAAAGGTCCCATACAATAGGAGCAAACAGTAAAGGTCCTATACAGTGAGAACAGACAGTAAAGGTCCCATACAATAGGAGCAGACAGTAAAGGTCCCATACAGTGAGAACAGACAGTAAAGGTCCCATACAATAGGAGCAGACAGTAAAGGTCCCATACAGTGAGAACAGACCGTAATGGTCCCATACAGTGAGAACAGACAGTAAATGTCCCATACAGTGAGAACAGACAGTAAAGGTCCCATACAGTGAGAACCGACAGTAAAAGTCCCATATAGTGAGAACACACAGTAAAGGTCCCATACAGTGAGAACAAATAGTAAAGGTCCCATACAGTGAGAACAGACAGTAAAGGTCAATACATAGAGCAGACAGTAAGTCCATACAGTGAGAACAGACAGTAAAGGTCCCATACAGTGAGCAGACAGTAAATGTCCCATACAGTGAGAATAGTAAAGGTCCCATACAGTGAGAACAGTAAAGGTCCCATACAGTGAGAACAGACAGTAAAGGTCCCATACAGTGAGAACAGACAGTAAAGGTCCCATACAGTAAGGTCCCTACCTGAGGAAGGGACGCAAAGTCCCGAAACGTTGTAGTTTTGTTGTTTTTGCACTATTAAAGAAGTTTTCACTTGCAGTAGTGTGCTCCTCTACTTTGATACCTTGCTCCCATACTAAGAACAGACAGTAAAGGTCCCATACAGTGAGAACAAATAGTAAAGGTCCCATACAGTGAGAACAAATAGTAAAGGTCCCATACAGTGAAAACAGACAGTAAAGGTCCCATACAGTGAGAACAAACAGTAAAGGTCCCATACAGTGAGAACAGACAGTAAAGATCCCATACAGTGAGAAAAGATAGTAAAGGTCCCTTACAGTGAGAACAGACAGTAAAGGTCCCATACAATAGGAGCAGACAGTAAAGGTCCCATACAATATGAGCAGACAGTAAAGGTCCCATACAGTTAGAACAGACAGTAATGGTCCCATACAATAGGAGCAGACAGTAAAGGTCCCATACAGTGAGAACAAATAGTAAGGTCCCATACAGTGAAAACAGACAGTAAAGGTCCCATACAGTGAGAACAAACAGTAAAGGTCCCATACAGTGAGAACAGACAGTAAAGATCCCATACAGTGAGAAAAGATAGTAAAGGTCCCTTACAGTGAGAACAGACAGTAAAGGTCCCATACAATAGGAGCAGACAGTAAAGGTCCCATACAATATGAGGCAGACAGTAAAGGTCCCATACAGTGAGAACAGACGTATGGTCCATCGCGAGAACAGACAGTAAAGGTCCCATACAGTGAGAACAGACAGTAAAGGTCCCATACAGTGAGAACCCACAGTAATGGTCCCATATAGTGAGAACCCACAGTAAAGGTCCCATATAGTGAGAACAGACCGTAAAGGTCCCATACAATAGGAGCAGACAGAAAAGGTCCCATACAATAGGAGCAGACAGTAAAGGTCCCATACAGTGAGAACAGACAGTAAAGGTCCCATACAGTGAGAACAGACAGTAAAGGTCCCATACAGTGAGAACGACAGTAAAGTTCCCATACATGAAACAGTAAAGGTCCCATGCAGTGAGAACAGTTAAAGGTCCCATACAGTGGAACAGACAGTAAAGGTCCCATACAGTGAGAACGACAGTAAAGGTCCCATACAGTGAGAACAGACAGTAAAGGTCCCATACAGTGAGTAGACAGACAGTAAATTCCATCAGTGAGAACGACAGTAAAGGTCCCTACAGTGAGAACAGACAGTAAAGGTCCCTATGTGAGAACAGTAAAGGTCCCTACAGTGAGAACGACAGTAAGGTCCCATACATAGGAGCAGACAGTAAAGGACCCATACAGTGAGAACAGACAGTAAATGTCCCATACAGTAAGAATAGTAAAGGTCCCGTACAGTGAGAACAGTAAAGGTTCCATACAGTGAGAACAGTAAAGGTCCCATACAGTGAGAACAGACAGTAAAGGTCCCAAACAGTGAGAACAGACAGTAAAGGTCCCATACAGTAAGAACAGACAGTAAAGGTCCCATACAGTGAGAACAAACAGTAAAGGTCCCATACAGTGAGAACAGACAGTAAAGGTCCCAACAGTGAAAACAGACAGTAAAGGTCCCATACAGTGAGAACAGACAGTAAAGGTCCCATACCGTGAACAAACGGTAAAGGTCCCATACAGTGAGAACAGACGGAAAGGTCCCATACGGAACAGAAGTCCCATAGTGAGAACAGACGGTAAAGGTCCCATACAGTGAGAACAGACGGTAAAGGTCCCATACAGTGAATACAGACGGTAATGGTCCCATACAGTGAGAACAGACAGTAAAGGTCCCATACAGTTAGAACAGACAATAATGGTCCCATACAGTGAGAACAGACAGTAAAGGTCCCATACAGTGAGAACAGACAGTAAAGGTCCCATACAGTGAGAACCGACAGTAAAGGTCCCATATAGTGAGAACAGACCGTAAAGGTCCTATACAATAGGAGCAGACAGAAAAGGTCCCATACAATAGGAGCAGACATTAAAGGTCCCATACACTGAGAACAGACAGTAAAGGTCCCATACAATAGGAGCAGACAGTAAAGGTCCCATACAGTGAGAACAGACAGTAAAGGTCCCATACAGTGAGAACAGTAAAGGTCCCATACAGTGAGAACAGTAAAGGTCCCATACAGTGAGAACAGACAGTAAAGGTCCCATACAATAGGAGCAGACAGTAAAGGTCCCATACAGTGAGAACAAACAGTAAATGTTCCATACAGTGAGAATAGTAAAGGTCCCATACAGTGAGAACAGTAAAGGTCCCATACGTGGAACAGACATTAAAGTTCCATACAGTGAGAACAGACAGTAAAGTCCCATACAGTGAGAACAAACATTAAAGGTCCCATACAGTGAGAACAGACGTGTAAAGGTCCCATACAGTGAGAAACAAACAGTAAAGGTCCATACAGTGAGAAAAGACAGTAAAGGTCCCAACAGTAGAACAATAGTAAAGGTCCCCTAGTGAGAACAACAGTAAAGGTCCCATACATTGAGAACAGACAGTAAGGGCCCATACAGTGAGAACAGACAGTAAAGGTCCCATACAGTGAGAACAGACAGTAAAGGTTCCCATACAGTGAGACAGC
>CM033474.1:10199146-10286646 GCA_019447015.1 Hymenochirus boettgeri
TAGTACGACAGACAGTAAAGGTCCCATACAATAGGAAGCATACAGAAAAGAAAAGGTCCCATACAATAGGAAGCAGACATAAAGTCCCATACAGTGAGAACGACAATAAAGGTCCCATACAATAGGAGCAGACAGTAAGTTCCCATACAGTGAGAACAACTGTAAGGTCCCATACAAGTGAGTCAGTAAAGGTCCCATACAGTGAGAACAGACAGTAAAGGTCCCATACAGTGAGAACGACAGTAAAGTCCCATACAGTGGAACAGACATTAAAGGTCCCATACAGTGAGAACAGAAGTAAAAAAGGTACAGATAAGAACATACAGTGAGAAACAGATAGGTCCATACAGTGAGAACATAAAGGTCCATACAGTGAAAACAACGGTAAAGGTCCCTACAGTGAGAACAACGTAAGGTCCCATACAGTGGATAACAGACAGTAAAGGTCTCCATACAGTGAGAACAGACAGTAAAGGTCCCATACAGTGAGAACAGACGGTAAAGTCCCATACAGTGAGACAGATGGTAAAGGTCCATACAGTGAGAACAGACGGTAAAGGTCCCATACAGTAGAAACAGACGTAAGGTCCCATACAGTGAGAACAGACAGTAAAGTCCCATACAGTGAGAACAGACAGTAAGGTCCCATACAGTGAGACAGACATAAAGTCCCATACAGTAGAACAGTAAAGTCCCATACAGTGAGACAGACAGTAAAGGTCCCATACAATAGGAGCAGACAGTAAGGTCCCATACAGTGAGAACCGACAGTAAAGGTCCCATACAGTGAGAACAGTAAGGTCCCATACAGTGAGAACAGACAGTAAAGGTCCCTACAGTGAAACAGACTTAAATGTCCCATACAGTGAGAACAGACAGTAAAGGTCCCATACAGTGAGACAGACAGTAAAGGTCCCATACAGTGAGAACAGACAGTAAAGGGTCCCATAAGTGAAAACAAAGTAAAGGTCCCATACATGAGAACAGACAGTAGAATGTCCCATACAAAAACAGACAGTAAAGGTCCCATACAGTGAGAACAACAGTAAGGTCCCATACAGTATAACAGTACAGGTCCCATACAGTAGAAGACGGTAAAAGGTCCCATACAGTGAGAACAAACGTAAAGGTCCCATACAGTGAGAACAGACGGTAAAGGTCCCATACAGTGAGAACAGACAGTAAAGGTTCCATACAATGAAAAGAGACATTAAAGGTCCCATACAGTAGGACATTAAAGTTCGCATACAATGACAAGACACTAAAGGTCCCATACAGTGAGAACAAACAGTAAAGGTCCCATACAGTGAGAACAGACAGTAAAGGTCCCATACAGTGAGAACAGACAGTAAAGGTCCCATACAGTGACAACAGACAGTAAAGGTCCCATAAAATAGGAGCAGACAGTAAAGGTCCCATACAGTGAGAACCGACAGTAAAGGTCCCATACAATGAGAACAGACAGTAAAGGTCCCATACAGTGAGAACAGACAGTAAAGGCCCCATACAGTGAGAACATTAAGGTCCATACGTAAGAACAGACTTAAAGGTCCCATACAGTGAGAACAAACGGTAAAGGTCCAATACAGTGAGAACAGACGGTAAAGTTCCCATACAGTGAGAACAGACGGTAAAAGTCCCATACAGTGAGAACAGACAGCAAAGGTCCCATACAATAGGAGCAGACAGTAAAGGTCCCATACAGTGAGGACAGTAAAGTTTGCATACAATGAGAAGACAGTAAAGGTCCCATACAGTGAGAACAAACAGTAAAGGTCCCATACAGTGAGAACAGACAGTAAAGGTCCCATACAGTGAGAACAGACAGTAAAGGTCCCATACAGTGAATAACATATTAACATAGTAATTAAGTGTTGAATAAAGACATACGTCCATCAAGTCCAACCTATTCACTTTTTTTTTTTTTTTTTTTTAACCCTACCTAACAGTTGATCAGAGAAGGCAAAAAAACCCCAGCTAAAAAGGGGGAAAAAATTCCTTCCTGACTCCAAACAGCAATCGGAAAGTATCCCTGGATCAACCAATCTATATGCATATACCAGTAATTCTCAATATCTTTAGTTTTAGAAACTTATCCGGCCTTTTTTTAAAGTTATTCAATGAACTTGCCATTACCACCACTCTGCTGGAAGACAGTTCCACAGTTTCAACCGTTCTCACTGTAAAGAACCTCTCCTAACTTGAAGATGAAACTTCTTTTCTTCCAACCTTAAAGGATGTCCAGCAAGTCCTCTGATATGACCTATTAGTGAACAATGCACCAGAGAGTTCACTGTATGGGCCATATATATTTGTATAAGGTTATCATGTCCCCCACAGCAACCGCCGCTTCTCAATGTAAACAGCCCTAACTTGTCTATCTGCCTGCATATTCAAGCCCCTCCATTCCCCTTATTAATTTAGTTGCCCTTCTCTGACTGCCTCAATTTCCAGGATGTCCCTTTTGTATATGGGATTCCAAAACTGCACCGCATATTCCAAATGTGGCCTTACCAGTGGCCTTGTAAAGAGGGAGAATAATATTTTTTCTCTCTTGATTCCATTCCCCTCTTTATACAAGACAATATCTTGCTAGCTCTAGCTGTTGCTAACCCTGGCATTGTTTGCTACAGCTAAGTCTGTTATCTACCAGAACCCCCAAATCTTTTTTCCATTTCAGATGCACTTAACACAAGTTATTTATGGTGTAGGTGGCACAGGGATTATTAATCCCAAATGCATCACCTTACATTTATCAACATTGAATCTCATCTGCCATTCGTGCGCCCATTTTGATAATCTATCTAGGTCTGGCTTGCAGCACTTGCACATCATTGGAAGTTTCCAAAGCTCTGCATAATTTTAGTGTCATCAGCAAACACAGAGACCTTGCTCTCATGCCCCCTTCTAAGTCATTTATAAACAGATTAAACAGAAGCGGCCCCAGTACAGAACCCTGAGGAACTCCGCTTAGAACTTTAGCCCACATAGATGTAGCTCCATTAACCACCACTCTCTGTTTGCGGTCCAATAACCAGTTCTCTATCCATGAACAAAGTTTTTCTTCCAGGCCAACAGCCTCAGTTTATCATTAGTCGCCTATGTGGCACAGTATCAAAGGCTTTTGCAAAATCCAAATATACCACATCCACAGCGTGTGCCTGAATCTAACTTCTTACTCACTTCTTCATAAAAACCAATTAAATTTGTCTGGCATGATCTATTTCTCATAAATCCATGCTGACTACTACTAATAAGATGATCTCTGGAGACAAAGTCAAGGATATGATCCCTTAACAAAGTTTCCATCACCTTCCCTACCACTGATGTTAGGCTTACAGGTCTATAGTTACCAGGCTGTGACGACTACCTTTTTTGAATATTGGTATTACATTGGCTTTTTTTCCAATCCAGCGGCACATCCCAGACAAAAGCGAATCTGACGAAAAGATGAGACCAGTGGTCTTGCTAGAACTGAACTAACTCTTTTAAAATCCTAGGATGCAATCCATCTGGTCCCTGGCGCTTTAATTGATATTAACTTTGTCTAATTGATTCCGTACCATATCCTCTGTTATCCAATGTGAAGACTCTTCATTTCCTCCCTGCACATTGTTACAATCCCTACTGTATGATTCTCAACAGTAAAAACCGATGTAAAAAAACGGTTTAGCAGATTAGCCTTTTCGCATCCTCTACAACCACCTCAGCTCCATTTATTTAATGGTCCCACATTCTCAGTCCCTCATTTTTTAACCATTTATATACTTAAAAAACATCTTGGGTTGGACTTGCTTTGTTCGGCAATCCGTGTTTCATTTTCTATTTTAGCTAGTTTAATTGCTTCTTGCACTCTTATTACAACTTTTGAAGTCCCTGTAAGCCTGTCTGTGCCTTCTGCTTTCAAAAATTTTAAAAGCCCTTTTCTTTTTTCCCCATTTCCCTTTTACCTGAGCATTAAGCCATGCAGGAGTGGACCTAATTTTTTTACACTTGTTTCCTAAAGTACCGATTTGGAAATGTTATAGTTTATAATATCCCTTTAAAAGTGGTCCATCTGCTCAGTATCTTTACCTAGAAACAGTTCCCCCCAGTCTATGAGCAGGAGCGATTCCTTAAAAGCATAAAATTAGCTTCCTAAAGTTAAAAGTTTTTGTTAAGCCAGTGCACTTTAGTTTTCTGCAACCTATATTAAATGACACTATATCATGGTCACTATTCCCTAAGCTTTCCCATTACCTTCATCTCCAAAATGAGCTCTGGGTTTAGATATCACCAAATCAACAGCGCATTCTTCTAGTAGGAACTTCTACCATCTGTGAAAGAAAATGCTCATATAGGAAATTTAAGAACTTTATAACCTTTTGAGGTGCTGCAGTTCCATTACTCCAAAATCTATTTCAGGGTAGTTAAAATCCCCCATAACCAGAACATGCCCCATACCACAGCCTTCGCCAACTGCATATGGAGATTCATTCCACCTCTTCCCCGCATTTGGGGGCTTATAACACACTCCAACAATTAATTTTACCTACCTCTTTGCTTCCTGTACACAGTTCCACCCATAATGTTTCTTTCTGCCGCAATCGTTTGCTCCCCATCTATTCCATCTTTTAAATTTGGCTTCAATTCCTTTTAACATACATACCTACTCCTCCTCCTTCTTATATAACTCGGTCATGTCTAAATAAGGAGTACCCTTCAATATTTACTGTCCAGTCGTGTGAATCATAAGCCATGATTCTGCTATACCATTACATCATACCTTTCCTTAAAACGCTATTATTTCAAGTTCGCTCCGCGTTTTTCCACCAGACTCCTTGCATTTGTAAACATACATTTTAGATTATACTATGATTTACTCTCCATACTGGTCGTACACATGCCTCCTATCCTCTATGCTCCCCCCTCCCTCCTTCTCCTCCCTCCGTTGTTGTTACTAGCCCCCAGATCCCTAACTTCTCTATCTACCCCTGTGTAGTTAAACGTTTCCTCCCCCCCCATACCTAGTTTAAAAATCTCCTCCAACCCCCTAGCCATCTTCTCCCCCAAAACAGTTGGCACACCACCACCATTGAGGTGCAATCCGTCACTACTAAAGAGCCTGTAGCCAACAGAAAAGTCAGCCCAGTTCTCTAAAAACCCAAACCCAACCCCATCTCCTTACAACCACTCTCTTAGGCCACGCATTATCTCCTGAGCACCCGTTGCCTCCCTAGCGTAGCACGTGGCTGCGTAGTATTTCTGAAATCACTACCCTGAGGTCCTTGCTTTTAACTTGGCCGCTAATTCTCGAAATCATTTTTAGGACCTCACCTCCACCTCTAACTTTGTCATTGCACACCAATGTGAACCAAGACCGCCGGTCACTCTCCCAGCCCCACCCATATCTTGTCTACACGATCCACCACATGTCGAACCCTAGCACCAGGCAGACAAACACACTGTTCGGCATGCAGGTCCTGGCGACAGATTACCCTATCTACCCTTCAATAATAGAATCCCCTACCACTACCACCTGTCTATCCTTCCTAGCCCCAGTTCTCCCTCCCTTGTATTGGAGATGCCGTCCCCTGGGTGCTCAAGGGAAAGGCCCGCTCCATACATGCTGCTTTCCGAGCCATCGTCCCTCCACATCTTCACCTAAAATGGCAAATCTGTTGGGATCGACCAGCTGGGAAGAGCCCCCCCCTATCCTTTCCGTCCCCTACTTCCCCTGGTGACCCTTACAATCTATCTTCCTTCTCCACCTATCTGCCCCATCTCCACCCACCAGTTTACTGGCCCCTTCCAGTACCTGCATTTCCCCCAGGTTTGCAAGTCCTGCAATGCTGCAAGTTTACCCCTTAGATTCTGTACCTCAGATTCAAATGGGCAACCCACTCACATCTGACACATACATAGGTCCCCTGGGGCGGCTCTCTCTCCAAGATCCCATCACATGCGGCAGATGCACATTGCGTCGGCCCCCAACAAAACTGTCCATAACTCAACAGCAATACACAGCAGAAGACAGCAGAGAAATAGTGTTGTTCTTAAACGCTTTCTTTGTTTTAAAAAACGCTTTTAGTTTTTTAAACGCTGTCAATTCCTCTTAAAAACGAAAAATCTCTTTAAAACAGGAAATCGCTCAGAGCTAATCGCTCATGGGACAGGCCTTAAATGAGGTTCAAAACCAACAAGCCAACAGGCCTCAGCCAATTTAAAACAATTAGTTACACCCCATCCAATCAGAGTAGAGAGAGAAAAAAAAAAAAAACCCTTTCCCTTGTCCTCCCTACACAGCCCCCCGCTCCACAGTATAACAGTGTTTTTAAACACAAGTATTTGTTTTAGTATCCAGTGCTTTGGTTTACTCAAACAATTCCTACCACCTTATTCAAGCAAGTAGTTAAAAAAAAATAAAATACACTAGTGATTAATTACTTACACAGGCACTCCTCCAGAAATAAATAGTGTTTGGTTAGTACATTTACTACTAGGCTGCAACCACAGTTAATAAACGCTTTAGTTTTTAACGCTCACTTCTCTTAAAAAAAAAATCTCTTTAAAACAGGAAATCGCTCAGAGCTAATCGCTCATGGGAAGTGCCTTAAATGAGGTTCAAAAACAGACAGTAAAGGTCCCATACAATAGGAGCAGACAGTAAAGGTCCCATACAGTGAGAACAGACAGTAAAGGTCCCATACAATAGGAGCAGACATTAAAGTCCCATACAGTGAGAATAGACAGTAATCGTCCCATACAGTGATAACAGACAGTATAGGTCCCATACAATAGGAGCAGACAGTAAAGGTCCCATACAGTGAGAACAGACAGTAAAGGTCCCATACAGTGAGAACCGACAGTAAAGGTCCCATACAGTGAGAACAGACAGTAAAGGTTCCATATAGTGAGAATAGACAGTAAAGGTCCACACAAATAGAAGCAAACAGAAAATATCCCATACAATAGGAGCAGACGGTAAAGGTCCCATACAGTGATAACAGAAAGTATAGGTCCCATACAATAGGAGCAGACAGTAAAGGTCCCATACAGTGAGAACAGACAGTAATTTCAATACAATGAGAGCTGACAGTAAAGGTCCCATACAATAAGAAGACAGTAAAGGTCCCATACATATTCTATCCTCCATCTCTAACACACTCTCTCTCTCTCTCTCCTCTCATCTCCTCTCTCTCTCTCCCTCTCCTCAGTCTCTGTCTTCTATCTCTCACACCACTTTCTCTCCTGCCAGTGTCTATTCTCTCTCACTCTACTCTCACTCTCCGCATTGGTATCAATTCCTCTCCATCCACTAACATACACACTCTCACGCATACTTATGATAAAGTTTTGATAAACTCTGATAAAGTGTTGGCACACAGATACTGATAAAATCATTGGCACAAACTCTGATAAAGTGTTAGCACACAGATACTGATAAAATCATTGGTACAAACTCTGATAAAGTGTTAGCACACAGATACTGATAAAATCATTGGCACAAACTCTGATAAAGTGTAGCACACAGATACTGATAAAATCATTGGCACAAACTCTGATAAAGTGTTAGCAACAGATACTGATAAATCATGGTACAAACTCTGATAAAGTTGTTAGCACACAGATACTGATAAAATCATTGTAGCAAACTCTGAAAAGTGTAAGCACCAGATACTGAAAAATCATTGGTACAAACTCTGATAAAGTGTTGTGCACCAGATACTGATAAATCATTGGCACAACTCTGATAAAGTGTTAGCACACAGATACGGATAAAATCATTTGCATAACCTCTGATAAGTGTTAGCACCAAGATACGATAAAATCATTGGCACAAACTCTGATAAGTGTTAGACACAGATACTGATAAATCATGGCATAAAACTCTGATAAAGTTTGGCACACAGACACAGGGTAAAATCATTGGCACAAACTGTGTAAAGTGTTGGGCACACAGATACTGATAAAATCATTGGCAACAACTCTGATAAAGTGTTGCACACAGATACTGATAAATCTTTGCATAAACTCTGATAAAGTGTATCACACAGATACGATAAAATCATTGGTACAAAACTCTGATAAAGTGTTAGCACACAGATACTTAAAAATCATTGGCACAAACTCTCTTAAAGTGGTTTACCACACAGATACTGATAAAATCATTGGCACAAACTCTGATAAAGTGTTAGCACACAGATACTGATAAAATAATTGCACAAACTCTGATAAGTGTTAGCACACAGATACTGATAAAATCATTGGCACAAACTCTGATAAAGTGTTAGCACACGATACTGATAAAATCATGGTACAAACTCTGTAAAGTGTTTAGCACACAGATACTGATAAATCAGGGTCCAAACTCTGATAAAGTGTGTAGCACACAGATACTGATAAATCATTGGCACAAACCTCTGATAAGTGTTAGCAACACAAGAATACTGATAAAATCATTGGCACAAACTCTGATAAAAGTGTTTAGCACACAGATTACTGATAAAATCATTTCATAAACTCTGATAAAGTTGTTGCACACAGATACTGATAAAATCATTTGCATAAACCTGATAAATTGTGTAGCACACAGATACTTATAAAATCATTTGCATAAACTCTTGATAAAGTGTTGGCACACAGATACGCTAAAATCATTGGCACAAACTCGGATAAGTGTTGGCACACAGATACTGGGTAAACCTTTCACAACTCTGATAAAGTGTTGGCACAAAGATACTGGGGTAATCATTGGCACCAAACTCTGATAAAGTGTTAGCACACAGATACTGATAAAATCATTTTCACAAACTCTGATAAAGTGTTAGCATACAATACTGCTAAAATCATTGTCACAAACTCTGATAAAGTGTTGGCACCACAGATACTGGTAAATCATTGCACAAACTCTGATAAAGTGTTAACACCAGATCACTGATAAATCATTGGCCAAAACCTGATAAAGTGTTAGCACACAGATACTGATAAAATCATTTTCACAAACTCTGATAAAGTGTTAGCATACAGATCTGCTAAAATCATTGGCACAACTCTGATAAGTGTTGGCACACAGATACTGTAAAATCATTGGCACAAACTCTGATAAGTGTTTAGCAACAGATACTGATAAAATCATTTGCATAAACTCTGTAAAGTTGTTAGCACACAGATACTGATAAAATCATTTTCACAAAACTCTGATAAATGTTTAGCAATACAGATACTGCAAAATCATGCACAAACTCTGATAAAGTGTTGGCACACAGATACTGGTAACATCATTGGCACAAACTCTGATAAAGTGTTTAGCACACAGATACTGATAAAATCATTGGCACAAACTCTGATAAAGTGTTAGCACACAGATACTGATAAATCATTTCACAAACTCTGATAAGTGTTAGCATACAGATACTGCAAAATCATTGCACAAACTCTGATAAGGTGTTGCACACGATACTGGTAAAATCATTGGCACAAACCTGATAAAGTGTTTAGCACACAGATACTGATAAAATCATTGGCACAAACTCTGATAAAGTGGTTGGCACCCGATACTGCCTAAAATCAATTGGCATAACTTGATAAGGTGGTAGCACACAGATACTGGTAAAATCATTTGCACAAACTCTGATAAAGTGTTTGGCACACAGATCCTGTAAAAATCATTGGCACAACTCTGATAACGTATGGCACACAACGATACTGGGTAAACATCATTGGTACAAACTCTGATAAAACTGTTGGCCACAGAATGTATCAATTAAACCAATACCATAATAAAACCCTAAACACAACACAACATAATACATACCAATCCAAGTAAAAAATAACCACAATATATACATACCAAATAAAAACCATAAAACAAAACCAATATACAGACAGGGCGGGGGGGCCCTTATTTCATACACTTCCGATATATATTTATATAACCTATACCCCGTTATTCATACACTGTACACGCTATAATATTATTATACCTCCTTATTTCCTACACTTGTACCATATATATTTATATACCTCATTATTATCATACACTGTACCATATATTTATTATACCCCTATTTCACACACTGTACCATATATATTTATTATACCTCCTCTTATTTCATCACTGTATACCATATATATTTATTATACCCCCTTATTCATACACGTACCATATATATTTATTATACCTCCTATTTTAATACACTGTACCATATATATTTATTATACCCCCTTATTTCATACACTTTACCATATTATTTATTATTCTCCTTATTTTCCATACCTGTACCCATTCTATTTTATTATAACCTCCTTATTTCATACACTGTACCATATATATTTATTATACCTCCTTATTTCATACACTGTACCATATATATTTATTATACCCCCTTATTTCATACACTGTACCATATATATTTATTATACCCCCTTATTTCAACACTGCACCATATATATTTATTATACCCCCTTATTGCATACACTGTACCATATATATTTATTATACCCCCCTTATTTATACCTCCTTATTTCATACACTGTACCATATATATTTATTATACCCCCTTATTTCATACACTGTACCATATATATTTATTATACCCCCTTATTTCATACCTGTACCATATATATTTATTATCCCCTTATTTCATACCTGTACCATATATATTTATATACCCCTTATTTCATACACTGTACATATATATTTATTATCCCCCTTATTTCATAACACTGTCCATATATATTTATTATACCCCCTTATTTCATACACTGTACCATATATATTTATTATACCCTCCTTATTTCATTCACTGACCATATATATTTATTATACTCCTTATTGCACATGTACATATATATTTATTATACCCCTTATGTCATACACTGTACATATATATTATTATACCCCCTTATTTGCATACACTGTCCATATTTTGATTTATTATAACCCCCCTTATTTCATACACTGTACCTATATATATTAGATACTCCTTAGTTTCATACACTGTACCATATATATTTATTATACCCCTTATTTCATACAGTGTACCATATAATTTATTAACCCCCTTATTTCATACACTGTAACCATATATATTATTATACACCCCCTATTTATTCATACACTGTACCATATATATTTATTATACCTCCTTATTTTATCACACTGTACCATATAAATTTATTATACCACCCTCCTTATTTGGCATACACTGTACCATATATATTTATTAACCCCCCTTATTTCATGCACTGTACCATATTATTTATTATACCCCCCTATTCATATCTACCTGTACCATATATATTTATTATACCTCTTATTATCATAAATACACTGTACCATATATATTTATTATACCTCCTATTTCATGCACTGTACCATATATATTTATTATACCTCCCTATTTCAACACTGTACCAATATATATTTATTCTACCTCCTTTTGCATACACTGTAACATATATATTTATTATACCCCTTATTTCATACACTGTACCATATATATTTATATACCATGTCATTATTAAAATACCACTGTATCATATATATTTATTATACCTCCTTATTTCATGCACTGAAACCATATATATATTATTATGATACCTCCTTATTTCATACACTGTATACCTATATATTTATTTAGACCCCCTTATATTTCATCCACTGTACCATATATATTTATTATACCCCCTTATTTCATACACTGTACCATATATATTTTATATAACTCCTTATTCATGCCTGTACCATATATATTATATATACCTCCTTATTTTCATACACTGTACCATATTATTTATATATTAATCCTTCTTATTGCATAGCTACACTGACCATATATATTGATTACCCCCTTATTTCATACTACCATATATTTATTATACCCCCTTATTTCATGCACTGTACCATATATATTTATTATAACCCCCTTATTTCATGACTTGTACCATATATATTTATTATACCTCCTTATTTCATGCACTGTACCATATATATTTTTATACCCGTCCTTATTTCATACACTGTACCATTATATTATTATACCTCCTTATTTCATACACTTACCATATCTATATTTATTATACCTCCTTATTTCATACACTGTACCATATAATTTATTATACCTCCTTATTGCATACACTCGTACACATACCATATATTTATTATACCCCCTTATTTCATACACTGTACCATATATATTTATTATACCCCTTATTTCATGCACTGTACTAACTCATATATATTTATTATATACCCCCTTATTCATCATTACACTGTAACCATCAATATTATTATATTTACTATCTTTTCTCACTGTATGGGATCTTTACTGTCTGTTCTCACTGTATGGGACCTTTACTGTTTGTTCTCACTGTATGGGACCTTTACTGTCGGTTCTCACTGTATGGGACGCTGTCTCACTATATGGGACCTTTACTGTCTGTTCTCACTGTATGGGACCTTTACTGTCTGTTCTCACTGTATGGGACTCTTACTGTCTGTTCTCAATGTATGGGACCTTTACTGTTGTTCTCACTAGGGACCTTTACTTGTTCTACTGTTGGGACTTACTGTCTTTTCTCACTGTATGGACCTTTACTGTTTGTTTCTCACTGTATGGGACCTTTTACAGCGTCTGTTCTCACTGTATGGGACTTTAATGGTTGTGTTCTCACTGTATGGGACTTTACTGTCTTCTCACTGTATGGGAACTTTAATGTCTGTTCCACGTATGGGACCTTTACTGTTCTCACGTATGGGACCTTTACTATTCTCACTGTATGGACATTTACTGTTTGTTCTCACTGTATGGGACCTTTACTGTCTGCTCCTATTGTATGGGACCTTTACTGTCTGTTCTCACTGTATGGGACCTTTACTGTTCTCACTGTATGGGACCTTTACTGTCTTCACTGTATGGGACCTTTACATGTCTGTTCTCACTGTATGGGACCTTTACTGTCTGCTCTATTGTATGGGACCTTTACTGTCTGTTTCAGTTATGGGACCTTTAATGTCTGCCTCCTATTGTATGGACCTTTTAGTCTGCTCCTATTGTATAGGACCTTTTCGGTTTTCCACTATATGGGACCTTTACTGTCGGTTCTCACTGTATGGGGACCTTTACTGTCTGTCTCACTGTATGGGACCTTTACTGTCTGTTCTCACTGTATGGGACCATTATTGTCTGTTCTAACTGTATGGGACCTTTACTGTCTGTTCTCACTGTATGGGACCTTACCGTCTGTATTCACTGTATGGGACCTTTACCGTCTGTTCTCCACTGTATGGGACCTTTACCGTCTGTTCTCACTTATGGGACCTTCCGCTGTTTTCACGTATGGGACCTTTACCGTCTGTTCTCACTGTATGGGACCTTTACCGTTTGTTCACACTGTATGGGACCTTTACTGTCTGTTCTCACTGTATGGGACCTTTACTGTCTGTTTTCACTGTATGGGACCTTTACTGTCTGTTCTCACTGTATGGGACCTTTACTGTTTGTTCTCCATATGGGACCTTACTGTCTGTTCTTACTGTATGGGACCTTTACTGTCTGTTCTCACTGTATGGGACCTTTACTGTCTGTTCTCACTTTATGGGACCTTTACTGTTCTCACTGTATGGGACCTTTACTGTTCTCACTGTATGGGACCTTTACTATTCTCACTGTATGGGACATTTACTGTCTGTTCTCACTGTATGGGACCTTACTGTCTGCTCCTATGTATGGGACCTTACTGTCGTTCTCACTGTATGGGACTTTACTGTTCTCACATAGGGACCTTTCTGTCTGTTCCACTGTATGGGACCTTTACTGTCGTTCTACTGAATGGAATTTACGTCTTTCTCACTGTATGGGACCTTTACTGTCTGTTCTCACTGTATGGGACCTTTACTGTCAGTTCTCACTGTATGGGACCTTTACTGTCTGTTCTCACTGTATGGGACCTTTACTGTTCTCACTGCATGGGACCTTTACTGTTCTCATTGTATGGGACATTTACTGTCTGTTCTCACTGTATGGGACCTTTACTGTCTGTTCTCACTGTATGGGACCTTTACTGTCTGCTTCAATTGTATGGGACCTTTACTGTCTGTTCTCACTGTATGGGACCTTTACTGTCTGCTCCTATTGTATGGGACCTTTTCTGTCTGCTCCTATTGTATGGGACCTTTACGGTCTGTTCTCACATATGGGACCTTTACTGTGGTTCTCACTATATGGGACCATTACTGTGGGTTCTCACTGTATGGGACCTTTACTGTCTGTTCTCACTGTATGGGACCTTTACTGTCTGTTCTCGCGGTATGGGACCATTACTGTCTGTTCTCACTGTATGGGACCTTTACTGTCTGCTCATATTGTATGGGACCTTTACTGTCTGCTCCTATTGTATGGGACCTTTACTGTCTGTTCTCACTGTAAGGGACCTTTACTATCTTTTCTCACTGTATGGGATCTTTACTGTCTGTTCTCACTGTATGGGACCTTTACTGTTTGTTCTCACTGTATGGGACCTTTACTGTCTGTTTTCACTGTATGGGACCTTACTATTTGTTCTCACTGTATGGGACCTTTACTGTCTGCTCCATTGTATGGGACCATTACTGTCTGTTCTAACTGTATGGGACCTTTACTGTCTGCTATATTGTATGGGACCTTTACTGTCTGCTCCTATTGTATGGGACCTTTACTGTCTGTTCTCACTGTAAGGGACCTTTACTATCTTTTCTCACTGTATGGGATCTTTACTGTCTGTTCTCACTGTATGGGACCTTTACTGTTTGTTCTCACTGTATGGGACCTTTACTGTCTGTTTTCACTGTATGGGACCTTTACTATTTGTTCTCACTGTATGGGACCTTTACTATTTGTTCTCACTGTATGGGACCTTTACTGTCTGTTCTTGTATGGGAGCAAGGTATCAAAGTAGAGGAGCACACTACTGCAAGTGAAAACTTCTTTAATAGTGCAAAAACAACAAAACTACAACGTTTCGGGACTTTGCGTCCCTTCCTCAGGTAGGGACCTTACTGTATGGGACCTTTACTGTCTGTTCTCACTGTATGGGACCTTTACTGTCTGTTCTCACTGTATGGGACCTTTACTGTTCTCACTGTATGGGACCTTTACTATTCTCACTGTATGGGACATTTACTGTCTGCTCACTGTATGGGACCTTTACTGTCTGTTCTCACTGTATGGGACCTTTACTGTCTGCTCCTATTGTATTTGACCTTTACTGTCTGTTCTCACTGTATGGGACCTTTTTACTATTGTTCTCACTGTATGGGACCTTTACTGTGTGTTCTCACTATAGGGATTTTACTGTCGGTTCTCAGTAGGGACCTTTACTGTCTGTTCTCACTGTATGGGACATTTACTGTCTGTTCTCACTGTATGGGACCATTACGGTCTGTTCTCACTGTATGGGACCTTTACTGTCTGCTCCTATTGTATGGGACCTTTACTGTCTGTTCTCACTGTATAGGACCTTTACTGTCTGCTCCTATTGTATGGGACCTTTACTGTCTGTTCTCACTGTATAGGACCTTACTGTTTGCTCCTATTGTATGGGACCTTTACTGTCTGGTAGTAAAGGTCCCATACAGTGAGAACAGACAGTAATGGTCCCATACAGTGAGAACAGACTTTTCTCACTGTATGGGACATTTACTGTCTGTTCTCACTGTATGGGACCTTTACTGTTTGCTCCTATTGTATGGGACCTTTACTGTCTGATAGTAAAGGTCCCATACAGTGAGAACAAACAGTAAAGGTCCCATACAGTGAGAACAGACAGTAAAGGTCCCAAACAGTGAGAACCGACAGTAAAAGTCCCATATAGTGAGAACACACAGTAAAGGTCCCATACAGTGAGAACAAATAGTAAAGGTCCCATACAGTGAGAACAGACAGTAAAGGTCCCATACAATAGGAGCAGACAGTAAAGGTCCCATACAGTGAGAACAGACAGTAAAGGTCCCATACAGTGAGAACAGACAGTAAATGTCCCATACAGTGAGAATAATAAAGGTCCCATACTGTCTGCTCCTATTGTATGGCTTTACTGCTGTCTCATGTATGGGACCTTATGTCTGCTCCTATTGTATGGGACCTTTACGTCTGTTCTCACTGTATGGGACCTTTACTGTCTGTCCTTATTGTATGGGACCTTACTGTCTGTTCTCACTGTATGGGACCTTTCTGTCTGCTCCTTGTATGGAACCTTTACTGTCTGTTCCTCACTGTATGGGGACCTTTACTGTCTGTTCTCACTGTATGGGACCTTTACTGTTGTTCACTGTGGGACCTTACTGTCTGTTCTCATGTATGGGACCTTACTTCTTCTCTCACTGTATGGGACCTTTACTGTCTCTTCTCACTGTATGGGACTTTACTGTCTCTCTCACTGTATGGGACCTTTACTGTCTTTTCACTGTATGGGACCTTTACTGTCTCTTCTCACTGTATGGGACTTTACTGTTGTTCTACTGTATGGGACCTGTTACTGTCTGTTCTCACTGTATGGGACCTTTACTGTCTGTTCTCACTGTATGGGACCTTTACTGTCTGCTCCTATTGTATGGGACCTTTACTGTCTGCTCCTATTGTATGGGACCTTACGGTCTGCTCCTATTGTATGGGACCTTTTCGTCTGCTCCTATTGTATGGGACCTTTACTGTCTGTTCTCACTATATGGGACCTTTACTGTCTGTTCTCACTGTATGGGACCTTTACGGTCTGCTCCTATTGTATGGGACCTTTACTGTCTGTTCTCACTGTATGGGACCTTTACTATCTGTTCTCACTGTATGGGACTTTACGTCTGTTCTCACTGTATGGGACCTTTACCGTCTGTTCTCACTGTATGGGACCTTTACCGTTTGTTCTCACTGTATGGGACCTTTACTGTCTGTTCTCATTGTATGGGACCTTTACTGATTGTTCACACTGTATGGGACATTTACTGTCTGTTCTCACTGTATGGGACCTTTACTGTCTGTTCTCACTGTATGGGACCTTTACTGTCTGTTCTCACTGTATGGGACCTTACTGTTTGTTCTCATGTATGGGACCTTTTACGTTGTTCTCATGTATGGGACCTTTACTGTCTGTTCTTTACTGTATGGAACCTTTACTGTCTGTTCTCACTGTTTGGGACCTTTACTGCTGTTCTCATGTATGGGACCTTATGTCTCACTGTATGGAACCTTTACGTCTCACGTACGGGCCTTTACTATTCTTACTGTATGGGACATTTACTGTCTGTTCTCACTGTATGGGTCCTTTACTGTCTGCTCCTATTGTATGGGACCTTTACTGTCTGTTCTCACTGTATGGGACCTTTACTGTTTGTTCTCACTGTATGGGACCTTTACTGTCTGTTCTCGCTGTATGGGGGACCTTACTGTCTGTTCTCACTGTATGGAACCTTACTGTTGTCTCACTGTATGGGACCTTTACTGTCTGTTCTCACTGTATGGGACCATACTGTCTGTTCTCAGTATGGGACCTTTACTGTCTGTCCTCTGTATGGGACCTTTACTTCTGTCTCACTGTATGGGACCATTTACTGTCTGTTCTCACTGTACGGGACCTTTACTGTCTTGATCTCACTGTACGGGACCTTTACTGTTGTTCTCACTGTACGGGACCTTACTGTCTGTTCTCACTGTACGGGACCTTACTGTCTGTTCTCAGTGTACGGGACCTTTACTGTCTGTTCTCACTGTACGGGACCTTTTACTGTCTGTTCTCACTGTACGGGACCTTTACTGTTGTTTCATGTATGGACCTTACTTGCGTTCTCACGTAGGGACCATTACCGTCGTTCTCACTGTTTACGGGGGGACACCAGGGACATTTTACCGTGCTTCCCATAAGTGCTGACTGGACGGGGGGTGTGGGCCCCTCCTAATAGTGACTCCCCCCTGCCCTCCATAGTACTCCCCCCTGCCCTCCCATAGTGGACTCCCCTCTAATAGTGGCTCCCCTGCCATAGTGCCATCCCCTCTAATAGTCCCACTCTCCCTGCCTCCCATAGTGACTCCCCTCTAAAAGTGACTCCCCTCTAATATGCTTATAAGGTTCTCATTCATCCAGTCATGGTATTCTGTTTTTGAATTCAATTGAATCTAACAGACTCCCCTCAATAGTGACTCTCCCGGCCCTCCCATAGTGACTCCCTCTAACTCCTCTGATAGTGACTCCCCCTACTCAATAGTGGACTCCCTCGTCCCCCCCATAGTGACTCCCCTCTATAGTGACTCCCTGTCCTGCCCTCCCTTAGTGACTCCCTTCAATAGTGACTCCCTCTAATAGTGACTCTCCTCCGTGCCCTCCCATATGACTCCCCTCTACTGATCTCCCTGACCTCCCATATAACTCCCTCCCAAGTGACTCCCCTCTAAAAAGTGACTGACTCCCCCTGCCCTCCCATAGTGACTCTCATCTCCCCTCCATAGTGACTCCCCTCTAATAGTGACTCCCCCTCCCATAGTGACTCCCCTCTAATAGTGACTCCCCCTGCCCTCCCATAGTGACTCCCCTCTAATAGTGACCTCCATGCCCTCCCATAGTGACTCCCCTCCCCATGGTGACTCCTCTGCCATAGTGACCCCCTCCCATAGTGACTCCCCTGCCCTCGCATAGTGACTCCCTGCCCTCCTATAGTGACTCCCTGCCCTCCTATAGTGACTCCCCTCTAATGACTCATGCCCTGGCTCCCATAGTGACTCCTCCCACGGTCGCTCTCCATTGACTGCCCTCCCATAGTGACTCCCCTCCCAATGCTGACTCCCTGCCCTCCATGTAACTCCCTAACCCCCCATAGTGACTCCCTCTCAATAGTGCTCCCCGCCATAGTGACTCCCCTCTAATAGTCACTCTCCCTGCCTCCCATAGTGACTCCCTCTATAAGTGAACTCCCTCCATAGTGACTCCCCACTAATAGTGACCTCCCTGCCCTGCCCTCATAGTGACTCCCCTCTTATGCGACTTCCCTCTAATAGTGCCTCCCTCCCTCCTCATGATCCTTATAAAGTGACTCCCCTCTAATAGTGACTCTCCCTGCCCTCCCATGTGACTCCCCCTAATTACCCCCCTCCCATAGTCATCCCCTCTAATAGTGCATCTCCTGCCCCCATAGTGGATCCCCTCAATAGGACTCCCCTACCCATAGTACTACCCCCTCCTATAGTGACACCCCTCTAAGAGTGACTCTCCCTGCCTCCCATAGTGATGTCCCCCCTCCCCAGGACTCCCCCTCTAATAGTACATCCCTGCCCTCCCAGTGACTCCCCTCTAATAGTGATTCTCCTGCGCTCCCATAGTGACTGCCCTTCCTAATAGGCTCCCCATACCCCCATATACTACCATCTAATAGAACTCTCCCCTGCCCTCCCACAGTAACTCCCTGCCCTCCATAGTGACTCCCCTCCCATAGTGACTTACCCTGCCCCCTATATGATCCCTCCCTAGTGACTCCCCTTATAGTGACTTTCCCCCTGCCCTCCCTAGTGATGCCCTCCCATAGTGTCTGTCCCTGCACTCCCTTAGTGACTGCCCTCCATAGTTGACTTCCCCTATCTCCTCGCCCATAGTGACTCCCTCTAATAGTGACTCCTCCCTGCCCTCCCATAGTGACCCCCTCTAATAGTTGACCTGCCCCCCATAGCCCTGCCCATCGTGATCTCCCTCTAATAGTGCTCCCCTGCCCTCCCAGTGACTCCCCCTCGGCAGAGTGAACTCTCCCCTACCCTCCCATAGTGACCTCCCCTCTAATAGTGACTCCCCCTGCCCTCCCAGTGACTCCCCTCTAATAGTGACTCCCCCTGCCCCTGCCCAGTGACTTCCCCTCCGGCCCATAGTGACTCCCCTCCCTCCCATAGTGTCTCCCTCTAATAGTTTGACCCCTGTGCTCCCCCCCTGACTCCCCTCGCATAGTGACTCCCCCTAACTACCACTCCCCATAAGTGATCTCCCCTCCGCATAGTGACTCCCCCCTGACCCTCCCATAGTGACTCCCCTATATGACTCCCCCTCCCCTCCTCAGTGCTCCCCTCGCATATTGACTCCCCCCCACCCTCCCCATGTGTACTCCCCCTAATAGTGACTTTCCTGCCCTCCCATAGTGACTGTGACTCCCTCTATAAGTGACTCCCCCTCCCATAATGACCCCCTCTATAGTGAATCCCCTCTTTGCCTCCCATGACTCTCCTCGCCCACATAGTACTCCCCTCTACCCTGCCCCCAGTGACTGCCTCTCTTTAGTGACTCCGTGCCCTCCCATAGTGGACTCCCCTCCATAGTGACTCCCCTCTAATAGTAACTCTCCCTGTCCTCCCATAGTGACTCCCCTCTAATAGTGACTCTCCCTGCACTCCCATAGTGACTCCCCCTGCCTTCCCATAGTGACTCCCCCTTTAATAGTGACTCCCCCTGGCCTCCCATAGTGATCCCGCCTCCTATAGTGACTCCCCTAGCATAGTGACTCCCCTCTAATAGTGACTCCCCCTCCTCATAGTGGACTCTCCCTGCCCCTATATAGGACTTCTCCTTCCCTGCCTCCCATAGTGACTCCTCCCATAGTGACCTCCTTCTAATAGTGACTCCCCCTGCCCCATAGTGACTCCCCTCTGATGTGACCTCCCGCCCTCCCATAGTGACTCTGCTTCCTGCCCATCCCATTTACTCCCCCTCTAATAGTGACTCCCCCTTGCCTCCCATAGTGACTTCCCCTTCTAAAGTGACTCTCCCTGCCCTCCCATAGTGACTCCCCCTGCCCTCCCATAGTGACTTCCCCTCTAATAGTGACTCCCCCTGCCCTCCCATAGTGACTCCCCTCCCATATGACTCTTCTGCTCCATAGTCGCTCCCTCAAGTGACTCCCCCTGCCCTCCATAGTGACTCCCTTCTAATAGTGACTCTCCCTGCCCTCCCATAGTGACTCCCCTTAAATAGTGACTCCCTGCCGTCCCATAGTGACTCCCCTCTAATAGTGACTCTCCCTTCCCTCCCATAGTGACTCCCCTGCCATAGTGACTCCCCCTGCCCTCCCATAATGACTCCCCTACATAGTGACTTCCCCCTAATAGGGACTCCCTGTCTCCCATAGTGACTCTCCTGCCCCTCCCCTAGTATGACTCACCCCCTCCCATAGTGACTCTCCCTGCCCTCCCATAGTGACTCCCCTAATATTGACTTTCCCTGCACTCCCTAGTGACTGCCCTCCACATAGTGTTTCCCCCTGCGCTCCCTTAGTGCTGTCCTCTCCTAGTTACCCCCTCTAATAGTGACTCCCCTCCCAGTGACAACCCCGCCATAGTGACCCCGCCCTGCCCATAGTGAATCCCCTCCCATAGTGACCTGCCCCTCGTATAGTGACTCTCCCTGTCCTCCCATAGTGAATCCTCTCCCAGAGTGACTCCCCTCTAATAGTGAGTTTCCCTGCACTCCCATAGGGACTCCCCTGCCCTCCCATAGTGACTTTTCTGCCATAGTGACTCTCCCTGCCCTCCCATAGTTACTACTCCTCTAAATAGTGGACTCAGCTCCCATAGTGACTCCCCTCCCAGTGACACCTTGCCATAGTGACTTCCCTCTAATAGTGACTCTCCTGCCCTCCTATATGACTCCCTCCCACCCATAGTGACTCTCCCCTGCCCCCCAAGTACTCTCCCTCTAATAGTGACTCTCTGCCCTCCCATAGTGAATCTCCCTGCTCCCATAGCTCCCGCCGCCATAGATGTCATCCCCTGGCAAGTGACAGTCCCTCATAGAGCGGGAGACTATTAGTATTAAACCGAGCAATGACTTGTTTGGCTGCAAATTAGAATTTTGGGATCAAATGTGTGTCACCAACATTCGGATATAAAAATGTCCCTGTTGGTTTATACCAAATACAGACAGCAGGCCCGGGGCACTAATGATGGTTTTGCAGTACAGTTATTATTTACAAGGTTATCTTTTGATCTGAACGTCTTATTACAAATCCAACACCGTAATCATTCCACCAGTTAGAGCGTGCAAACAGACAAAACAATATCCGGCAGAGGCGCCCATTTCCAACACAATTGTGTTCTGATTTCCAGTAGAAATATGGCAGCGGTTGTTAAAACACAAGTGACGTTTAAAACCTTGTCTGTATTAACGCTCTCTTCACATGTTTCATTCAAGGTGATCGGCCAGTGTTTGGTAAGTGTTTGGTATTGTACGGATACATTAAATTGATTGCTCCACCTGAAATACTAATATAGTTCGGGCTCTAGAAAGCCCTTTACATTGCAATTTGATTGATCTGATGCAGTGATGCCCGTTACGTGATTGCAGCCCGGAAGGGATTGTTGGTTAGGGGTTATAGAATGGTTGCTATAGAAAACGGCTGCTCAGTTCTATAAGCCTGATCTGTTGTACTTTGTCAATTAGTGACCCAGCATGGCAGATTGGCAAATCTCCAAACAGCGCATAATCTGTGATTAAACGCGTCTAGATTTCCCCAAAACCTATGGGTGACTATCTATCTGCGTGTAGCTTTAATGTTACTGTCTTAAAGAAAACTAAACCAACCAATATCAACTTTGTGTAAAGCAGCTATCAGGTTCACAGAATTTGCCTTGGGCTTTCAAAGTTAATTTTAAAGCTATTTACCTAAGCTATTTATTTTTGCAGCAACGGTGTATGCCAGCAGATCCCACGCTCTGCCAGTCCACCATCCATACATGTTTATATGGGTTTGGTGCCATTTAGAAAGGGACAGGACTATCACCACTTTTCTTCCTCCCTCCAAAACACTACATGACGGTTTATAAATGTTTAAGTGCCCATGGGCTCCAGCAAGTACTTAGTGGGCTCCAAACCATGGGTTTCGACAAAAGTGGTCATCAAAGTTTTGCTGACAATACCCACAATAAAAGGGAATTATCCTGATTAGAGATGTCCGAACTTCACAAAATCCGTACGCTCGAGGATCTGCTGAATTTTCAAAAAAATTCGAAAATCGCGAGTGGACCCGTTAAAATGAAAATATTCTCGAATTACGATTATTTTTTGGAAATTACGGGAATCTCGAATTCGAAAATTTTCAAAACGATTTCCCGAATACGAGTAATCCCTGTAATTTCGAAAATTTCGAAATATTTAATTACAAAAATAAAAAAGCCATCGTTATTTTCGAAAAATTTTAAAGTATGTATTTGACCATTTTCGAATGTATGTATTTTCGACAATTTCGAAAATACGAGAAATCTCAATTTTGAAAATTTTCGCAAATACGAGAAATCCGCGGTGGGAAGTCGAGCTGAAAATTCCGAAAAAATCCGCCGTTTGCGGAACGGGATAAATCCGCGGCGGATCCGGTTCGGATCCCGAACCGCCATCCCTAATCTGGATACTAGCCGTTATCTGTTATATTTATTATTGTGTCTTATCAGTGCTTCTCCTAAAATTGATAAATATAAAGAATAAAAACAATGATACAAATGCTGTGATTGTTCCAAGTCTTTGGGGCCCCTTTTTACGGAAATTTTTTCCATTTTAGCGAAAATCGTGGGCCCCAATCGCGAAAAATGCGCTAGTGTGGCTTAGCCCTTAAGTAGGGTTAAAAAAGAGTTGTAAATTTGGACTTGATGGACTTTATTCAACCAATTACATGTAAATGTGTATTGTCCCAGGTGCCCTGGTTTCATTCCCCCCTTAGTTCTGGCTGCTTCAATCCTTCCCATGATCATTAAAACTCCATAAATACAGATCTTCAGGGAGATGACAATTATTTTGTATTTCTCGTATTTCTTCCATTTTCAAACTATCATGCCAACTGTTTGTCATCTTCTCACCGCATGCAAACTGCAAAAAAAAAAAAAACAGTGACACATTTGCTCTGAAAATGGATGCAATGTGGCCACCCACTCCTCTGCTATTCTCAAGCGCTATCTGTAGCGGTTGATGTTAACGTTGCAGTGTGGTCGACCTTAAATCAGGTTTATTTGGGGATATTTGTTATTTATTGACTCTGATAATTAAACCACACTTGAAAAGGGTTCTTATACCCAAAATTGTGGGGTAATAAAGCAACGCCACATTTTGCAGCATTCCTGCCTGAGTGTTTCTCAAACATTTAATCAAGTGATGTTTGACTTATACATGCATTTGATAGATGTTCAGGTTGAAGAACTCTAACACCATTGTGTTTAAACCAGGGGACCTTTGTTTTTATATACATAATTCAACCTAATAGCAAATCAATGTACAAAGATGGTGTGGGTTATTTCTTTTTTTTCTTTGTTTAGTGACTAAATGGCTGCCCCTACTGCAAAGGAAAGACAAGGCATGCTGGGATGCAGAGACAAAATATGGCATTGCATGATGACAAATGAAGATGTTGCCTCAAAGGTGTCAGAAATTAAGGCATTGTTTGAAAAACCGCTGTCACAACATGGTTATGAAGTTAAACAACTTAGCTACACAAACATTAGCATTATTTATCTGGTGTGACCTTTCATTCTGTATACAGTGAAATAGCCTTTTATAATACAAAGGCTATGGATTTAGGATGGGTCAGGTACAGTGTCCTTATTACAGTCACTCAGTGGATGTTCTTTGAGTGACTTCTTGGTATTCTTGTATCTCCGCCTCCCTGTATTAGTCATTTATATAGGAAGCCCTGTTTATTGTTGACAGACAATGTTGGGTCCTTCTTTCCTTTTCAATAGGAATGGTAATTACAATTTATACACATAACAGGGATCCATATAAATGACTATACAGGGTGTCACTGATCCCGTTCGCTGGGCACGTGATCTGACCAATCAATCGTACTCTCCTGCCACCACTTCAAATTCTTAAGGGCATGTCCACCCCCCAAAACTAACTTTCTATATTTATTTGGCCCAATAAGTGCTCCAAAACAAACTTCACAGCATGTAAATCAATCCAGTGGTTCAAAAGTTATAGACCTTTGTAGCTGGCTAATCCTCGCAGCATGGACCAATACAGCGATGAACAGAGACAGGTTACATTACCTTGCCATCTGTTCTTTTCATGTTCTTGAGCATGTCTGTTAACTCCCAGCAGTGAGAACAGAGGAAGTTGCATCAGTAATGATCTGACCCCTGGATCCCGCCCTCTTTTTTCCTCTCAAACAAATCGCAGCTGTGTGTATGAAGAAATCCAGGATCAACATGCTGCAGCAAGCCGGCTCGAACCACACACACACCTCCGTGAATGCTGGTTGATTGGCTTCCGTCCAGCAAGGAAGAATTTTTTTTTTTTTCCAAGCTGCAGCTCGGGGTCACCTAAAGAGGAAGTGGGCGGAAGTGCAGCCTGATATATATCGTCATACATATAGGGCAAAGCAAATGATTTTTAGAAAAATGAACATGGAGTTTGAGGTTGGTGCTATTATAAAGAACATATAAAAAGTTATTTTTGGGTGGACATACCCTTAAGGCTTAAAGAGCCCACAAACACTCAACTCCACTGACTATGCCCACCCCTTCCTGGCAGCTAAATGGTTAACGCTACAACCATCACTCCAGCAACTAACTGGTTAATTAGCATCAATCCTTCTCAAGCAGTCACAAAGTTAATTAACATTTACACTAGCTAAGCATTCCATCTAACAAATACAAACTATCAGAGCTACTGAGTTCTTTAAGAGCATAAAGGCAAAACTTATTACATTTTTAGATTTATATCCAAAAGGTGGGACAGTGCAGATAATACAAAAATAAAGAAAATGGTGTTACAATAAAAATGACCATACAATAGGTACAACAGTTAATAAATAAAAGGATAAAAATATTCACATACCCTACTCACTAGAAGAAGTCCTGTGTCCCGGGGCGAGAAGGAATATTATCCATACACATTTAACATGTCCCCTCAGTATGAACACATTTAAAGGGGCTACAAGGATTTTAAGTCCATTGATGAACTCACCCCCCTCTGGGCTATGCATGAGGTGAGAGAGTGTCCAGGAATGTCCAGATGTACAACTTGTCACATCCTCATTCCCCCTCAGTTAGGCAGATTCCATATACTTTACAGTTTCGACAAGTCTTGTCCGCGTGTGTTTTTGCAGTAACTCTTGCTATTAACTGATTTTTAATTGATCAATTGGTGTTAGAAATAGCTCATATAAAAGCTAAAAACCCTCCCAAATAATATTTGTACTGGTAAAAAAATAGTTTCACTGAAAAAAGATTTATCATTTAATCAAGACAAAAATGTCAAAATGTTGCAAGACAAAAGTGTAGTCGCCTATACAGAAAATGATCTACTTTTACAGCCATCCAAAAAATGTCAGCCAAATTAAGTAGTGGTGGCTGTGAGATCCAATTTAATATCTAATTGTATGCCTTCCATGAACTTGAAGGACAGCGTCCTGCGTTTGGCAAGGATTTACAATGTATTGATGAAATCATCAGGAGTAGCCAAGAAAACAGTCTTTCATCGCCTCCTAGGGTTCATTCATATTCTTTGATTTCGTCTTCCATGCTTCCTCTTTCATCCTACCCCACATATGCTCAATGATGTTCATGTCGGTGACTGGGCTGGCCAATCCTGGACATCTGATCTTCTTCGCCTTAAGGACTTGTGTGGAGAGTGGAATATGGCGATGGAGCACCATCCTGCTGACGAATTGGCCTTTTTTTATGGTTGGGAATATATAAGGTAGCTAGATTTTCTTAGTATTTTACACTATTGATGTTGCCTTCACCCTGCAGATCCCTCGCACACCCCCATACTGGATGTAACCCCAGACCATGATTTGCTCCCACCAACTATACGGTTTTCTGGGTAAATCTCGCTCCATGCAGGTTCCAGTAGGTCTCTGCCATATCTGCAGCGACTGTGGGGTACTCAAAAAAGGATTCATCTGAAAAATCCACCCCTTTTGCCACTTTTCCATGTCCATCCTTTTAGCAGGCTGTGGAACTTGGCAAATGCCACACGGTTTTTTAATTGTCTTTGTTTATGTTCTGGCTTATGGCACTGATTCGACAATGGAGGCCATTTCGAGACAAATCCGACAAACTGTTCTGGTTGACCAGGATTTCAGATGACCAGGTCTCCTGGAGCTCTGCTGCAGTTGAAAATGGGCTTGCCTTGGATTTTCGACCAACAAACGGCCCTCTCGAGCAGTGTCTTGCGGGGTCTGCACTGACCTGGGCTTGTCAAAAACTTCTCCAGTCTTTCTTCAAATCTTTTCTTTATCCTTTGAACTTGATGCTGAGAGACATTGAGGTGTGCGCCACATCAGCAGTGGAATTTGGTCTTCAGCCTCTTGATAATCAACACTTTGTTCTCAGGGTGAATCTTAGGCATGTTTGCGAGGTCTATTTGCAGTTGATGTGAAGGTCTGGCTGGTACTGGGGTTCTTTTTATACCAACTGACCACCTAATTATTATAAATCCATATTAGTCACAGATGAAGCCCATATAATAAGCGGACAACACTTATGTCTTTGCAAAAATTGACTCAATGGGCTTTACCAAGCTGTGAATATTAGAATATTTTTTGTTAGCTTTGGTAATAATGTTTTAATGCAAAACGAAACTTTTGGGGTAAAATGAACTATGTTCTTGAAACAAATCTGTCATTAGAATTATTGTTAAGCGGCACTTCAGGTCTACGCGTACAAGCGACAAGACTTTTGTCAGAAACTGTAGATTTGTACATTGTACTGGGATATGGACCACATATTCCTTCTCCTGTATTAATTATAATTCCTACAAGTACCAAACATGACCTGTGTGTAATACATATTTCCCAGATATTAATAACTTGCCTTGGCAAGGGATAAGGCCTCCATGTTGGGTATCATTTAAATGGGGCCTGCCTTCCCATTCACAAATATAATATTGTTTCCATCTCACACAATTCCAGTACCAAAATACATTTATATACATGTATGGCTGCCTTTAGGGACCTTTTAAGGTATCCACCAGACCCCTAGCTGTAGAGAATTCCAGATACACGTTCGGACCCCACATTGTCTGGTTCCGTGCTTCACTAATCCTAATTAACAATAGGGCTGTTTCCAGGTGGAATGGCATTTTTTTGGTCTTTTGCAAGAACTAACACCAGTAACTAACCCATTCTTGCCAAGTCACTACACACTGTACAGACACAGGGTAGGGGAGAGTATAACATAATACACATGGGAAAGCGCTGTTAATAGTAACATAGTAACATAGTAATTAAGTTGTGAAAGACATTCGTCATCAAGTCCAACCATTCCCTTTTTTTTTTTTTTTTTTAACCCTACTAACAGTTGATCCGAGGAAGGCAAAAACCCCAGCTAAAAAAGGGGGGAAAAAATTCCTTCCTGACTCCAAACGCAATCGGAAAGTATCCTGGATCAACCAGATTATATGCATTAATACCAGTAATTCAAATATTTTTAGTTTTAGAAACTATCCAGGCTTTTTTAAGTTATTCAATGAACTTGCCATTACCACCTCTGCTGGAAGACAGTTCCACAGTTTCATCTACCGTTCTCACTGTAAAGAACCTCTCCTAACCTGAAGATAAACTTCTTTTTCTTCCAACCTTAAAAGGATGTCACGAGTCCTCTGATATGACCTATAGTGAACAATGCACCAGAGAGTTCACTGTATGGGCCATTATATATTTGTATAAGGTTATCATGTCCCACGAACAAACCGCCGCTTCTCCAATGTAAACAGCCCTAACTGTCTAATCTGCCTGCATATTCAAGCCCCTCCATTCCCTTATTAATTTAGTTGCCCTTCTCTGAACTGCCTCAATTTCCAGATGTCCCTTTTGTATATGGGATTCCAAAACTGCCCGCCTCAATTCCAAATGTGGCCTTACCAGGCTTAAAGAGGGAGAATAATATTTTTCTCTCTGATTTCCTCCCCTCTTTATACAAGACAATATCTTGCAGCTCTAGCTGTTGCTACCTGGCATTGTTTGCTACAGCTAAGTCTGTTATCTACCGAAACCCCCAAATCTTTTTCCATTTCAGATGCACTTAACACAGAGTTATTTATGGTGTGGTGGCACAGGGATATATTAAATCCCAAATGCATCACCTTACATTTATCAACATTGAATCTCATCTGCCATTCTGGCTGCCCATTTTGATAATCTATCTAGGTCTGCTTGCAGCCTTGCACATCATTGGAATTTCCCAAGCTCTGCATATTAGTGTCATCAGCAAACACAGAGACCTTGCTCTCAATGCCCCCTTCAAGGTCATTTTAAACGTAAACAGAGCGGCCCCCAGTACAGAACCTGAGGAACTCCGCTAGACCTTTAGCCCACATAGATGTAGCTCCATTAACCACCACTCTCTGGTTTGCGGTCCAATAACCAGTTCTCTATCCATGAACAATGTTTTCTTCAAAGGCCAACATCCTCAGTTTATACATTAGTCGCCTATGTGGCACAGTATCAAAGGCTTTGCAAATCCAAATATACCACATCCACAGCTGTGCCTGAAATCTAACTCTACTCACTTCTTCATAAAACCAATTAAATTTGTCTGGCATGATCTATTTCTCATAAATCCATGCTGACTACTACTAATAAGATGATGCTCTGGAGACAAAAGTCAAGGATATGATCCCTTAACAAGTTCCATCACTTCCCTACCACTGATGTTAGGCTTACAGGTCTATAGTTACCAGGCTGTGAACGACTACCTTTTGAATATTGGTATTACATTGGCTTTTTTCCAATCCACGCGGCACATCCCCAGACAAAAGCGAATCTGAAAAATGAAGACACGTGGTCTTGCGAGAATGAACTAACTTTTAAAATCTAGGATGCAATCCATCTGGTCCTGGCGCTTTATTGATGTAACTTTGTCTAATTGATTCGTACCATATCCCTCTGTTTCCAATGTGAAAACTCTTCATTTCCTCCCCTGCACATTGTTACATCCTACTGTAAGGATTCTCAACAGTAAAAAACCGATGTAAAAACGGTTTAGCAGATTAGCCTTTTCGCATCCTCTACAACACCTCAGCTCCATTATTTAATGGTCCCACATTCTCAGTCCTCATTTTTTTACCATTTATATACTTAAAAAACATCTTGGGGTTGACTTGCTTGTTCGGCAATCCGTATTTCATTTTCTATTTTAGCTAGTTTAATTGCTTTCTTGCACTCTTATTACAACTTTTGAAGTCCCTGTAGCTGTTCTGTGCCTTCTGCTTCAAATTTTAAAAGCCTTTCTTTTTTCCATTCCCCTTTTTACCTGGCATAACCATGCCGGATGGAACCTATTTTTAACTTGTTTCCTAAAGGTACGATTTAAATGTTATAGTATATCCCTTTAAAGTGGTCCACATCTGTCAGTATCTTACCGAAACATTCCCCCAGTCTATGAGCAGGAGCGATTCCTTTAAAGCATAAATTGCTTTCCTAAAGTTAAAAGTTTTGTTAAGCCAGTCACTTTAGTTTTCTTCTGCAACCTATATTAAATGACACTATATCATGTCACTATCTCTATCATTTTTTCTTTCTTTGTTTTTTATCCCTTTGCTTTCCCAGTTAACCTTCAGTCCCAAAATAATCAAAGCATAATTAACCATACCAATGTCATAACCACATGGGCACAACTTTTTGGGGCCCTTGCTTCCCTCAGTTTCATTAAACAATCCCTCCCCTTAAATGTCATTAAATAGTCTCATTATAATCAAATTCGCCTTCTAAGGGTGGAAGCAATCAACCTTTAAAGTGCAAGTGCTATAGTGATAAAAAGGATTACTAGCAGGGGCAATATATTAATTCAACATATGCAGCCCCATATAAATGACAATAATTAATATTACAATAAAGCAGTTTTAACATCTATAATAAAACACTATTAGAAAAGCTTGTGAGGTTCTCATTCACAGGTCATGGTATATCTGTTGTATTCATTAGATCAACTGGACTTGAAGTTTAGTTCTTGAAGACGTTTCGCTAGTCATCCCGAACTGGCTTTCTCAATTCAGAATGATTTTGTACAAGAATCTTTGGCATTATGTACCCTGGAAAATCCCTAGCATATCACGCCAATTGTTAATGGCGTGATTGGATTGTGGCTAGAGGTGTTTACAGGAACGCCCAGAGTAAGGGTCAAACATCATTGTAAATGGCAGACGTGGTGTCAAACCCCCCCACCTCATTTAGGCTTGGTTTCTTTATTTATACATAAGGCTCCTTAACACCTCTCTTGACAGTCCATGTTCCTTACGCCCTTAATACTTGGCTGTGATACCACACCAGTGATCTAATTGAATCAACGACATATTAGAAAAAGTATCAAAAATTATAAAAAAACGCCACCTACAGTGTAATACGGATTACTACTTCACTCGGAGTTCCGTGCCCTGTGGCCTCGTGCTTCTATATGTCATGGAACTCCTTGTGGGGCGAAGATCCTGTATTACACTGTAGCTAGCGTATTATCCCTATATAACATAGCTTGTGTTATATAGCTGTAAGGGTGCTCTATCTCCCTTAGTAAATTCCACAGCCCCAAATCATTGAGTGTTACAGCTTTTCCTGCACTCAATGACAATTCCCTGCTACAACGCATCCCCATTTTGGTTACAACAGCACCAATCTTTACATATGCAGCGCATATGCAGAAAAGGGGAGAGGGAAACTCTCATTGAGCCACAGGTTTTAATTACCTATAAGAAGTTTAGAAGACCTACAGAAAAAAATTACTTGCAAAGGGGGAAAGTTTCCTCAGATTCGAGAAGATTTTTTTTAAAAAAAGTGTAAAAATCCTTAAATATCCATATTAAAAACTAGTATTTGAGCTTTAAAAGGAATGGGTGTCACGATTAGTTTAGATCCAACAGAACTAGATATAATTTGTTGTTGTGTTAATGGAAATATTTTAACAGCAGGATTCTACTACATAATTTTTTTTATCTCACTTTATAATGTGCTTTTATATTTGCAGTTTATAAATAATGTTGTTGTTTGTTGTGTGAACAGATTAAACACTTGATAAAAGAAGAGACTACTTGAAAATTAAAGAAAAACTGCAAGCCAGAGAATATCACCCATCAGACAACTCAAAGACATCTTAAAGGACAATATCATGAACTGAATGCTAGGGAATTAGACCCCTTTTAATCATATGAGTGTAATGCAGCATTTCTAATTCAACCATATCTCTCACATGGAAATAATTATTAAGGCGCGGTATCGAAAACTTTTTGATACGGCCACATAAGTTCATACTAATGCAATGTATAAGAAGGGTGATAGTACAATCAAACGATTGGTAATTTTATGTCCGCAATCTAAGGTACACCTCGATAACAACGTTAAAGGCAAGTTTCGCAAAATAACAATCCGGGCCTTTATAACTGCATCCAGTGATGCATAATAATAAGATTCTAGGAAGGGGAAGAAGTAAACCCTAACAAAGCAACAAAGCATTTTATATCCATATTGGATTTTTATTATGTTACACAGCTTTCATTAAGCTTGTGTAGTAAATTGGGGTTCCAGCATATGATCCTCAAAATGTTTGAAAACAACACCCCGAAATCCATTGCTCGCCCTCTTCATTAGGAAATGCTGGGAGTTGTAGTTGTTTTCCATTATCTCTAGGGCCATGTTAGATTATCCTAAAATAAAGTTTGTATTCCTTTCTCCATGTTTAAAGGAACACTAACCCAAAAAACACTATGTGCCATCCGCAGGGAGGTGAGAACGCTTATTCTCACCTCCCTGTGAATAACATGACGCTCGGGGGACCTGGAACTTACCTTTACCCGCTGCTCCCACTCGCAGCCGCTTCTTCATCTGAAACAGCGTTCTCTCTCCCGATCACGGCCCTATCCTTTGTATTGGCGCCATGCCCTAGATAGGCACAGCGGTCGGGACAGAGCGGCTGTCAGTGAAAGCGCGGCAGTGGAGCGGCGTAAGTAAGTTCCAGGTCCCCGAGCGTCCTGTTATTCACAGGGAGGTGAGAATAAGCGTTCTCACCTCCTGTGAATAATAGAAACGGATGGCACTAGTTTATTTTATGGATGATGGGAGTTTACAATTTGAAATATTGAAAGTGTTTTAGAGGTCCCAAGCTGCATATCGAGTAGCAAGAATCTTCACTAGAAAACTTATTTTGCTTTTTGTATATCTGCCTTGGTTTTTATTGCCTACTAGCTGGTAGGGGTTAAAGTCGAGCTAAACAATATTAAATTGATTAGCGTGACTTTAACTCCAGAAAACAGCAATGCGGATCGGGTAAATTTACCCCATCATCTTTGTGCACCACAATAACTACCGAAAACCCAGCTCTTCTAATCTTTTAATACCCCCCACTCACCCAACCTTTATTGTTCATTTGCTCGCCACATGTTCTTGTTCCACCAATAGAAGGGTAGGTTTGCCATGATCCTTAGATGGCTATGTAGCCAAGGAAACCAAAATGTGCATACAACATTTCAAATATTTTTAGTTTTTGCAAAAATATAAAGAAACATGCTGGGGAACAAAAGATGATTTGGTAAAATTGCTATTTTAAGAAAAGATTTCAGTTTTACAAACTTTTGCACACCCACACATTTCTGTGCAAATCCCAAGCTTGGGCTTCGTTCACTCATTCACTGTGCATTTTGAGTGCATTTCTTTGCAAAAATCACAAGCTAGTGACGTAATGTGAAATAATGCACACAACTGGTTTAAAAGCATTATTATGGGATTTTTTTTTACCACCATTCCATTAACTTGATTGTTGTCCCACACGTAAAAATGCATGCTGCTGTGTGTCATACAGGCATTAATCAAACACAAATCTCAGTGACTCTTCTCTAATAGTGCTCCCCCTGCCCCCCCCATAGTGACTCCCATCTAATAGTGACTCCCCCTGCCCTCCCACAGTAACTCCCTGCCCTCCCCTAACTTCTCTATCTACCCCTGTGTAGTTAAACGTTCCCTCCCCCCATACCTAGTTTAAATCTCCTCCAACCCCTAGCCATCTTCTCCCCCAAAACAGTTGCCACCACCACCATTGAGGTGCAATCTCACTACTAAAGAGCCTGTAGCCAACAGAAAAGTCAGCCCAGTTCTCTAAAAACCCAAACCCCATCTCTTACACCACTCTCTAGCCACGCATTTATACTCCTGAGCACGTTGCCCCCCTCCCTAGCGTAGCACGTGGCTGGGTAGATTTCTGACATCACTACCCTGGAGGTCCTTGCTTAACTTGGCCGCTAATTCTCAGGAAATCATTTTTAGGACCTCACCTCCACCTCTAACTTTGTCATTGGCACCAATGTGAACCAAGACACCGCGGGTCACTCCCAGCCCCACCCAAAATACTGTCTACACGATCCACCACATGTCGAACCCTAGCACCAGGCAGACAACACACTGTTCGGCATGCAGGGTCCTGGCGACAGATTACCCTATCTACCCTTCTAATAATAGAAATCCCTACACACTACACTGTCTATCCTTCCTAGCCCCAGTTCTCCCTCCCTTGTATTGGAGATGGCCGTCCCTGGTGCTCAGGGAAGGCCCCCGCTCAGACATGCTGCTTCCGAGCCATCGTCCTCACCATCTTCACCTAAAATGGCAAATCTGTGGGATCGACCAGCTGGGAAGAGCCCCCCTATCCTTCCGTCCCCTACTTCCCCTGGTGACCTTACAAATCTATCTTCCTTCTCCACCTATCTGCCCCATCTTCCACACCCACAGTTTACTGGCCCCTGCCAGTACCTGCATTTCCCCCAGGTTTGCCAGTCCTGCAATGCTGCAAGTTATACCCCTTGATCTTACCTCAGATTCCCAAATGGGCAACCCACTCACATCTGACCAACACATAGGTCCCCTGGGGCGGCTGACTCCAAGATCCCTACAGCGGCAGGATGCACATTGCGCGGCCCAACAAAACTGTCCATACTAAACAGCCATACACAGCGAGACCACAGCAGAGAAATAGTGTGTTCGTAAACGCTTTCTTGTTTTAAAACGCTTTAGTTTTTTAACGCTGTCAATCTCTTAAAAACAGAAAAATCTCTTTAAAACAGGAAATACGCTCAGAGCTAATCGCTCAGGGACAGGCCTTAAATGAGGTTCAAACCAACCAGAGCCAACAGGCCTCAGCCAATTTAAACCAATTAGTTACACCCCCATCCAATCAGAGAGAGAGAGAACAAAAAAAAAAAACCCTTCCCTTTGTCCCTACCAGCCCGCGCTCCAGGTAACAGTGTTTTTTAACACAAGTATTTGTTTTAGTAATCCAGTGCTTATGTTTACTCAAACAATTCCTACCCACCTTATTCAAGCAGTAAGTAGTAAAAAAAATAAAATACACTGTGATTAATTACTTACACAGGCACCCTCCTAGAAATAAATAGTGTTGGTTTAGTAAATTTACTAGGCTGGCAACCACAGTTAATAAAACCAGTTAGTTTTAACGCTGTCAATTCTCTTAAAACAACGAAACATCTTTAACAGGGAATCGCTCAGAGCTAACGCTCAGGGAAGTGCCTTAAATGAGGTTCAAAAACAGACAGTAAAGGTCCCAGTACAATAGGAGCAGACAGTAAAGGTCCCATACAAGTGAGAACAGACCAGTAAAGGTCCCATACATAGGACAGACAGTAAAGGTCCCTACAGTGAGAAAGACACGTAATCGTCCACTAACGTGAGAACAGACAGTAGGTCCCATACAAAGGAGCAACAAGTAAAGTCCATACAGTGAGAACAGGACAGTAAAGGTCCCATACAGTGGAACGACAGTAAAGGTCCCATACAGTGAGAACAGACAGTAAAGGTCCATATAGTGAGAAAAGACAGTAAAGGTCCACATAGAGCAAAAGAGAAATTCCCATACATAGGAACAGACGTAAAGGTCCCATACAGTGATAAACAGAAAGATAGGTCCCATACAAATAGGAGCAGAGACAGTAAAGGTCCCATACAGTGAGAACAGAAGTAATTTCATACATGAGAGACTGACAGTAAAGGTCCCATACCATAGAAGACAGTAAGTCCCATACATATCTGCTATCCTCCATCTCTAACACACTCTCTCTCTCTCTCTCTCTCTCTCTCTCTCTCTCTCCCTCTCCTGCAGTCTCTGTCTTCTATCTCTCACACACTTTCTCTCCTGCAGTGTCTATTCTCTATCTCACTCTCTGCAATTGTATCATATCTTCACATACTGAACATACACACTCTACGCATATATGATAAGTTTGATAACACTCTGATAAAGTGTTGGCACACAGATACTGATAAAATCATTGGCACAAACTCTGATAAAAGTGTTACACACAGATACTGATAAAATCATTGGTCAAACTCTATCAAAGTGTTGGCACACAGCAACTGATAAAATCATTGGCAACAAACTGCTGATAAAGTGTAGCACACAGATACTGATAAAATCATTGGCACAAACTCTGAAAAGTGTTAAGCACACAGAATACTGATAATCATTGGTCACAACTCTGATAAAGTGTTAGCACACAGATACTGATAAAATCATGGTACAAACTCTGATAAAGTGTAGCAACACAGATACTGATAAAATCATTGTACAAAACTGACACTGATAAAGTGTTAGACACAGATACTGATAAATGCATGGCCAAAACTTGAAAATGTTAGCACACCGATATGATAAAATCATTTGCATAAACTCTGATAAAGTGTTAGCACCAACAGATACTGATAAATTCAGTAGGCACAAACTCTGATAAAGTGTTAGCACACAGATACTGATAAAACATTGCATAAACTCTGATAAAAGTGTTGTGCACACAGACAATGGTAAAATCATTGGCACAAACTGATAAAAGTGTTGGCACACAGATACTGATAAAATCATTGGCACAAATCTGATATAAGTGTTCAGCACACAGTACTGATAAAATCATTTGCATAAACTCTGATAAAGTGTTAGCACACAGATACTGATAAAATCAATTGCTACAACAATCTGATAAAGTGTTAGACACACAGATACTGATAAAATCATGGCACAAAATCGATAAAGTGTTAGCCACACAGATACTGTAAAATCATTGAGCCACACAACTCTGATAAAGTGTTGCACACAGATACTGATAAAATCATTGCACAAACCTCTGAGTAAGTGTTAGCACACGATACTGATAAAATCATTGGCACAAACTCTGAAAAGTGTATAGCACACCGTAATCTTGATACAAATTCCGTTGGTACAAACTCTGATAAAGTGTTAGCACACAGATACTGATCAAATCATGGTACAAACTCTGAAGTGTGTAGCACACAGATACTGATAAAATCATTGGCACAAACTCTGATAAGTGTTAGCACACAGTAATGATTAAATCATTGGCACAAACTCGATAAAGTGTTGCACAAGATACTGAGTTAAAATCATTTGACAAAACTCTGATAAAGTGTTAGCACACAGAGATGAAAATCTGTCAATAACCTCTGATAAAGTGTTAGCACACAGATACTGTATAAAATCATTTGCATAAACTCTGATAAGTGTTGGACACAGATCTGCTAAAATCATTGGCACAAACTCTGATAAAAGTGTTGGCACACAAGATCTGGTAAACTTTCACAACTCTGATACAGTTGGCACAAAGATGAACTTGGCCACACCTGATAAAGTGTTAGCACACAGATCCGATAAAATCATTTTCACAACTCTGATAAAGTGTTAGCATACAGATACTGCTAAAACATTGCACAAAATCTGATAAGTGTTGGCACACAGATACTGTAAAATCCTTGGCCCCACAAACTCTGATAAAGTGTTAGCACACCAGATACTGTAAAATCCTATGGCAAAACTCTGATAAGTGTTAGCACACAGATAATGATAAAATCATTTTCACAAACTCACTGATAAAGTAGTTAGCATACAGATACTGCTAAAATCATTGGCACAAACTCTGAATAAAGTGTTGGCACACAGATACTGGTAAATATCATTGGCACAAACTCTGATAAGTGTTTAGCACACCGCCACACAGATACTGATAAAATCATTTGCATAAACTCTGATAAAGTGTTAGCACACAGATACTGATAAAATCATTTGCATAAACTCTGATAAAGTGTTGGCACACAGATACTGCTAAAATCATTGGCACAAACTCTGATAAAGTGTTGGCACACAGATACTGGGTAAATCCTTTTCACAAACTCTGATAAAGTGTTGGCACAAAGATACTGGGTAAATCATTGGCACAAACTCTGATAAAGTGTTAGCACACAGATACTGATAAAATCATTTTCACAAACTCTGATAAAGTGTTAGCATACAGATACTGCTAAAATCATTGGCACAAACTCTGATAAAGTGTTGGCACACAGATACTGGTAAAATCATTGGCACAAACTCTGATAAAGTGTTAGCACACAGATACTGATAAAATCATTGGCACAAACTCTGATAAAGTGTTGGCACACAGATACTGCTAAAATCATTGGCATAAACTATGATAAGGTGTTAGCACACAGATACTGGTAAAATCATTTGCACAAACTCTGATAAAGTGTTGGCACACAGATACTGATAAAATCATTGGCACAAACTCTGATAAAGTATTGGCACACAGATACTGGTAAAATCATTGGTACAAACTCTGATAAACTGTTGGCACACAGATACTGGTAAAATCATTATACCCCCTTATTTCATACACTGTACCATATATATTTATTATACCCCCTTATTTCATACACTGTACCATATATATTTATTATACCTCCTTATTTCCTACACTGTACCATATATATTTTATTATACCTCCTTATTTCATACACTGTACCATATATTTTTTATTATACCCCCTTATTTCACACACTGTACCATATATATTTATTATACCTCCTTATTTCATACACTGTACCATATATATTTATTATACCCCCTTATTTCATGCACTGTACCATATATATTTATTATACCCCCTTATTACATACACTGTACCATATATATTTATTATACCCCCTTATTTCATGCACTGTACCATATATATTTATTATACCCCCTTATTTCATACACTGTACCATATATATTTATTATACTCCCTTATTTCATATACTGTACCATATATATTTATTATACCCCCCCATAGTATCCCATATATTTTTACCTGTTACCTTTAATTTAGATTCCCCTGGATTAAAAAATAATTCTCTTTCCATTCATTTCCCATTACTTTTATTCCTTTTTTCCTGGTCGCTCTTTCATTCTGTCCTTATTCCTTTTAGATCCTACTTAAATTCTCTGTTCCAGGGATCCTAAGTATATGGATTTCATCACAGTGGGTTATGAAATCCATTGTGGGTAGTGTACTTGCATGTGCCAAATAATTTGCATTGGTAAAACTTGCCCTTTAAATAATTGTTTGTTGCTTGAGAAAGGGGATGGTAAACCCCGAAACATTCCAGCCGCAGTCATGTCACGTGTGATGATTTGTGAATAAATGAGTGTCTTTATAATCCCTTTTTCTATATACATTTAAAGGGACACAGACTTCCCCTTTAAGGTAGGTGCTTTAGGTAAGGGTTTTAGTATACATTACTGTGATCACATGAATGAAAAGCCTTCATTCAGATCAGTAGCACTTCCGCTAAATGTAGTTGTAAATTAGCCTAATTGGAGTGCTTCCACTATCCTTGTATTGTATGTATTTATTGGGAAGCCAGGTCAAACTTCCATGTGCTAATAGCACCCCCAACACGCCCCTTTAATGGGAGGTCCTATGCCTTTAATATAAAGCACTGGATGGATGGCCTCTTCCCTCATTTTAAAAAGCCAAAGGGCTGGGGGGGGAGTGAGAAAGCCTGTTATATGGATCCAGTGCACAACTATGAGAAATGCAAAAGTTTGCTAATGGTAATTGAAGTAAAAAAAGGTTAGAAGTTAGGACCTTCCAGACTGGGGTTACCTTGACATGGTTGGAAGGCTTTTCATTCATGTGATCACAGTAATGTATACTAAAACCCCTTTGTTTATAAAGTATGCCAGTGTGCAGATAATATGATATTGTATGGGGCCCAGGAATGTGCATTGATTATCTTTTCTATGTTTGTATAAATGTTTGACCAGATCAGTAGCACTTCCGCTAAATGTAGTTGTAAATTAGCCTAATTGGAGTGCTTCCACAATCCTTGTATTGTATGTATATATATATATATATTATTTTTTTTTTTTTACAAAACAGAAATAATGTTCTTGTAGCTTTAATTATTTTTCAATTTTATCTTTACTGTTCCTTTTGGGTTTTACTGTACGTGCTACCAAGTTAAATTAGTGAAAATAATATCAGTCGCTCAATTTTTGTGTGTAGACTTTTCATAACGGACAAAACCAAAAACTGCTCATTCGTGAAATGAAATTTGCTTTTATCTCGCCACTAAAATTCTGCCTAATTCCTCGCACAAGAGAGAGACGTTGCCTGCTTTTGTTAGCGGCCCGACCTCCATGTTTCCTGTACATAGAGCAAGATGTTCATTTGATAAACGACTCCGCCAGAAAAGTCTAATTAAGTTGATTAGTAGGAAAGACGATATAAAAGTTTGTTGTTGGGACGACGAGTTTTTTATACTTTACAGTGAGGAAAATTTGAGCTTTACCTTCAAGAAAAAACAGCGTATAATAAATAATTCACCCCCTACTGTAAAATATAACAATATTAAGCTACCGAGGAGTTCTGTGTCCACAGAAAAGGACAAGGCTGCAGGTCAATTTATTTAGGTAGTGGGACACATGTAATGTGACTTCTAATATCCATATAGTTAAAGTACTTTACAAGTTAAACAGATTTCAGTCCGTTGTGATGCTGATGACATAGTTAAACACTGATTATAACTGATGACAAAGCTAAGCACTGTTTATAACTGATGACATATCTAAACACTGATTATAACTGATGACATAGCTAAACACTGATTATAACTGATGACAAAGCTAAGCACTGATTATAACTGATGACATAGCTAAACACTGATTATTACTGATGTCATAGCTAAACACTGATTATAACTGATGACAAAGCTCAGCACTGTTTATAACTGATGACACAGCTAAACACTGATTATAACTGATGACATAGCTAAACACTGGTTATAACTGATGACATAGCTAAACACTGATTATAACTGATGACATAGCTAAACACTGATTATAACTGATGGCATAGCTAAACACTGACTATAACTGATGACATAGCTAAACACTGATTATAACTGATGACATAGCTAAACACTGACTATAACTGATGACATAGCTAAACACTGATTATAACTGATGACATAGCTAAACACTGATTATAACTGATGGCATAGCTAAACACTGGTTATAACTGATGACATAGCTAAGCACTGTTTACACCTGATGACATACCGTATATACTCGAGTATAAGAAGAGTTTTTTATTTTTTAAAATGCGTCTGAGAAGCTAACCCCGGCTTATACTTGAGTCAGAGCAGTTACTAGGAATTATTGCTGCATGCTACCCCTTTAAGGCAGCTAGGGACAATTAGAGAAGGGCATTCGGGTGCCCCCCTAGCCCCCCTGATCCCCCATCAGTAAGAGAGACAGGCTGCATTACAGGCTATAGTAAGCTGTCAGTGAATGACAGAAAAAATCCTGTTTGTGAATGGAACTCTGAGCTCCATTAACAAATACTATAGTAAGCTAAGTCTTTGCTACTTAGTAAAATAGACAAGGCAGCTAAAAAGCTAAAGCAATGGTGGGCCAAAAGGAGCAAAAAGCCCCCACAGAGCATAAAACCCTGAAGCAGAGCCTTCTTATAACAGAAGGCATCTTGCAGTCTCATGCTATATGAATAGCATTGCCCACAAAATCTAAGAAACAAGTAATTTCTTACTCCCAGATTCCCCTGAGTAAGTGGTGGAGATATGCAAAATATCTCCATTATGTCCTATGGCTAATGCCTATGTCCAGAGCCACTGGCTTATTAACATGCAATACAGCCTATGGTATAGTGCCAATCATCTGACCTGCAGACATGACGTGTTTCGATCTTGTTAGATCTCATCAGTGCAAGATACAGGTTCATAATCTACTTAGCAAAGACTTAGAAAAAAATGGGGTCAGAGCTCAAAATAAGTTTTGATCACCTAGGGCGATATTTATAAAACCTCGCTATCATTATCGCAAAAATAACGATCGTTATCGGTAAATACCGATCGTTATCGTAAAATAACGATCGTCATTTTCCGATAACGCTCGGTATTTACTGATAACGATCAGTATTTTACGATAGCGATCGGTATTTTGCGATAACGATCGTTATTTTTGCGATAACGATAGCGAGGTTTTATAAATATCGCCCCTAATTTTTGATCTTTGCCAATGAATGAAAAATCACTTCCTGGAAAATTTGATCCTGGAAGTGATTTTCCCGATCGGATTTTGACTTAGAAAACGTAATTTACTCCAAGTTCGTTATCATTCCCTAAGATGATCTGATGATTATCTTTGGGAATGTTAAAAAAAATAAAGTGAAATTCACATGCAAAAAAACCTTAAAGTGATACACACCCCTTTCCCTCCTACAATAAAGCTATAGCGTATGTGGCCATGGGGGCAGTAATAATGTCATAATGTCTACACTCGGGTTATAATTGAGGCAATCAGTTTTACTAGTTTTTTTAGGTAAAAATAGGGCCTATACTCGAGTATATAATGTAGATAAACACTGATTATAATCGATAACATAGCTAAACACTGGTTATAACTGAAGACATGGCTAAACACTGATTATAACTGATGACATAGCTAAACACTGATTATAACTGATGACAAAGCTAAGCACTGTTTATAACTGATGACATAGCTAAACACTGATTATAACTGATGACATAGCTAACAACTGATTATAACTGGATATACATGACGCTAGAAGCACTGATTAAACTAGTGACATAGCTAAACCTGATTATAACTGATGACATAGCTAACACTGATTATAACTGTGACATAGCTAAACACTGATATAACTGATGACATAGCTAAAACTGATTATCACTGATGACATAGCTAAACACTGATTATAACTGATGTACATAGCTAAACACTGATTATAACTGAGTACATAGCTAAACACTGATTATAACTGATGACATAGCAAACACTGACTATAACTGATGACATAGCTAAACACTGATTATAACTGATGCATAGCTAAACACTGACTATAACTGATGACATAGCTAACACTGATTAACTGAACATAGCTAAACATAGACTAACTACAATTAGATATAACTGATGACATAGCAACACTGATATACTGATGCCATAGCTAAACACGATTATAAAATGACATAGCTAAACACTGACTATAACTGATGACATAGCTAAGCACTGTTTACACCTGATGACATACCGATATACTCGAGTAAGAAGAGTTTTTTATTTTTAAAATGAGCTGAGAAGCTAACCCCGGCTATACTTGAGTCAGAGCAGTTACTAGGAATTCTGCTGCATGCTACCCCTTTAAGGCAGCTAGGGGCAATTAGAGAAGGGCATCGGGTGCCCCCCTAGCCCCCCTGATCCCCCATCAGTAAAGAGACAGGCTGCATTACAGGCTATAGTAAGCTGTCAGTGAATGACGAAAAAATCCTGTTGTGAATGGAACTCTGAGCTCCATTAACAAATACTATAGTAAGCTAAGTCTTTGCTACTTAGTAAAATAGACAGGCAGCTAAAAAGCTCAAGGAATGGTGGGCCAAAAGAGCAAAAAGCCCCCACAGAGCATAACAATGAACAGAGCCTTCTTATAACAGAAGGCATCTTGCAGTCTCATGCTATATGAATAGCATTGCCCACAAAATCTAAGAAACAAGTAATTCTTACTCCCAGATTCCCTGAGTAAGTGGTGGAGATATGCAAAATATCTCCATTATGTCCTATGGCTAATGCCTATGTCCGAGCCACTGGCTTATTAACATGCAATACAGCCATGGTATAGTGCCATCATCTGACCTGCAGACAGACGTGTTTCGATCTTGTTAGATCTCATCAGTGCAGATACAGGTTCATAATCTACTTAGCAAAGACTTAGAAAAAATGGGGTCAGAGCCAAAATAATTTTGATCACCTAGGGCGATATTTATAAAACCTCGCTATCATTATCGCAAAAATACGATCGTTATCGGTAAATACCGATCGTTATCGTAAAATACCAATCGTTATCAGTTAATACCGAGCGTTATCGAAATGCCGATCGTTTTTACGATAACGATCGGTATTTACCGATAACGATCGTATTTTTGCGATAACGATAGCGAGGTTTATAAATATCGCCCTAATTTTTGATCTTTGCCAATGAATGAAAATCACTTCCTGGAAAATTTGATCCTGGAAGTGATTTTCCCGATCGGATTTTGACTTAGAAAACGTAATTTACTCCAAGTTCATTATCATTCCTTAAGATGATCTGATGATTATCTTTGGAATGTTAAAAAAAATAAAGTTGAAATTCACATGCAAAAAAACCTAAAGTGATACACACCCCTTTCCTCCTACAATAAAGCTATAGCGGTATGTGGCCATGGGGCTTAATAATGTCATAATGTCACACTCGGTTATAATTGAGGCAATCAGTTTTACTAGTTTTTTAGGTAAAAGGGCCTATACTCGTAGATAATGTAGATAAACACTGATTATAATCGATAACATAGCTAAACACTGGTTATAACTGAAGACATGGCTAAACACTGATTATAACTGATGACATAGCTAAAACGGGTTATACTGAAGACATGGCTAAACACTGATTATAACTATAACATAGCTAAACACTTATTATAACTGATGACATATCTAAACTGATTACACTGTGACATAGCTAACACTGATTATAACTGATGACATAGCTAAACACTGATTATAACGATGAACATGAAGCTAAACACTGATTATAACTGATGACATAGCTAAACACTGGTTATAACTGATGACATAGCTAAACACTGGTATAACTGATGACATAGCTAAACACTGATTATAACTGATGACCATAGCTAAACACTGATTATAACTGATGTCATTGCTAAAAACTGATTATAACTGATGACATAGCTAAACACTGGTTATAACTGATGACATAGCTAACACTGATTATAACGATGATATAGCTAAACACTGATTTAACTGATGACTAGCAACAACTGATTATGACTGATGACATAGATTTCATCAGTTATAAGGTGGCTAGCTAAGAAAGGTGTCATGCATTGCATACAAAAGTCAGTCTCTTTGCAATATAAGTACAGAGAATGTTGACCCTGTATTATGAGACCATTCCAAACAAACCCTAGTTCCTTATATGTATGGTAAGGAGATGATGCCATGTAGTAGTTTGTGTAGTTTAAGCTATGAGCTGTAACCTGCTGTCAAATTGTCTCATAAAATGAATTGTGTTCAGTTTTCAGGATCAGTTAAAATGGTTATGACTAAAAGTATTTAAATTCCTGTAAATAAATTCTTTATAGGTCTTTATTTAGAATGTATTCTTTTATGGTGCCACTAGATAGAGCTAGTGAATACAAGACAAATTTTCCTATTTTAAAAAAGATGATTAAAAATTATTTATTTTCAGAATTTTGTTCTTTTTTTTTTTAGATTAGACGTTCCTTAAAATTCCCATGATCGGGAGGGATTGTTTGTTAAGTAAAAGCCTCTAGAATAGTTTTTGTTATTGTTTGTACACATGCCATATTCATAAGGTGCGGTTATCACTTTAGCGATACAGCGCCTTTAACGATCGGTTTAATGGGTTTTAAATAAACCCAATAGCTCAGGTTCTAAATAAACCCAAGCTGCGAGTTGTAAATAAACCAATAGCTGCGGGTTGTAAATAAACCCATAGCTGCGGGTTCTAATAACCCAATAGCTGCGGGTTCTAAATAAACCCAATGCTGCGGGTTCTAATAAACCCAATAGCTGCGGTTGTAATAAACCCATAGCTGCGAGTTGCAAATAAACCCAATACTGCGGGTTCTAAATAAACCCAATAGCTGTGGGTTCTAAATAAACCCAATCTGCGGTTCTAATAAACCCAAGCTGCGAGTTCTAAATAAACCAATAGCTGCAGTTCTAATAAACCCAATAGCTCGAGTTGTAAATAAACCCATAGCTGCGGGTTCTAAATAAACCCAATAGCGTTGGTTTCTAAATAAACCAATAGCTGCGGTTCTAAATAAACCCAATAGCTGCGAGTTCTAAATAAACCACAGAGTCTGCGGGTTCTAAATAAAACCCAATAGCTGCGGGTTCTAAATAAACCCATAGCTGCGGTTCTAAATAACCCAATAGCTGAGGGTTCTAAATAAACCCAATAGCTGCGGGTTCTAAATAAACCAATAGCTGCGAGTGCAAATAAACCCAATACTGCTGGTTCTAATAAACCCATAGCTGCAGGTTTCTAAATAAACCCAATAGCTGTGGTCTCTAAATACCCAATAGCTGACGGGTTCTAAATAAACCCAATAGCTCGGTTTCTAATAACCCAATAGCTGCAGTTCTAAATAAACCCAATAGCTGCGGGTCTAAATAAACCCAATAGCTGCGGGTTCTAAATAAACCCATAGCTGCAGATTCTAAATAAACCCAATAGCTGCAGGTTCTAAATAAACCCAATAGCTGCGGTTGCTAATAAACCAAGCTGCGGGGGTTCTAAATAAACCCAATAGCTGAAATCCAAAAGTATTTCTCGTTTTTATAACTCCGCTATTGGTCAATTTTACACCGTGGCTGTTATGAATCATTATTGGTATTTGTTATATAAATAAGCATTTGTATTTATTTTACTAATAATAATTGTATTATTTACACCCATGTTGTGATATTTCACGAGGCAATAAACACAGTTCACCATCGTAGGCTTGTTAGATACTGCAAACCGGAGGTAGGTAGGCACTGGGGATTCACAAGGTTGCCCCTTTAATCCTGGATACATACACAATCACTATGTATTTCCTTTAGCCTGATGCAGCCTGCGTTGGTTTCCTTGGGATGGAAATTATACAAACATAGACCATTGTTCTGTACTAACGTCACTTAATAAAGTTTCAAACCCCAACTAGTCCAATAGTGAATTAGTCTAAACTTAGGGCCCTATTTGTAGACGCGCGATATCGCTAATTTACGAAAGCGGCCATAAATGTACAGCAGCGGTCGTACATTTACACCGAACTTGGTCATAGAATACCGCAATGGATATTCTATGGGGATTGCGGTAAATTTACGATCGTTATTGCATTTCCAATCGTTATCATTAATTTGACTATCTCCTTCCAGGAACTCATAGAATTTTACTAATATCTGCAAATATTTCAAATCGTAATGTTTTTATAATAAGATATATAAGCAGTGTTAGTATTATATGTATTATTATTCATGGCCAGTAGAGGTCACTATGCTGCTGCACAAAGAAATGTTCAATATTGTCATGTTTTCATAATAAGAGGCACCGTAGCACAGAAATCATTAAATTCATGTTATCGAGCAAATATATAAACCACATTATAGGAAAAGTGCGATAATACTGGTTTATAATAGTGCTAAGGTTTCTAATGGTACTTTATAAAGACATCATTATTTTACAGCCGCAATTGATTTTAGGGCAGTGGCCATAATTACCGCCACAATCGTTAATATCACGCCAAATCCGCGCCTTAAATAACATATATATAAATATGTTCCTTTAGGTGTATTTTGACATTTCCAGAATTGTTCCAATTTTAAAAGACATGTCAACCCCTAGAACAGAATCCTGTACTTATGCTCCCCATCCCCTAAACCCAAGATCATTCTAATTACTTACCTACCCATGGTCCTGAAGCCCATAAACTTACCTTTCTTAGGCCCCAGTTCACCAGCCAGTGATAAGTCAGTCCTCCAGTTTAACAATCAGTTGTTAAGTCAGCTTCCAGTTCAACATCAGTGTCAGACAGTCCTCAGTTTAACAGTCCCCGTACCAACCAGAACTACAGTATATGTATAATACAGTAATTCTCAATATTATATAGTATCCCCGTACCAACCAGAACTACAGTATATGTATTAATACCTATTCTCAATATTATATAGTATCCCTATCCACCAACCAGAAATACAGTATATGTATAATACCAGTAATTCTCAATATATTAGTACCCCGTACCAACCAGAACTACAGTAACTATGTATTAATACTGGTAATTCTCAATATTATTAGTATCCCTATACCAACCAGAACTACAGTATATGTATTAATACCAGTAATTCTCAATATTATATAGTATCCCCGTACCAACCAGAACTACAGTATATGTATTAATACCAGTAATTCTCAATATTATTAGTATCCCGTACCAACCAGAAATACAGTATATGTATTAATCCAGTAATTCTCAATATTATAGAGCATCCCCGTACCAACCAGAACACAGTATATGATTAATACTGGTAATTCTAATATATATATAGTATCCCTATACCACCAGAACTACAGTATATGTATTAAACCAGTAATTCTCATATTATATAGTATCCCTGTACCAACCAGAACTACAGTATTGTATTATACTGGTAATTCCCAATATTAAAGTATCCCTGTACCAACCAGAACTACAGTATATGTATTTAATACCAGTAATTCTCCTATAATATAGTATCCCTGTACCAACCAGAACTACAGTATATGTATAATACTGGTAATTCTCAATATTATATAGTATCCCCGTACCAACCAGAACTACAGTATATGTATAATACTGGTAATTCTCAATATATATAGTATCCCTATACCAACCAGAACTACAGTATATGTATTAATACCAGTAATACTCATATTATATAGTATCCCCTGTACCAACCAGAACTACAGTATATGTATTAATCCTGGTTCCATTATATTAATATTATATAGTATCCCTGTACCAACCAGAACTACAGTATATGTATTAATACTGGTAATTCTCAATATTATATAGTATCCCTATACCACCAGAACTACAGTATTGTATTAATACCAGTAATTCTCAATTATATAGTACCCTGTACCAACCAGAACTACAGTATATTTATTAATACTGGAATTCCCAATATTATATAGATCCCTGTACCAACCAGAACTACAGTATATGTATAATACTGGTAATTCCCATATTATATAGTATCCCTATACCAACCAGAACTACAGTATATGATTAACCAGTAATTCTCATATTATATAGTATCCTGACCAACCAGAACTACAGTATATGTATTAATACCAGTAAATTCTCAATATTATATAATATCCCTGTTCCAACCAGAACTACAGTATATGTATTAATACCAGTAATTCTCAATATTATAAGTATCCCTGTACCAACCAACTACAGTAATGTATTAATACCAGTAATTCTCAATATTATATAGTATCCCTGTACCAACCAGAACTACAGTTTATGTATTAATACCAGTAATTCTCATATATATAGTATCCCCGCACCAACAGAACTCAGTATAGATGTTTAATAACAGTAATTCTCAATATTTTTTAGTTTTAGAAACTTATCTAGCCCACTTTTAAAGTCTATTAATGAACTTGCCATTACCACATCTGCTGGGAGACAGTTCCACAGTTTCACCGTTCTCACGTAAAGAAACCTTTCCCAACCTAAGATGAAACTTCTTTTCTTCCAATCTTAAAGGATGTCCACGTGTCCTCTGATATGACCTATTAGTGAACAATGCACCTGAGAGTTTATTGTTTGGCCCATAATATATTTGTATAAAGTGATCATATCCCCACGGAAACTCACTCTCCAATGTAAACAGCTCTAACTTGTCTAATCTGCCGCATAGTCAAGCCCCTCCATTCCCTTATTAATTTAGTTGCCTTCCTGAACTGCTTCCATTTCCAAGATGTCCTTTTGTATATGGGATTCCAAACCTGCACAACATATCAAATGAGGCCTTACCACTGCCTGTAAAGAGGAAGAATAATATTTTTCTCTCTTGAATCTATTCCCCTCTTTATACAAGACAATATCTTGCTAGCTCTAGCCATGCTGCCTGGCATTGTTTGCTACAGCTAAGTCTGTTATCTACCAGAACCCTCAAGTTTTCTCCAGTCGAGATGCACTTAACACAGAGTTATTTATGGTGTAGGTGCACAGGGATTATTAATCCCAAATGCATCACCTTACATTTATCTACATTGATCTCATCTGCCATTCTGCTGCCCATTTTGATAATCTATCTAGGTCTGCTTGCAGCAATTACACATCATTGGAAGTTTCCAAAGCTCTGCATAATTTAGTGTCATCAGCAAACACTGAGACCTTGCTTTATGCCCCTTCTAAGTCATTTATAAACAGATTAAACAGAAGCCGCCCAGTACAGAACCCTGAGGCACTCCGCTTAGAACTTTAGCCCATAGATGTAGCTCCATTTACCACCACTCTCTGTTTGCGATCCAATAACCAGTTCTCTATCCATGAACAAATGTTTTCTTCTAAGCCAACAGTCCTCAGTTTATACATTAGTCGCCTATGTGGCACAGTTATCAAATCCAAGTATACCACATCCACTGCTGTGCCTGAATCTAACTTCTTACTCGCTTCTTCATAAAAACCAAGTAGATGTTGTCTGGCATGATCTATTTCCATAACATCCATGCTGACTTGACTATATTTGTAAACCTGCCAATCAGACAGGTCCAATTCTCTATGTTTATAACGGCAAACTAATGGCATGGCATTAAATATCATTGTTGGTACTTTACAGTCCTTAGTTATTTAACAGTTGGCTTTACCACCACAGTCTTTAAAGAACATGGCAGTATATATGGGCGATACCAGTATCGGTATTTACATGGTGGTCAGTCATTTGCACATGGTTGTAATACTGCGTCCATATTTTAGTACCGGTTAAGGTCGGTAATATCGATACCTCACCTTTATAAATTACCCATGGGGCCATAGTCATAAAGGTACCGTTTTATAGTGATATTGCGCCTTTAACCAATCATTAATTTATGTAAATCGTTAATTTCGTAAATTAATGTTAAATAAGATCAAATCCATAAGTAGCTGCTGTACTGGACAGGCTTAACTTTGCCTTAGTCCTGCTGTAAATGTGTAACTCCTAATGGTTTTTCTCTATTAATACATTCGTTCCCCTAGTGGTCATAAACTGGTTGTCCTTGTCTGTACAAGTCCCAAAGCCAAACAGTATGACGGCTCCTTAGGCACAGAAATGCAGAACATAGAGGATTGCGTTATACCGCTATCATTTCCTTTCTAGTTAACCCCTTTGTGGCTGAATGTTTGTATATGTAGCGGCTGTTGTGTTTCACGATGGTTAAACACAGAATTACATGAAATGACCTGGTATAGTTTCTCTTGTGGTATTATGGGATGTTTGACATAACTTGTATAAAAGTAACTTTTAGATTCTCGGTGCATTAAGTTTCATTCAATGAAAAAAAGCATCTTTTCTGCAATACAATATCCTTTAACCACTAATACCTGTAATGACCGTTAGATATTAAACAGCATTAAATAATAATCATAAAAAAAAAAAAATCTGTTTCTTGTTTCCCGAAAGGTCTATTTTTCCCTTGTTGTGCTTAAAGGAGAGATCAAGACTGAAAAGATACTTTTCTCTGTACATTGCCCACTGATATCTGAATTGAACAGCGTTTTTTCGATATTTCCTGTTGGTTCTGAGATATAGTCTGTGAAATTAGATGTGCACCTGACATCACTGCAGCTCCTATAAAGGATTATTCTTATGATTTTGGTATTTAACGGTCATAAAAGCATAGCATGAAAACCTACACCTACACTGAATACGCATTTAACAAATATATGTGATTATCTGTCCTGGTGTATAGGTGTGACTTTGTTATGACCTTGCACATGTGCAGAGTAAACGGTTTGATCAAATATGGGGTATTTGTAAGAAATTATCAAAGTTACTGTGATAGGATTGCCCATATTAGCTGAATGAAGTGTTTGCCTTTATTTTCATCTGGTTCCCAAAGTCAGACAAAAATCAAGTAGATAACGAACCTGGCATCACTGCAGATGCTTCTCAGTCTTTCACCCAGTCTTTTCACTTCTATCCGTCCGATGAAGAAGTTGTAACTGGGACAGAGTGAGTCACTCACTGTGTGTTCCTGTAGTTTATTGAAATATACCCTGGCCAGTGTATATGCCATTAGTCCTTTTTCATTGGCCAGGGCACGTGAATAAGGACAGTAAGTAACCACACAATGTTGGCGTTACAGTGTGTTTGTGCTATGATTCCCAATATTCCTTTATCGGAGGCATGAAATTTGTGACCACCCATTTGTGTTAGCCTGACAAAAACGCTTCGTAAGCGCTGAGAAAGGTGACAGTAGGGTCTAGCCCTGATAGATTCCGCTCTCTGCTTAAACCCTAATTAATAAGCCTTTAGCTTTAGTTGGATATAAGTGTAACACAAAAGTGACGTACAATGTCTTTTAAAGTGAATGAAAGAACAATCTCCTGTAATCAGGTTGAAGGCTGAAACGCTTTATAATGAATAGAGTATAAGCAATGCACATTTATTTTCTATGCAATTCCTCTGGCCTATTAAGAGATGATCTTTCCTGTACCTGATGGATTTTCACCATGCATTAGCATGTGTTTAGAGATCATTAAAAACCACAGTCTCCTCAAATATTCCTCATCAAGGCCAGAAAACCGGGTCCTCAGGGGCCCTTTAATCAAGATATTTGGGAAGGTGGAAGTCAATGAAAACAGAAAACATTTTCCTTGTATTTACAATTTACAGTCAGGTTCTTAATCTCGGTGCTGGGTGTAAGGTTCCCAACCCGCCCCGCACGGGTGTACGGGCGGGTACCTATATCAGTAAGTGACAGTGGACATCTCATCCAATCACTGGGTCATTTTCAAGAATGTGCGGTATCGCAATTCACCGATACCGCACGTTACGGCAATGTCCCGTAAATGTATGGCCACGGTCGTATATGTACGTCCGTACATTCGGCAGTAGATTCATTCATTTGTTATCGGTTAATTACCATCGTTAAATGTTAAAATAAGTGTTAAAATGATCGCAGATTAATGATCAGTTTAAAGGTAGTTAAAACGATTGTTAAAATTGCGTTTCGCTAAAAAGTGTACCGCGCCTGTATGAATATGGCCTACTGTCCCTACATTATATGAATTTCTGAATTTGGGGGTAGAGATACCTTTTGGGCTCATTACCCTGAGCCGTTATCGCTCTGGTTAATGCTCCTTTTGCATTCAACATCGCGTTTGGGATTTACCCACTGCAGCATTTTAAAGGACAACTCCACCCACATAAGAACATCTTTTAGAAAGAACGGCCTCTTTAATATATTTGATATATCAACTTTGTCCTATGAATCCATTACTGTATGCCTGCTAAGTCTTCTGGATGTCTCATGGAAACTGAGCAATTTAGAAACCTGTACTGGAGCCTGTACTGAGCCTGGGCATGCTCAGAAGAGGTTAACCTGATCAAAGATGCTGTTAAAGGAGGACGTCATTTGGACCGTCTTAACGTTCACCTAAGACAAATGCCCTTCCTTGAAAAGACATAAATAAATAAAGCTATTTTCTGGAAAGACGTGATCATTCTATTTTACCTCTTACTGTATATATATGCTATAGTCTCAACATAAGCGGATGTTGCCACTAAAGAGAGAAGCAGGTAACCCCTGTTCCCTTTCCCACTGGAACACCTATAAAATCCCAGTGCTGTATACTGCTACGTTGCCATTTAACCCATTCAACGCCACCACTGCCCTTAGGAAATTGTAATATTTAGGATTACATTTGCAAAAAAAAAAGTATCTGCACTTTATAAAGTCCGCAGTGGCGTAACTGGGATCACTGGGGCCCCCAGCAAAACTATGATGGGGCCCCTATCCGTGCTTCATCCACAGTGGTTTTCTGAGAAGAGGCTATATCTGTCTAGGGAAAATAGGAAGATTGGGCCCCCTTAGCTTCCGGGCCCCCCTGCAGTTGCTCTCCTAATAGAGGAGAGACGGTATATCATTGCACCTGCGTCAGAACTATATAGTCAGTGTGAGATGTGCACACATATATACAGTATATACCGTATATATACATACATACACACACTGGATTAATATGTACAATCCATCCTTTTAAAGCCTGGACAAGTTTATGGGAGAACCTTTCTGACTGTGACAGATTTAGGGTTCCCGGGGATAAAATGTAAAGGGAACCACACCCCAGCAGGTTAATGGCCCACGGGAGGTCAGTGGCAATTTGCAGTGTTATTTTGGAATTCTGTTTTATTGCATCTCCCCCCTCCGCTCCTGGTAATGGGTACAATATAGCACAGTAGGTAACAGCAGGAATGTTACAAATGTTACTTGTACCATTCATTTCAATCAATTGATCTTCCTACACAGTCTCCCCCACCTCCCAACAATAGGCATCTGAACAGCCAATCAAATCCTCAGTATTATTACAAAAAGAACAACAATAGGGTCCCAGTTGTTCAGGTACAACTCGTATGGGGGTCAATGCTGGAACCTGAAAATAGCAAAAAGTGATGTCATACAAATACAATCAGGTGGTTCAGATTAAAAATAAACTAAAGGAACATTCAGAAGATTATAATCAGAAACACGTGGAGATTTTATTTATAATTTAAGCTTCATAGCGACCTTAGTTCATGGCTAAGAGGTAATGTACTGACTGTTCTTTAGCTGTTACTGTACTACAACTCCAGAAACCTCTGAGAGTCTTGCTGGAAAGGGGATTTTTTTTTGTCCCCAGGTTTAATAATTATTTGGAGCTGGATGTGAGGTAAGGATTAAACTACACTACATGGTGGGGCCAGTAGTTGGGGGGATTATAGTTTTGGGGTGGACATGCCCTTAAATTTATTTTATAGCGGTTGGGAATGGGGGAAGGCATACTATTATAGGGGAAATTATTTTTAAGGGGACATGCCCTTTAAAGGGTATGTCCCCTTAAAGGGTATGTCCACTGCTTAAAGGATCTTCATTGCATTTTTTATCTTTATGTTTTAACTGAAGAACATTAGGTAAATGCGCTAGGCTTACCTCCCTTCTTCACTGGATCGATCCATTGCCAGCTTCTCTGATGCATTCACGCATTTGCACAGTGCGTGCACAATGCTAAGTACTGGGGATGTGTCGAAACTGTCAACCGCGTCGAGGAACAGGAGGTTAGACAGTAAGGTACTTACCCGATCACTCGCTCCTTCGCCGCGTAGTCTGACAGGTCCCGAACAGACTCGTATGGCGCATACACAAGTGCAATGCACATGTGCACAGAAATCAGTCTACGCGGTGGAGAAGCGAGCGATCGGGTAAGTACCTTACCTTCTCTCCCGGCTCTGCAGATTTTATTAAAGAACGGGAGGTAAGACACAGCTCCTTTACTCCCATTTTTCAATAAAACTGTGTAGAATATTTTTTTTAAAGGGCATGTCCACCCTTAAAAAATTTCATATAATAGTCTCCCTGCTCCCCAGCCCCAACCGCTATAGTTTTAATATCAGAAGGGCCCCAAATATTACTTACCTTCCCTCTTTCCTCCGCCGCACTCCAGACCATCTGCTTGCGTGAAAATGCAAGCAGAGGGGTGGGACCGGCAGTCGCATCTGTGATTGGCTAGCGGCAGCCAATCACGGACGCGGCTGCCGGGAGTTCAGGGGGCGAGGAAAGAGGGAAGGTAAGTATATTTGGGGCACTTTCTGATATTAAACTATAGCGGTTGGGGATGGGGAACATGAGAATATTATATAAAAAGGTTTTACGCTAGGGGGAGGAATCTAAATCGGGAGGATAGAGGGAGGGGAAGGAAGGGGAGAAGGGCTGCAGTGCGCATGCCAAACTTCTCCCGGAGGGGAGAGCAGGAGGCCAGTCCTATATGGACTCTGCAGTACTCCTGGTGGGCGTTTTTTTGGGACTTTGGGGGGGGGGGGGCTACAGGAGAACTCTATGGAGCTGGGATGTATGTAAGGATTTTATTACACTACACAATGGGGCCAGTAGTGGGGGGGGTTATAGTTGGGGGGTGGACATGTCCCTTTAAGAAGTGGAGATCCCCTTTAACAGGTCACTGTGTCCTCACACTCCCATTGGGTGTAAGACATGATGCCACGACATAAGAAGCATTCCATTTGCATAACAACATAGAAAGGCATTCTTTTAAACCAGCTGGTGTATTTAGGAAAGACACTGGACATTTATGTACTTGAAAGAAAATGGAGGTTAGTGTTCTTTAAACCTTTAGACCTGTTGACATTGATAGGTACGAGGCAAGCAATTCAAACGTCCCATAATGCAATAATGTCCCTTGTAGTAAGTGAAAACACGACCCCGGATAGAAGGAATCCTCATTCACCGACTGATCCTTTGGTACTGTAAATAATAAATCAATTAGAGCTCATTAGGCCTATTGTAGTTTCCACTTAGAAATACCTTCTGTATTTTCCGAATATCCTGTACAGTGATACATTGTGTCTTTACAGGCGTCCTGTGCATCGCGGTAATAAAGGGAGGGAAGGTGTTTTTTTTATCCTCTGTAAAACTCTTCTCCACTTTCTCGCAGAATTGTTATTACTGTATGGTATGGCTATTTCGTAATTTTCTGTTATGGTAGGACACGTCCTTACAATACCAAATCAATCTTTATGGACAATGGCAGTAGTTGTATGTCCGAGTTGTAAATTAAAGACCACGACTGCCATTAGCGAAAGATATTAATCTGTTGGTATTGGACATTTTATATTAATAAATACAGCCCTGAAAGGGCATGTTCACCCCCACACAAACTTTAAGCTAGAGAAAGCAACCACAACATTTTTTCAGCTGTTTCCCTGGCACTTAGATATCTGGACTTGGGGGGAAAGGTAGTTAGTATTGTGCAAACGGGGGTTTGGATTTTTTGTGATATCTGCAAAAGTTGTGTGTGTGTGCGAGGGGTTTTCCATTAAACTCTAAAATCAAATACATCAAATATTACATACATCAGATCCCACTACTTCACACTTTTTTTCTGATTTTAAATCTGAGCTGTAGATCCTGAGAAATCATCATTTTAATCACAGCATTTACAGGGAAAAGACCTGTCACTCCAGGGAGCAGAAAATTGTAATATGTTCCTCCATCCCTGACCTCTTACTAGGATCTTTGGTGCCTGCCAGCACACTTTCTGCGACCAATTAAGAGAATCAGCAAGAAAAGAAGGCAGGGAGAAGGGGGAGGGAGATGTGTAAGCATAGCAGTGTCCATGGTGAGGCTGTGCAGAGTGTCGCAGACATATAAGGAGGCAGTGAGTAAGGGAGGGTAGGGGGAATTAGGAGCACTCACTAAACATTAATATTAATGACAAAGCAAGCACAGATAATATTACCACCATTTTACTACTCAAATTTAGTATCAGATAATGTAAAGTGTTTGAGTGAGTATAGTGACCCTGTGAAGTGCATGGTAAAAGTAATCTTGTCTATGAGTAATTTTTCGAGTTTGGTATTTAATGGTAATGCATTATTCATCCCATAAATTAACCACATAATTATTCTTTATCAGATCAAAACATTTTAATTTTAGGCCCTACTTATGCTCATCTCTCTCATGCTTACTCTCCTTCGAAATCAGATGTCCAGAAAGGCCATCAGCTTAGATCTGACAGAAGCCTGTGGGGTCCTGCTACATCCATCTAACTGCTAAGAGAATTTGGCCAGAAAATTTCTTTCCTGGTGGAGGTTCCTTGCCTGTTGGGGCTACATTTCTGCAAAAAAGAGTTGTGATTTAGTTGGGATTAATGAGTCCTAATGGTGAGGATACAAGCAGCTACGTATCCATCATGTCATACCATCAGGGTGGTATCTGGTAGCCCCCCAAACATACAACCAATGTCATTGAAAACTTCTTTAGCATAAAATCCTTGAAGTCATGGTAGGCCCACACAGAGTCCTGATCTCAAAATTATCAAGCTTGTCTGAGATTGCATGAAGAGACAGAAGGATTTGAGTTAGCTTACAACTGCAGAAGATTTGAGTGTGAACAACTACCTGCGAGTTCTTTCAAAGTGTACTTACTAGAAGTATTGACAGTTCTGAAGGCAAAGGGAGGTCACACCAATAATGATTAGCTCTTTTTGTTCTCACTTTGCAATGTTAATTGATAAAAAATAATCATCTGCTCTATCTGTACAAGCGATTTAGGTTTTGCACACCTGCTATACCCTATCAGATATTATTGCACTTTATTACTGCATTTATAACCATATATTTTAAGAACAACTCCACCCTCATAACAACACTCTTTTAGAAAGAATGGCCTCTTTAAATATGTTGATATATCATACTTTGCCCTATGAATTCATTACTGTAGCCTGCTATGCTCTGGATGCCTCATTGGAAAACTCAAACCATGTACTGAGCCTGTACTGAGCCTGGGCATGCTCAGAGAGGCAGACAGGGGATTAACATTCAGTCATTGGCTATATCATCTGTCAAATCCATACCTGACAGTTACTAACTGAAGAACCAGGAAGCAGAAGCAGGGGAAACAGGACATTGTGCAGGATTTCAGGTTATAGACTTATATATTTCACATTTCAAACTATTACCGTTTAGGGTTTGGGGGGGTGATTTACCTGTATGTAAGCTGGCCTTTAAGTATAATTATGCCTCCATTCTGATTATATGCTGGCTCCTCCCTCCATGCAGTCCAATCAAGGCTGTGACAACTGACATAAAAAATGATTGACTGCTGTTTCCCCTGCTGCCTCCTCTGCACATGCTCAAGCTTATAAAAAGCAGAGGGAGGAGACAGATACTTTTACCAGAAAGGATTCAAACTCTTCATAATTATCTGGTTACAAATACATGTAATACAATGTATAATAATAAGTTGGTCTTGTGGGCAGATAACTGACAATACACCAGTTTTGGGGGGTTTTTTGTTTTAAGGGTGGACATGCCAATAATTTGGTCCGAATTTTTTAACGAATGTAAATTCACAGAAGAAACAATTTTATTTCCTGTAAATGGACAGATTGTAACCTAGATGCATTTTCTAGGCAGCTTTATCCTTTACATTCCTCCTATATGGAAGAGACACTTATCTTTCAACATTTACCATAAACTCGGAGATTATTGAGAAATAGAGGAAAGTTCTTCTCTTTCCTTAAAATTAAGACCTCCCTTATTTACTACTAAAGGCTTGATTTGCTGTGTTAATGGGACCTAAAAGCATTAAATAAAAGAATTAAAGGGGAAAATGTAAAAGAAAATAGGGCCAGAAACAGAAGTGTAGACCATTAGCCAAGCTTTCAAAACTAGCACATTTGTGGAATCCTCCCGTACTATAATGCTCACAAAGAAAGTGCAATTAGTTGGAATATTACTTAGAGATACATGACGTAAATGGCGCATAATTGATCATTTTGTGGCTCAGTTACATTAGGATCAGATAGAATGTTTAAAATGTGCTTGCTACTGTATTCTAATTGGTCTGTTCTATGTTGTAAACACCCATTAACATTGCACTGCTAGAGGTAATAATACTACTAGCAGGGAATAAATTATCATTTTATGCAAATTGGAAGCCCTATTTTTGTTTTGGAGTGGACCTTTGCTGGCTTCAACACAATGTGGTGGTGGGAACAGATCCTTATCCCACGGTAAACCCCCTTTTTTCTATTTAGTTTTATTGAAGAACGGGAGGTATAAGGAGCTGTGTCTTACCTCCTCGTCTTCAATAAAACGTTCAGGAGCCAAGAAACAAAGGGAGGAACTTACCGATGCTGCTCCTCTGCCACGTAGTCTAACAGGGCCCAATGGACTTAGTTGTCTATGCGCATGTGCAAAATGAGATGCGCACACGCATAGAATACAGAGTCTGTCGGGACCTGTCAGATGAGGAGCGAGCAATCGGTGTTCCTTCCCTTTCGTTCCCTGACTCTGAACGTTGTATTGAAGAACGGGAGGTAAGACACAGCTCCTTTACCTCCCATTCTTCAATAAAAATATATGAAAAAAGGGTTTTACCCGTGGAGATACCCTTTAAAGGTTTCTAAAATGGAAAAATTGATTTACACTATTTATGTTTTTCCTGTTTTCTTATGATATCTAATCTGAAACATCTTCAGCTGTCAATCAAGTTTCTTATTATCATAAACTCTTCTGCTGTGTACAGTTTTGAGGTGTGATGGTGACTGTTATTATATTTAATCTGGAATTCCGTCTCCCAGTGCTGACCCATAGTGATTACTGAGCATCTTGCTCTCACAGATAGAAGTTAATGTCTTATTAGTTGACTTTAAAGATTATGTTCCTTTTTAGGTAACAGGGGAAATTCAACAATTGTTTCCCCAAGGTAAGATGACAAATATGTTTAACCATGGGTAAGCATCATTTTCAAACTTTAGTGCATGTTATCCTGTCTTATAAATAACTATATATATAATAAACTGACAGCACTGTGAAATAAAGAATTTGCCTAAAGAACAGTTAGAATAGTCTGTTTTTTTAATAGGTAGACGAATGAGTAAGGGAGGTTTAAAGGAATGTTTTCATTAAAACGGAGAAGAGAGAAACTATTTTAACGCCATGAGCCATTTATTCTATTTCGAGGAATGTAAACATTGGTGCCCTAAGAACAGAATATCTGAAGCGGAAGAACTACAGGTATAACTAGCTTTTAAAACATGTCAAAAACAATGTCATATGGCTTGGAAATGTTCGTTTACATTTCTAGAAGTTGGACCTCAAGTCAGTCAACCTAAACCACTCTAGATACCAGGGATGACCAGGATAAAAGGAGAAAGGTGAGAAAGTTGACTTAGACAGAAAATAAAAATGATGTCATCGCATAGTTAGATGCACCAACCTACATATAATAAGTAAAAACAATAGATAGTAGACATGGGGGACTTATGCTGACCATCCACTGGAAGACTTTAGATAGCCAACTTAATCAGTCTTTACCCTCCATATCCACCCTAACCACTCCACGGAAACTGCCCTCACTAAAGTGAAATGATCTACTTAGTCTTAATCTGAAGGTCATCTACGTTTTGCTAGAGATGTTCGAAACTGTTGAGTTTCGTTCAGTTTTTAACATTTTCGGAAAGTTCGAAAGTTCGAATTTCGATTTTTGAAAATCGTCTACTTCGATTTTCGATAAAAATCGAAAATTCAAAAATCCGGGTTCCGGAAATCGGAGTTCCGAAAGTTTCATCAGGACTTCAAACCCTCAGATTCATTCAAAACGGTTGTTCCAACCCACATTACATCTCTAGTTACAACTAAAAGAACAAAGACATCTGGCACTTTCAATTGGACCAGAAAGTTACTTTAATTTTGTTGGGATCTAATAGTCAATATAAAGTGTCCTTGAGCAAGGATAAAGTGTTAAGTGCAAACAAAGTGACACCACTACTAACTAATGTGCAAAAATTAGAGCACTGCTAAAGGGCATGTCTCCCCCCTAAACAAACTTTGGGGGTAAGTTAGGTAACCCCTACCAACCGCAAACCGCTGCAATTTTCTTTAAAATGTCCCCGAATTCTACTTACACTGCCTTCCTCCTGCGGCTATTCAATCCGGCCTCCTGCTTGCAGCCAATCACAGACGCGGCTGACGTCACTAGAAAGCCACGGAGAGAAGGCTCGTAAGTAAAGATCTGGGGTTAAATATTGTGGCGGTTAGGTGCGGACATGGGACAATGGCTAAGGATAGATCCGAGGTGGGAGGGGGGGCGGGGGGGTACTGTTCATGGTCCTTGATGAGGACAAGGAATCAGCATGGATCAGAAGCTCAAGACAGCTTGGAGTCTTCACTTTCCTGGACTTTGAAAAGGCATAGTCTTGGGAACCATAAGGAGAGCAGGAATGTAGGTAGGTTTATCTTTAACTGCAGAGTGGGGCCAGTATGGGGTTTATTATAGTTTTTGGGGTGACATGCCCTTTAATAAAACACACAGAGCTCAGACAGCGCAACAAAATGAAGCCCGACTTTAACATCACAGACAAAGAGCCCCCATCACATGCTTCAGAGACACTAACGCCCATCAGTCGCTCAAGTGCTGCGGTTCAGTCACTGCAATTAACATGTTTTCCCCAAGGCCAATTCGTGTTAGTAGGTTCACCACAACATTTGTATATTACTCCAAGTGGAAAATCTGATAATGTTGTATATATGGTTTACTATAAACATATGTGCTATACGTGCTTCAAGCAATGTCACCTCCTCACCATAACTATTACATACATGACGTACATTACCAACTGTGTCTTCCATCCATACACCTGCGCATCAAAACTATACCCACATGTGACAGGCAATGATGGCTAGTAAAACTCTACTGATTGATATATATCATTACACCAAGTCTTTATTCGGCTATAAATACACCTAGATTTCAGGGCTAACTACGCACGTTTAGGTTGATCAATAGGGGGAAATTATACATAAATTATATATATATAATTACACCGTCTATTCAGACCATAATTAGACTTGCTTGTGTAATGATTATTATATATATATAGGATTCCCCCCCTATGTGATCTACCTAAAAGCTGTAAACCCTGAGATTCTAGTGTTATATTTAGCCGAGTATAACCTTGTGTTAATGATGAGATATATATATATAATATAGGATTCCCCCTATGTGTTCTACCTAAATATGCTGTATTACCCTGAGATCTAGGTGTTATATTATAGCCTGATTAGACTTTGTAATGATATATAATATGTATATATAATATGGATTCCCCCTATGTGATCTACCTAAAAATGCGTATACCTGAGATTCTAGGTGTTATATTATAGACTGATATAGACTTGTGTAATGATATATATATATCATATATATATATAATATATATAAAATATGGATCCCCCTATGTGATCTACCTAAAAATGCTTGTATTACCCTGAGATTCTAGGTGTTATATATGCCTGATATAGACTTGTGTAATGATATATATATAATATTATATATATATATATATATATATATATATATATATATATATAATATAGGATTCCCCCCTATGTGATTCTACCTAAAAATGCTGTTTTTACCCTGAGATCTAGGGTTATATTATAGCCTGATATAGCTTGGTGTAATGAATATATATATATAATATATAATTAATAATTAGATATATATATATATATAATATAGGATTCCCCCTATGTGATCTACCTAAAAATGCTGTATTACCCTGAGATTCTAGGTGTTATTTATAGACTGATATTACTTGTGTAATGAATATTATATATATATAGATATTATATAATAAATATAGGATTCCCCCTATGTGATCTACCTAAAATGCTGTATTACCCTGAGATTCTAGTGTTATATTATAGCCTGATATAGATTGGTGTAATATATATATATAATAATATAGGAATCCCCCTATGTGATCTACCTAAACATGCTGTATTACCCTGAGATTCTAGGTGTTATATTATAGCCTGATAAGACTTGGATGTAATGATATATATAGTATATATATATATATATAATATATATAATATATATATAATATATATAATATGGATTCCCCCCTATGTGATCTACCTAAAAATGCTGTATTATCCTGAGATTCTAGGTGTTATATTAAGCCTGATATAGACTGGTTAATGATATAATAGATATAATATAGGATTCCCCCCTATGATCACTAAAAATGCTGTATACCCTGAGATTATAGGGGTTATATTATAGCCTGATAGAGACTTGGTGTAATGATATATATATATATATATATATTAGGATTCCCCTATGTGATCTACCTAAAAATGCTGTATTATCATGAGATTCTAGGTGGTTATATTATAGCTGATATAGACTTGGTGTAAATGATATATAATATATAATATGGATTCCCCCCTATGTGATCTACCTAAAAATGCTGTATTACCCTGAGATTCTAGGTGTTATATTATAGCCGATATCGCACTTGGTGTAATGATATATAATATATATATATATATATAATAGAGATTCCCCCTATGTGATCTACCTAAAAATGCTGTATTATCCTGAGATTCTAGGTGTTATATTATAGCCTGATTAGACTTGGTGTAATGATATATATAGTAAATAGGATTCCCCCTATGGGTCTACCTAAAAATGCTGTATACCCTGAGAATCTGTTTAAGTCTGTACAGTATAAACATTAAAATTTAACAGATTCTCACAGCATTTTTAGCTAGATCCAATAGGGGGGAATCCTAAATATTATATATATATATATATCATACACATGGTTAGCGTTCCCAAGCTTACACAAAATCCGCTCTGGCGTCCATCCATATTACATCCTACAGAATATCTCTGTCCTTTTTTTAAGGTTGCCATACAATACTAGATTCTGTTTGTTAGTAGACTTGGTAGATAACTTGCGCATACAGTTGTGTAGGCATATAAGGAGATTTAATAATAAACAGCTCATAGAGTCCAGTGGTGGGCTAAAGATGGCGGTTGAACATCTACAAGACACGCTAACCATTCACTGCATTACAGAGCAGGTATGCCCAGGATCAATAGGGGGAGATGGAGTTCTTCAACACAGTTATTTAGAAAAATACCTATTGTGACGGAGAAAAAAAGGGCGCCACTTTCCATCATGGAAAACAACATTTCAATTTGTTTATTCCTTATCTCCAGTTTGTCTAAGCTCTCGGGCAACCTGAAATCATTATAAACTAGAAAGGTGAAAATGTACTGTAAAAAAGGGATTGTAAACGCTGCACTGGCTTAATGTAAAATCAGATTAACACCTGGAAATTCAAGATGCATCGGGTGTAGGAAAAAAAAGGTTTAAATGGTTACACCTGTATGTCACCTAATGGGTGATTCATTCAATCTAATCATACGCCTGGTTATACACAGGGCACCTGCTAGATGTCCAGCTCCGTCAAATTAACAAGGGTTATTCATAAAAGTTTTTATCGATTAAAATGGTGCTAATTTTGCCCCAACAATCAGATGTTAGCTTTCAAATGTTAATAACATCTGATTGGTTGGGCAAAATTTGCTAAATTTTTACATAAGAACTTTTATTGAATCTTCAAGTGTTCAGAAAAGGAAGAATAGGGCTGTCCAGTCCTTAGTTTCTTTCTAGGGGTAATCCCATTATTATTGATGCAGAAACACGCACACACAACGCTTTGGCTTTTAGGCCTTTATCAAGTGTTACAGAGTCATATCCCCACACTCTTTTCATAGCCCCTTTATAAGGGAATTTCAGAGGACTGTAATATATATTTAATGAGACTGTAAACACGTTTATCTGTTGACTATATTATTATTTGTGGATTTATATAGCACAACATCTTCCGTGGCCTTTAACAATTCCATGTATACATTCACATCAGTCCCTGCCCGAAGACTTACAATCCTAATCAATTTATTACACATACAACCTATCAGTATGTCTTTAAGATTGTGGGGGAAACCGGAGTGCCCGAGGAAACCACACCAGCACGGGGAGAACATACAAACTCCTTGCAGATGTTCCAAGGGTGGAATCGAACTCAGGACTTCAGCTCTGCAAGGCATCAGTGCTAACCACTGAGCCACCGTCCTGTCCTATGTACTGCTCTATGTACTGCTTATTAAGGAAGGTTGTAATATTTTTTATATTTATGTTTTTATGGTTGTGCTTCCTAGTTGAAAAGGAGAATGAAAAGAAAATAAGAAAGAAGGATAAAGATATCCACTGAGTAAGTAGGCGTGAGTATAAAAATGGTGGTGAGGTCATATGTGCTAGAAAGAACTTTGAATATATTGGGAATACACAACTAGGTGGAGCACTGAAAATTGTACATATGTGTATAAAGATAGGGTGCACTAGGTGGCACTATGCATTTGGGCTATGAAAAGTCTGGTTATATGACACTTTATAGTGTCATATAACACTAGTGTGTGTAAAACACTTGGATAAGGCATTAGAGCCGAAACGTTGGTTCGTGTTTCTGCATCAATAATAATGGGATTACCCTTGAAAGAAACTAGGACTGGACGCCCTATTCTTCCTTTTCTAACCTGGCACCTGGTGCCTACAAATGAGTATAATCAAGCCTCAAGAAAACTAGGGCCCTATAATGAATACAGTTAAGGCCACTGGGTTTGCTATAAAGTTGAGCTTAAACTCACTATCCAGGGGATCCATCAATTTTGATTCAATCGTCAACATGTCAAAAACGATTTCCTTTTTCTTCAAGGGGAAATCTGCGGGAAGATTGGCAGCTCAAGGTGAATCCTCCAGCGGTTCGGAACATCTTCCTGTATGGCCAGCACAGATTCATGTAGTCCGTTCTTTATTTTGTCTTTAGGAAACCTAGCTTTCTGGAAGGCCAACAGGTTGGCATTAAAACTTTAAATAAATGATATGAATCTGATTTTTTTCTTTATTAATATTCAAATCTAAGTTGAAGTCTTAATTCATTACATTCTGGAAACACCATGTCATTTCGTCCTGATGTCACATGGAAGAAGGGAGAGTCCGTGTAGTGTTTAATCATCTACCGTTATGGGCTCCTTACCTGCGTGTCAGACATAGCTAAACACTGATTATAACTGATGACATAGCTAAACACTGACTATAACTGATGACATAGCTAAGCACTGTTTACACCTGATGACATACCGTATATACTCGAGTAAGAAGAGTTTTTTATTTTTTAAAATGAGTCTGAGAAGCTAACCCCGGCTTATACTTGAGTCAGAGCAGTTACTAGGAATTCTTGCTGCATGCTACCCCTTTAAGGCAGCTAGGGGCAATTAGAGAAGGGCATTCGGGTGCCCCCCTAGCCCCCCTGATCCCCCATCAGTAAGAGAGACAGGCTGCATTACAGGCTATAGTAAGCTGTCAGTGAATGACAGAAAAAATCCTGTTTGTGAATGGAACTCTGAGCTCCATTAACAAATACTATAGTAAGCTAAGTCTTTGCTACTTAGTAAAATAGACAAGGCAGCTAAAAAGCTAAAGGAATGGTGGGCCAAAAGGAGCAAAAAGCCCCCACAGAGCATAACAATGCGTTGTAAATAGCCTAATTGGAGTGCTTCCACAATCCTTTGTATTGATGTATATATATATATATATTATTTTTTTTTGTTTACAAAAAAAGAAATAATGTTCTTGTAGCTTTAATTATTTTTCAATTTTATCTTTACTTTCCTTTTGGGTTTTATGACGTGCTACCAAGTTAAATTAGGTGAAAATAAATCAGTCGCTCAAATTGTTTGTGGTAGACTTTTCATAACGGAACAAAAACAAAAATGCTCATCGTTCTGAAATGAAATTTGCTTTTATCGCGCCACTCACATCTGCCTAATTCCTCGCACAAGAGAGGAGACGTTGCACTGCTTTTGTTAGCGGCCCAACCTCATGTTCTGTACAAGAGCAAGATGTTCATTTGATAAAACGACTCGCCAGAAAAGTCTAATTAAGTTGATAGTAGGAAAGCGAGATAAAAAGTTGTGTGGACGAGAGTTTTTTATACACAGTGAGGAACATTGAGCTACCTTCAAGAAAAACAGAGTATAATAAATATAATTCACCCCATTACTGTACAATATAACAATATAAGCTACCGAGAGTTCTGTGTCAACAGAAAAGGACAAGGCTGCAGGTCAATTTATTTAGGTAGTGGGGACAATGTAAGTGGACCTTCTAATATCCATATAGTTAAAGTACTTTACAAGTTAAACAGGATTTTGCAGTCCGTTGTGATGTGATGGACATAGTTTAAACACTGATTATAACTGATGCAAGCTAGCACTGTTTTATAACGATGAATATCTAAACACTGATATAAGTGAGACATAGCTAAACAGTGATTATAATGATGACAAAGATAAGCACTGATTATAAATGATGACATAGATAAACACTGAATTATTACTGAGTCATAGCTAAACACTGATATATGATGACAAAGCTCAGCACGTTTATTAAACTGATGACACAGCTAAACATGATTATTAACTGATGACATAGACTAAACAATGGTTATAATGATGACATAGCTAAAACACTGATTATAAACTGATGACATAGCTAAACACTGGATTATAACTGGATGGCATAGCTAAACACTGAACTATAACTGCATGACATAGCTAAACACTGCTTATAACTGAGACATAGTAAACACTGACTATAATGATGGGACATAGCTTAACATGATTATAACTGATGACATAGCGAAACACTGATTAGTAATGATGGAATAGCTTAAACACTGACTATAAAATGAGGCATACTAAACACTGATATAAAATGATGACATAGATAAACACTGGACTATAACTGATGACATAGATAAAACACTGATATAACTGATGACATAGCTAAAACACTGATTATAAAGATGGCTAGCTAAACATGGTTATAACTGATGACATAGCTAAACACTGATTATAACTGATTGACATAGCAAACACTGATTATAACTGAGGCATAGCTAAACTGGTATAACTGATGTGAAATAGCTAAGCACTGTTTACACCTGATGACATACCAGTATATACTCGAGTATAAGAAGAGGTTTTTTATTTTTAAAATGCGTCTGAGAAGCTAAACCCCGGCTATATTGAGTCAGAGGCAGGTACTAGGAATATTGCTGCCCATGCTACACTTTAAGGCAGCTAGGGACATTAGAGAAGGGCATTCGGGTGCCCCCCTAGCCCCATGATCCCCATCAGTAAGAGGAGACATGCTGCATTACAGGCTATAGTACGTCAGTGACTGCCAGAAAAAAAATCCTGTTTGTGAATGGAACTCTGAGCTCCATAAAATACTATAGTAAAGCTAAGGCTTTGCCTACTTAGTAAAATAGACAAGGCAGCTAAAATAAAAGCTTCTAAAGCAATGGTGGGCCAAAAGCGAGCAAAAAGCCCCCAACAGAGATAAACAATGAAGCAGCGCCCTTTTATAACAGAAGGCATATTGCAGTCTCATGCTATATGAATAGATTGCCCACAAAAATTAAGAAAAAAAGTAATTTCTTACTCCCCAGATTCCCCTGAGTAAGTGGTGGAGATATGCAAAATATCTCCATTATGTTCATATGGCTAATGCCTATGTCCAGAGCCACTGGCTTCTTAACATTGCAATACAGCCGTATGGTATGTTGCAATCATCTGACTGCAGACATGACGTGGTTGCGATCTTGCTTAGATATCAACAGTGCAAGATACAGGTTATAATCTACTAGCAAAGACTTAGAAAAAAATGGGGTCAGACCTCAAAATAAGTTTTGATCCACATAGGCGATATTATAAAACCTCGCTATCATTATCGCAAAAATAACGATCGTTATCGGTAAAATACGATCGTATCGTAAAATAACGATCGTCATTTTCCGATAACGCTCGTATTTACGATAACGATCAGTATTTTACGATAGCGACGGTAGTTTGCGATAACGACGTTATTTTGCGATAACGCTAGCGAGGTTTTATAAATATCGCCCCAATTTTTGATCTTTGCCAATGAATGCAAAATCACTTCCTGGAAAATTGATCCTGGAATTGATTTTCCGATCGGGATTTTGGACTTAGAACGTAAGTTACTCCATGTTCGTTATCATTCCCTAAGATGATCTGATGGATTATATTTGGAATGGTAAAAAAAATAAAGTGAAATTCACATGCAAAAAAAACCTTAAAGTGATACACACCCTTTCCTCCTACAATAAAGCTATAGCGGATGTGGCCATGGGGGCAGAATAATGTCATAATGTCTTACAAAGGGTATAATTGAGGCAATCAGTGTTACTAGTTTTTTTAGGTTAAAAATAGGGGCCTTACTCGTGCGTATATAATGTAGATAACATGATTAAATCGAAAAATAGCTAAACAATGAGTTATAATGAAGACAGGGCTAAAAACAATGATTAGGAAGGATGACATAGCTAAACACTGATTATAAATGAGGACAAAGCTAAGCACTGTTTATAACTGAGACATAGCTAAACACTGATATAATGATGACATAGCTAACACTGATTATAAATGATGACATAGCCTAAACATGATTAAATGATGACATAGCTAAGCACTGATTATAACTAGGACATAGCTAACACTGATTATCACTGATGGACATATCTAATCACTGATTATAAACTGATGACATAGCAAACACTGAATATAACTATGGAATAGCTAAACACTGGTTTATAATGATGACATAGCGAAACATGATTATAACTGATGACATAAGCTAAACCCACTGATTATAAATGGATGACATAGTAAACACTGATTATAACTGATGACATAGAGCTAAAACACTGACTATAACTGAGACATAGCTAAACACTGATTATAACTGAGCATAGCTAAACACTGACTATAACTGATGACATAGCTAAACACGATTATAACTGATGACATAGTCCTAAACACTGACTATAACTGATGACATAGCTAAAACACTGATTAACTGATGACATAGCTAAACATGACTATAACTGATGACATAGCTAAACAACTGAATTATAACTGATGACATGCTAACACTGACTATAACTGATGACATAGCTAACACTGTTACACCTGAGACATAACGGTATATACTCGAGTAAGAAGAGTTTTTTATTTTTAAAATGAGTAGAAGAAGCTAACCCGGCTAGTTAACTGAGTCAGAGCCAGTTACTAGGAATTCTGCTGCATGCTACCCTTTAAGGAGCTAGGGCAATAGAGAAGGCATCATTCGGGTGCCCCCCTAGCCCCCCTGATCCCCCATCAGTAAGAGCGACAAGGGCTTGCATTACAGGCTATAGTAAGCGGTCAGGAATGACAGAAAAAATCCGTTGTGAATGGAACTCTGAGGCTCATTAACAAATACTATAGTAAGCTAAGTCTTTGCTACTTAGGAAAATAGGAAAAGGCAGATAAAAAAAAGCTCTAAAGGAAATGGTGGGCCAAAAGGAGCAAAAAGCCCCACAGAGCATAACAATGAAGCAGAGCCTTCTTATAACAGAAGGCATCTTGCAGTCTCATGCTATATGATAGCATTGCCCACAAAATTAAGAAACAAGTAATTCTTACTCCCAGATTCCCCTGAGTAAGTGGTGGAGATATGCAAAATACTCCATTATGTCCTATGGCTAATGCCTATGTCCAGGCCACTGCTTATTAACAGCATAAAGCCTATGGTATAGTGCCATATCTGACCTGCAGACATGACGTGTTCGATCTTGTTAGATCTCATCAGTGCAAGATACGGTTCATAATCTACTAGCAAAGACTTAGAAAAAATGGGGTCAGAGCTCAAAATAAGTTTTGATCACCTAGGGCGATATTTATAAAACCTCGCTATCATTATGCAAAAATAACGATCGTTATCGGTAAATACCGATCGTTATCGTAAAATAACAATCGTTACAGTTAATACCGGCGTTATCGAAAATGCCGATCGTTATTTACGATAACGATCGGTATTTTACCGATAACGATCGTTATTTTTGCGATAACGATAGCGAGGGTTATTAAATATCGCCCTAATTTTTGATCTTTGCCAATGAATGAAAATCACTTCCTGGAAAATTTGATCCTGGAAGTGATTTTCCGATCGGATTTTGACTTAGGAAAACGTAATTACTCCGTTCATATCACCTTAAGATGATCTGATGATTATCTTGGAATGTTAAAAAAAATAAAGTTGAAATTCACATGCAAAAAACTAAAGTGATACACACCCCTTTCCCTCCTACAATAAAGCTATAGCGTATGTGGCATGGGGCAGTAATAATGTCATAATGTCTACACTGGGTTATAATTGAGGCAATCAGTTTTACTAGTTTTTTAGGTAAAAAGGGCCTTACTCGAGTATTAATGTAGATAAACACTGATTATAATCGATAACATAGCTAAACACTGGTTATAACTGACGATGGCTAAACACTGATTAAACTGATGACATAGCTAAAACACTGGTTATAAATGAAGACATGGCTAAACACTGATTATAACTGATAACATAGCTAAACACTTATTATAACTGATGACATATCTAAACTGTTACTGCATGACATAGCTAAACACTGATTATAACTGATGACATAGCTAAACAATGGATATAACGAGACATAGCTAAACACTGATATAACTGATGACTACTAAACACTGGTTATAACTGATGACATAAGCTAAACACTGTGATAACTGATGACATGTAAACACTGATTATAACTGATGAAATAGCTAAACACTGATTATAACTGATGTCATTGCTAAAAACTGATTTAACTGATGACATAGCTAAACACTGGTTATAAATGATGACATAGCTAAACACTGATTATAAATGATGATATAGCTAAACACTGATATAACTGATGACATAGCTAAAACAATGATTATGACTGATGACATAGATTTCATCAGTTATAATCGGTGGCTAGCTAAGAAAGGGGGTAGCATTGCATACAAAATGTCAGTCTCTTTGCAATATAAGTACAGAGAATGTGACCCTGTATATGAGACCATTCCAAACAAACCCTAGTTCCTTATATGTATGGTTAGGAGATGATGCCATGGAGTAGTTGTAGTAGTTATAGCTATGAGCTGTAACCTGCCTGTCAAATTGTCTCATAAAATGAATTGTGTTCAGTTTTCAGGATCAGTTAAAAAAGGTTATGACTAAAAGTATTTAAATTCCTGTAAATAAATTCTTTATAGGTCTGTATTTTAGAATGTATTCTTTTTGGTGCCATAGATAGAGCTAGTGAAAATACAAGACAAATTTTCCTATTTTAAAAAAGATGATTTAAAAATTATTTAGTTTCAGAATTTTGTTCTTTTTTTTTTTTAGATTAGACGTTTCCTTAAAATTCCCATGATATGGGAGGGATTGTTTGTAAGTAAAAGCCTCTAGAATAGTTTTTGTTATTGTTGTAACATGGGCCATATCCTAAAGGTGCGGTATCACTTTAGCGATACAGCGCCTTTAACGATCGGTTTAATGGGTTTTAAATAAACCCAATAGCTGCAGGTTCTAAAAACCCAAAGCTGCGAGTGTAATAAACAAATAGCTGCGGGTTGTAAATAAACCCATAAGCTGGGGTTCTAAATAACCCAATAGCTGCGGTTCAAATAAACCCATAGCTGCGGGTTCTAAATAAACCCAATAGCTGCGGGTTGTAAAAAAACCCAATAGCTGCGAGTTGAAAAAAACCCAATAGCTGGGGGTTCTAAATAAACCCCTAGCTGTGGGTTCTAAATAAACCCCAAAGCTGCGGGTTCTAAATAAACCCAAGCTGCGAGTTCTAAATAAACCCAAAGCTGCAGGTTCTAAATAAACCCAATAGCTGCGAGTTGTAAATAAACCCAAAGCTGCGGGTTCTAAATAAACCCAATAGCTGTGGGTTCTAAATAAACCCATAGTGCGGGGTCTAAAATAACCCAATAGCGCAGTTCTAATAAAACCAATAGCTGCGGGTTCTAAATAAACCCAATAGCTGCGGGTTCTAAATAAACCCCAATAGCTGGGTTCTAAATAAACCCAAAGCTGAGGGTTCTAAATAAACCCAATAGCTGCGGGTTCTAAATAAACCCAATAGTGCGAGTTGCAAATAAACCCAATAGCTGTGGTTCTAAATAAAACCCAATAGCTGCAGGGTCTAAATAAACCCAATAGCTGTGGTCTCTAAAAAACCCAATAGCTGACGGTCAAATAAAACCAATAGCTGCGGTTTCTAAAAAAACCCAATAGTGCAAGTTTCAAATAAACCCAATAGCTGCGGGTTCTAAATAAACCCAATAGCTGCGGGTTCTAAATAAAACCCAATAGCTGCAGATTCTAAATAAACCCAATAGCTGCAGGTTCTAAATAAACCCAATAGCTGCGGGTTCTAAAAACCCAATGCTGCGCGGGTTCTAAAACCCAATAGCTGAAATCCAAAAAGGTATTTCTCGTTTTAATAACTCGCTATTGGTCAATTTTACACCGTGGCTGTTATGAATCATTATTGGTATTTGTATATAAATAAGCATTTGTATTTATTTTACTAATAATAATTGTATTATTACACCCATGTTGTGATATTTCACGAGGCAATAAAACACAGTTCACCAGTGTAGGCTTGTTAGATACTGCAAACCGGAGGTAGGTATGCACTGGGGTATTCACAAGGTTGTCCCCTTTAATCCTGGATACATACACAATCACTATGTATTTCCTTTAGCCTGTGCAGCCTGCGTTGGTTTCTTGGGGATGGAAATTATACAAACATAGACCATTGTTCTGTACTAACGTCACTTAATAAAGTTTCAAACCCTCAACTAGTCCATAGTGAATTAGTCTAAACTTAGGGCCCTATTTGTAGACGCGCGATATCGCTAATTTACGAAAGCGCCATAAATGTTACAGCAGCGGTCGTACATTTAACAGAACTTGGTCATAGAATACCGCAATGGTATTCTATGGGGATTGCGGTAATTTACGATCGGTATGGTCATTTCCAATGTTATCATTAATTTGACTATTCCTTCCAGGAACTCATAGAATTACTAATATCTGCAAATATTTCAAATCGTAATGTTTTATAATATAGATATATAAGCAGTGTTAAGTATTATGTATTATTATTCATGGCCAGTAGAGGTCAATATGCTGCCGCACAAAGAAATGTTCAATATTTGTCATGTTTTATATAAGAGGCACCGTAGCACAGAAATCATTAAATTCATGTTATCGAGCAAATATATAAACCAACATAATAGGAAAAGTGCGATAATACTGGTTTATAATAGGTGCTAAGGTTCGTTAATGGTACTTTATAAAGACATCTATATTTTACAGCCGCAATGATATTTAGGGCAGTGGCCATAATTACCGCCACAATCGTTAAATATCACGCCAAATCCGCGCCTAAATAACATATATATAAATATGTTCCTTTAGTGTATTTTGACATTTCCAGAATTGTTCCAATTTTAAAAGACATGTCAACCCCTAGACAGAATCCTGTACTTATGCTCCCCATCCCCTAAACCCCAAGATCATTCTAATTACTTACCTTACCATGGTCCCGAAGCCAACTATACTACCTTTTTAGGCCCCAGTTCACAGCCAGTGAAAGTCAGTCCTCCAGTTTAACAATCAGTGTTAAGTCAGCTTCCAGTCAACGTCAGTGTCAAGCAAGTCCCCAGTTTAACAGTCCCCGTACCAACCAGAACTACAGTATATGTATAACCAGTAATTCTCAATATTATATAGTATCCCCGTACCAACCAGAACTAAGATAGTATTAATACAGTATTCTCAATATTATATAGTATCCGTACCAACCAGAAATACAGTATATGTTATATACCAGTAATTCTCAATATTATATGTATCCCCGTACCAACCAGACTTACAATATATGTATTAATAATGGTAATTTCAATATTATATAGTATCCCTATACCAACCAGAACTACAGTATATGTATTAATACCAGTAATTCTCAATATTATATAGTATCCCGTACCAACCAGAACTACAGTAATTGTATTAATACCAGTAATTCTCAATATATAGTATCCGCCGACCAACCAGAAATACAGTATATGTATTATACCAGTAATTCTCAATTATATATAGCATCCCCGTACCAACCAGAACTACAGTATATGATTAATACTGGTAATTCTCAATATTATATAGTATCCCTATACAACCAGAACTACAGATATGTATTAATACCAGTATTCTCAATATTATATGATCCCGTACCAACCAGAACTACAGTATATGTATAATACATGGTAATTCCCAATATTATATAGTATCCCTGTACCAACCAGAACTACGTATATGTATTAATACCAGTAATTCTCCATATTATTAGTATCCCTGTACCAACCAGAACTAAAGTATATGTATTAATACTGGTAATCTCAATATTATATAGTATCCCCGTACCAACCAGAACTACAGTATATGTATAATTACTGGTAATTCTCAATATTATATAGTATCCCTATACCAACCAGAACTACAGTATATGTATTAATACCAGTAATAACTCAATATTAATAGTATCCCTGTACCAACCAGAACTACAGTATATGTATTAATCCTGGTAATTCCCAATATTATATAGTATCCCTGTACCAACCAGAACTACAGTATATGTATTAATACTGGTAATTCTCAATTATATAGTATCCCTATACCAACCAGAATACCGATATGTATTAATACCAGTAATCTCAATTATATAGTACCCTGTACCAACCAGAACTACAGTATATTTATTAATACTGGGAATTCCCAATATTATATAGTATCCCTGTACCAACCAGAACTACAGTAATGTATAATACTGGAATTCCCAATATTATATAGTATCCCTATACCAACCAGAACTACAGATATGTTTATACCAGTAATTCTCAATATTATAAGTATCCGTACCAACCAGAACTACAGTATATGTATTAATACCAGTATAATTCTCAATATTATATAATATCCTGTTCCAACCAGAACTACAGTATATGTTTAATACCAGTTAATTCTCAATATTATAAGTATCCCTGTACCAACCAGAACTACAGTATATGTATTAATACCAGTAATTCTCAATATTATATAGTATCCCTGTACCAACCAGAACTACAGTTTATGTATTAATACCAGTAATTCTCAATTATATTAGTATCCCCGCACCAACCAGAACACAGTATATAGTTTAATAACAGTTATTCTCAATATTTTTTAGTTTTAGAAACTATCTAGCCCACTTTTAAAGTATTAATGAACTTGCCATACCACATCTGCTGGGAGACAGTTCCACAGTTTCACCGTTCTCACGTAAAGAAACTTTCCCAACCTGAAGATGAAAACTTCTTTTCTTCCAATCTTAAAGGAGTCCATGTCCTCGATATGACCTATTAGTGAACAATGCACCTGAGAGTTTATTGTTTGGCCCATTAATATATTTGTATAAAGTGATATATCCCCACGGGAACATCACTTCTCCAATGAAACAGCTCTAACTTGTCTAATCTGCTGCATAGTCAACCCCTCCATTCCCTTATTAATTTAGTTGCCCTTCTCTGAACTGTTCCATTCCAAGATGTCCCTTTTGTATATGGGATTCCAAACCTGCACAACATATCCAAATGAGGCCTTACCACTGCCTGTAAAGAGGAAGAATAATTTTTTCTCTCTTGAATCATTCCCCTCTTTATACAGACAATATCTGCTAGCTCTAGCCATTGCTGCCTGGCCTTGTTTGCTACAGCTAAGTCTGTTATCTACCAGAACCCTCAAGTTTTCTCCAGTCGAGATGCAACTTAACACAGAGTTATTATGGTGTAGGTGCACAGGTTATTAAATCCCAAATGCATCACCTACATTTATCTACTTGAATCTCACTTGCCATTCTGCTGCCCATTTGATAATCTATCTAGGTCTGCTTGCAGCAATTACACATCATTGGAAGTTGGTTTCAAAGCTCTGCATAATTTAGTGTCATCAGCCAACACTGAGACCTTGTCTTAAGCCCCTTCTAAGTCATTTATAAACAGATTAAACAGAAGCCGCCCCAGTACAGAACCCTGAGGCACTCCGCTTAGAACTTTAGCCACATAGATGTAGCTCCATTTACCACCACTCTCTGTTTGCGATCCAATAACCAGTTCTCTATCCATGAACAAATGTTTTCTTCTAAGCCAACAGTCCTCAGTTTATACATTAGTCGCCTATGTGGCACAGTATAAATCCAGTATACCACATCCACGGCTGTGCCTGAATCTAACTTTTACTCGCTTCTTCATAAAAACCAAGTAGATTGTCTGGCATGATCTATTTCTCATAAATCCATGCGATGTGACTATATTTGTAAACCTGCCGAATCAGACAGGTCCAATCTCTATGTTTATAACGGCAACTAATGATGGCATTAAATATCATTGTTGGTACTTTACAGTCGCTTAGTTATTTAACAGTTGGCTTTACCACCACAGTCTTTAAAGAACATGGCAGTATGATATGGGCGATACCAGTATCGGTATTTACCATGGTGGTCAGTCATTTTCACATGGTTGTAAATACTGCGTCCATATTTTAGTACCGTGTAAAGGGCGGGAATATCGATACCTCACCTTTATAAATTACCCATGGGGCCATAGTCATAAAGGTACCGTTTTATAGTGAATTGCGCCTTTAACCAATCATTAATTTATGTAAATCGTTAATTTCGTAAATAATGTTAAATAAGATCAAATCCATAAGTAGCTTGCTGTACTGGACAGGCTTAACTTTGCCTTAGTCCTGCTGGAAAATGTGTAACTCCTATGGTTTTTTCTATTAATACATTCGTTCCCTAGTGGTCATAAACTGGTTGTCCTTGTGCTGTACAAGTCATCAAAGCCAAACAGTATGACGGCTCCTTAGGCACAGAAAATGCAGAACATAGAGGATTGCTTATACCGCATCATTTCCTTTCTAGTTAACCCCTTTGTGGCTGAATGTTTGTATATGTAGGGCTGTTGTGTCACGATGGGGTTAAACACAGAATATACATGAAATGACTGGTATAGTTTCTCTTGGTATTATGGGATGTTTAGACATATCTGGATAAAGTAACTTTTAGATTCTCGGTGCATTAAGTTTCATTCAATGAAAAAAAGCATCTTTTCTGCAATACAATATCCTTAACCACTAATTACCGTAATGACCGTTTAGATATTAAACAGCATTAAATAAATAATCATAAAAAAAAAAAATCTGTTTCTGTTTCCCGTAAGATTGTCATTTTTCTTGTTGTGCTTAAAGGAGAGATCAAGACTGAAAAGATACTTTTCTCTGTACATGCCCACTGATATCTGAAATTGAACAGCGTAATTTCGATATTTCCGTTTGGTTCCTGAGAATAGTCTGTGAAATTAGATGTGCACCTGACATCACTGCAGCTCCTATAAAGGATTATTTGATATGTTTGGTATAACGGTCATAAAAGCATAGCATGAAAACCTACACCTACACTGAATACGCATGTAACAAATATATGTGATTAGTCTCTGCCTGGGTTAGCTAGGTGGACTTGTTATGACCTTGCACATGTGCAGAGTAAACGGTTTGATCCAAATATGTGGGGTATTTGTAAGTAAATTATCAAAGTTACTGTGATAGGATTGCCCATATTAGCTGAATGAAGGTGTTTGCCTTTATTTTCATCTGGTTCCCAAAGTCAGACAAATAATCAAGTAGATAAGCACCTGGCATCACTGCAGATGCTTCTCAGTCTTTCACCCAGTCTTTTCACTTCTATCCGTCCCTGATAGAAGTTGTAACTGGGACAGAGTGAGTCACTCACTGGTGTGCCTGTAGTTTTTGAAATATACCCGGGCCGTAGGTATTTGCCATTAGTCCTTTTCTATTGGCCAGGGCACTGTGAATAAGGAGCAGTAAGTAACCACACATGTTGTGCGTTACAGTGTGTTGTGCTATGATTCCACCAATATTCCTTTATCGGAGGCATAATTTGTGACCACCCATTTGTGTTAGCCTGACAAAAACGCGTTCGTAAGCGCTGAGAAAGGTGACAGTAGGGTTAGCCCTGATAGATTCTTGCTCTCTGCTTAAACCCTAATTGAATAAGCCTTTAGCTTAGTTGGATATAGTGTAACACAAAGTGACGTACAAGTCTTTTAAAGTGAATGAAAGAACAATTCCTGTAATCAGGTTGAAGGCTGAAACGCTTTATAATGATAGAGTATAAGCAATGCACATTATTTTCTATGCAATTCTCTGGCCTATTAAGAGATGATCTTTCCTGACCTGAGGATTTTCACCATGCATTAGCCATGTGTTTAGAGATCATTAAAAACCACAGTCTCCTCAAATATTCCTCATCAAGCCGAAAACCGGGTCCTCAGGGGCCCTTTAATCAAGATATTTGGATTGGGAAGTGGAAAGTCAATGAAAACAGAAAACATTTTCCTTGTATTTACAATTTACAGGCAGGTTCTTAATCTCAGGTGCTGGGTGTAAGGTTCCCAACCCGCCCGCACGGTGTGTACGGGCGGGTACCTGATATCAGGTAAGTGACAGTGGACATTCTACCAATCACTGGGTCATTTTCAAGAATGTGCGGTATCGCAATTCACCGATACCGCACGTTACGGCAAGTCCCGTAAATGTATGGCCACGGTCGTATATGTACGTCCGTACATTCGGCAGTAGATTCATTCATTTGTTATCGGTTAATTACCATCGTTAAATGTTAAAATAAGTGTTAAAATGATCGCAGATTAATGATCAGTTTAAAGGTAGTTAAAACGATTGTAAATTGCGTTATCGCTAAAAAGTGGTACCGCGCCTGTATGAATATGGCTACTGTCCCTACATTATATGAATTTCGAATTTGGGGGTAGAGATACCTTTTGGGCTCATTACCCTAGCCGTTATCGCTCGTGTTAATGCTCCTTTTGCCATTCAACATCGCGTTTTGGGATTTACCCACTGCAGCATTTTAAAGGACAACTCCACCACATAGAACAAATCTTTTGAAAGAACGGCCTCTTATAATATGTTGATATATCATACTTTGTCCTATGAATCCATTACTGTATGCCTGCTAAGCTTCTGGATGTCTATGGAAATGAGAATTTAGAAACCTGTACTGAGCCTGTACTGAGCCGGGCATGCTCAGAAGAGGTTAACCTGATCAAAGATGCTGTTAAGGAGGACGTCATTGGACCGTCTTAACGTTCACCTAAGGAAAATGCTCCTTCCCTGGAAAGACATAAATAAATAAAGCTATTTTCTGGAAAGACGTGATACATTCTATTACCTCTTACTGTATATATATGCTATAGCTCAACATAAGCGGATGTTGCCACTAAGAGAGAAGCAGGTTAACCCCTGTTCCCTTCCCACTGACACCTATAAATCCCAGTGCTGTATACTGCTACTGTGTGCCATTTAACCCATTCAACGCCCACCCCTGGCCCTAAGGAAATTGTAATATTTAGGATTACATTTGCAAAAAAACAAAGTATCTGCACTTTATTAAAGTCCGCAGTGGCGTAACTGGGAATCACTGGGGCCCCCAGCAAAAACTATGATGGGGCCCCTATCCTGCTTCATCCAAGTGGTTTTCTGAGAAGAGGCTATATCTGTCATAGGGAAATAGAGAAGATGGGCCCCCTTAGCTTCCGGGCCCCCCTGCAGTTGCTCTCCTAATAGAGGAGAGACGGTATATCATTGCAGCCTGCGTCATGAACTATATAGTCAGTGTGAGATGTGCACACATATATACAGTATATACCGTATTATACATACATCACACACATGGGATTAATATGTACAATCATCCTTTAAAGCCTGGACAAGTTTATGGGAGAACCTTTCTGACTGTGACAGATTTAGGGGTCCCGGGGATAAAATGAAAGGGAACACACATCCCAGCAGGTTAAATGGCCCAGGGGAGGGTCAGTGGCAATTTGCAGTGTTATTTTGGAATTCTGTTTTATTGCATCTCCCCCCTCCGCTCCTGGTAAGGGTAACAATATAGCACAGTAGGTAACAGCAGGAATGTACAAATGTTAACTTGTACCATTCATTTCAAATCAATTTAGATCTCCTACACAGTCTCCCCTACCTCCCAACAATAGGCATTGAACAGCCAATAAATCCTCAGTATTATTACAAAAAGAACAGACAATAGGGTCCCAGTTGTTCAGGTACAACGTCGTATGGGGGTCAATGCTGGAACCTGAAAATAGCAAAAAGTGATGTCATACAAATACAATCAGGTGGTTCAGATTAAAAATAAACTAAAGGAACATTCAGAAGATTAAATAGAAACACGTGGGAGATTTTTATTATTAATTTAAGCTTCATAGCGACTTAGTTCATGGCTAAGAGTAATGTACTGACTGTTCTTTAGCTGTTACTGTACTACAACCCCAGAAACCTCTGAGAGTCTTTGCTTGGAAAGGGGATTTTTTTTTGTCCCCAGGTTAATATATATTTGGAGCTGGGATGTGAGGTAAGGATTAAACTACACTACATGGTGGGGCCAGTAGTTGGGGGGATTATAGTTTTGGGGGTGGACATGCCTTTAAATTTATTTTAGCGGTTGGGAATGGGGGAAGGCTACTATATAGGGGAATTATTTTTATAGGGGGACATGCCCTTTAAGGGTATGTCCACTGCTTAAAGGGTATGTCCACTGCTTAAAGGGAATCTTCATTGCATTTTTTACTTATGTTTACATGAAGAACAGTAGGTAAATGCGCTAGGCTTACCTCGTTCTTCACTGGATCGATCCATTGCCAGCTTCTCTGATGCATTCACGTATTTGCACAGTGCGTGCACAATGCTAAGTACGGGGATGTGTCGAAAACTGTCAACCGCGTCGAGAAACAGGAGGTTAGACAGTAAGGTACTTACCCGATCACTCGCTCCTTCGCCGCTAGTCTGACAGGTCCCGAAAGACTCGTTGCGCATACAACAAGTGCAATGCACATGTGCACAGAATCAGTCTACGCGGTGGAGAAGCGAGCGATCGGGTAAGTACCTTACCTTCTCTCCCGGCTCTGCAGATTTATTAAAGAACGGAGGGTAAGACACAGCTCCTTTACTCCCATTTTTCAATAAAAACTGTGTAGGATATTTTTTTTAAAGGCATGTCCACCCTTCTTAAAAAAATTTCATATAATAGTCTCCCTGCTCCCCAGCCCCAACCGCTATAGTTTTAATATCAGAAAGTGCCCCAAATATTACTTACCTTCCCTCTTTCCTCCGCCGCACTGCCAGACCATCTGCTTGCGTGAAAATGCAAGCAGAGGGGTGGGACCGGCAGTCGCATCTGTGATTGGCTGAGCGGCAGCCATCACGGACGCGGCTGCCGGGAGTTCAGGGCGGCGGAGGAAAGAGGGAAGGTAAGTATATTTGGGGCACTTTCTGATATTAAACTATAGCGGTTGGGGATGGGGAACATGGAGAATATTATATAAAAAGGTTTTACGCTAGGGGAGGGAATCTAAATCGGGATGGAGAGGGAGGGGAAGGAAGGGGAGAAGGGCTGACGTGCGCATGCCAAACTTCTCGGAGGGGAGACGAGCAGAGTCCTATAGGACTCGCAGTACTCCTGGTGGGCGTTTTTTGGGACTTTGGGGGGGGGGGGGCACAGGGAACCTATGGAGCTGGGATGTAATGTAAGGATTTTATTACACACAAATGGGGCCAGTAGTGGGGGGGGTTATAGTTTGGGGGGTGGACATGCCCTTTAGAGTGGAGATCCCCTTTAACAGGTCACTGTGTCCTCAAACTCCATTGGGTGTAAGAAATGTTCCACGACATAAGAAGCATTCCATTTGCAATACAACATAGAAAGGCATTCTTTTAAACCAGTGGGTATTTAGGAAAGACACTGTGACATTTATGTACATTGAAAGAAATGGAGGTTAGTGTTCTTTAAAACTTTAGACCTGTGACATTGATAGGTACGAGGCAAGCAACATTCAAACGTCCACATAATGCAATAATGTCCCTTGTAGTAAGTGAAAACACGACCCCGGATAGAAGGAATCCTCATTCACCGGACTGATCCTTTGGTACTGTAAATAATAAATCAATTAGGAGCTCATTAGGCCTATTGTAAGTTTCCACTTGAAATACCTTCTGTATTTTCCGAATATCCTGTACAGTGATACATTGTGTCTTTACAGGCGTCCTGTGCCATCGCGGTAATAAGGGAGGGAGGTGTTTTTTTTCCTCTGTAAAATCTCTTCTCCACTTCTCGCAGAATTATTACTGTATGGTATGGCTATTTCGAATTTTCTGTATGGTAGGACACGTCCTTACAATACCAAATCAATCTTTATGGACAATGGCAGTATTGTATGTCCGAGGTTGTTAAATTAAAGACCACGACTGCCATTAGCGAAAGATATTAATCTGTGGTATTGGACATTTATATTAATAAATACAGCCCTGAAAGGGCATGTTCACCCCCACACAAACTTTAGCAGATAGAGAAAGCAACCACACAACATTTTTCAGCTTTTCTCCTGGCACTTAGATATCTGGACTGGGGGAGAAAGGTACAGTTAGTATGTGCAAACGGGGGTTTGGTTTTTGTGATTATCTGCAAAACGTTGTGGTGTGTGTGGCGAGGGTTTCCATTAAACTCTAATAATCAAAATACTCAAATATTACATACATCAAGATCCCACTACTTCACCAACTTTTTTCTGATTAAATCTGAGCTGTAGATCTGAGAAATACTCATTTTAATCACAGCATTTACAGGGAAAGACCTGTCACTCCAGGAGCAGAAAATTGTAATGTTCCTCCATCCCTGACCTCTTACTAGGGATCTTTGGGCCTGCCAGCACACTTCTGCGACCATAAGAAGAATCAGCAGAAGAAAAGAAGGCAAGGGAGAAGGGGGAGGGAGATGTGTAAGAAGAGCAGTGTCCATGGTGAGCGTGTGCAGAGTGTCGCAGACACTATAAGGAGGCAGTGAGTAAGGGAGGGGTAGGGGGGAATTAGGAGCACTCACTAAACATTAATAATTAATGACAAAGCAAGCACAGATAAATATGTACCACAATTTTACTACTCAAATTCTAGTACAGATAATGTAAAGTTGTTTGAGTGAGTATAGTGACCCTGTAAGTGCATGGTAAAAGTAATCCCTGTCTATGAGTAATTTTCTAGTTTGGTATTTAATGGTAGCATTATTCATCCCATAATATTAAACCACATAATTATTTTATCAGATCAAAACATTTTAACTTTTAGGCCCTACTTAGCTCATCTCTCTCATGCTTACTCTCCTTGAAATCAGATGTCCAGAAGGCCATCAGCTTAGATCTGACAGAAGCCTGTGGGGTCCTGCTCATCCATCTAATGCTAAGAGAATTTGGCCAGAAAATTTCTTTCTGGTGGAGGTTCCTTGCCTGTTGGGGCTTACATTTCTGCCAAAAAGAGTTGGATTTAGTTGGGATTAATGAGTCCCAATGGTGAGGATACAAGCGCTACGTATCCATCATGTCATACCATCAGGGTGGTATCTGGTAGCCCCCCAAACATACAACCAATGTCATTGAAAACTTCTTTAGATAAAATCCTTGAAGTCATGGTATGGCCCACACAGAGTCCTGATCTCAAAATTATCAAGCTTGTCTGAGATGCATGAAGAGAAGAAGGATTTGAGGTAGCTTACAATGGCAGAAATTGATTTGAGTGGAACAACCACCTGCTGAGTTCTTTAACAGGTACTTACTTAAGTTATGATGCAGTTCTGAGAGAAAGGGAGGGTCACACCAAAAATGATTAGCCTTTTGTTCATTCAATTGCATGTTAATGATAAAAATAACTATCTGCTCTATCTGTACAAGCGATTTAGGTTTTGCACACCTGCACTTACCCTATCAGATATATTGTGCACTTTATTACTTGCATTTATAACCCTATATTTTTAAGAACAACTCCACCCTCATAACAACATCTTTTAGAAAGAATGGCCTCTTTATAATATGTTGATAATCATACTTTGCCCTATGAATTCATTACTGATGCCTGCTATGCTTCTGGATGCCTCATTGGAAAATTCAAACCTGTACTGAACCTGTACTGAGCCTGGGCATGCTCAGAAGAGGCCAGCAGGGGATTAACATTCAGTCATTGCTGATATCATCTGTCAAATCCATACCTGACAGTATTAACTGGAAGAACCCGAAGCAGAAACAGGGGAAACAGGACATTGTGCAGGATTTCAGGTTATAGACTTATATATTTCACATTTCAAACTATTACCGTTTAGGGTTTGGGGGGGTGATTACCTGTATGTAAGCTGGCCTTTAAGTATAATTATGCCTCCATTCTGATATAGCGGCTCCTCCCTCCATGCAGTCCAATCAAGGCTGTGACAAACTGACATAAAAAACAATGATTGACTGCTGTTTCCCCTGCTGCCTCCTCTGCACATGCTCAAGCTTATAAAAAGCGAGGAGGGAGGAGACAGATACTTTTACCAGAAAGGATTCAAACTCTTCATAATTATCTGGTTACAAATTCATGTAATACAATGATAATAATAGAAGTTGGTCTTGTGGGCAGATAACTGACATACACCAGTTTTGGGGGGTTTTTTGTTTTAAGGGTGGACATGCCAATAATTTGGTCCGAATTTTTTAAAGAATGTAATTCACAGAAGAAACAATTTTATTTCCTGTAAATTGGCAGATTGTAACCTAGATGCTTTTTCTAGGCAGCTTTATCCTTTACATCCTCCTAATGGAGAGAGACACTTATCTTTCAACATTACCATAAACTCGGGATTATTGAGAAATAGAGGAAAGTTCTTTCTCTTTCCTTAAAATTAAGACCTCCCTTATTTACTACTAAAGGCTTGATTTGCTGTGGTAATGGGACCTATAAAAGCATTAAATAAAAGAATTAAAAGGGGAAAATGTAAAAGAAAATAGGGCCAGAAACAAAGAAGGAGACCATTAGCCAAGCTTCAAAACTAGCCCATTTGTGGAATCCTCCGGTACTATAATGCTCACGAAAGGGCAATTAGTTGGAATATTACTAGAGATACATGACGTAAATGGCGCATAATTGATCATTTTGTGGCTCAGTTATAATTGGATCAGATAGAATGTTTAAAACAAGTGCTTGCTACTGTATTCTAATTGGTCTGTTCTATGTTGTAAACACCCATTAACATTGCACTGCTAGAGGTAATAATACTACTAGCATGGGAATAAATGATCATTTATAGCAAATTGAACCATTTTTGTTTTTGGAGTGGACCTTTGCTGGCTTCAACACAATGTGGTGGTGGGAACAGATCCTTATCTCCACGGTAAACCCCCTTTTTTCTATTTGTTTTATTGAAGAACGGGAGGTATAAGGAGCTGTGTCTTACCTCCCGTTCTCTTCAATAAAACGTTCAGGAGCCAAGAACAAAAAAAAAGGAAGGAACTTACCGATGCTGCTCCTCTGCCACGTAGTCTAACAGGGCCCAATGGACTTAGTTGTCTATGCGCATGTGCAAAAGAGATGCGCACACGCATAGAATACAGGAGTCTGTCGGGACCTGTAGATGAGGAGCGAGCAATCGGTAAGTTCCTTCCCTTTCGTCCCTGTCTGAACGTTTATTGAAGAACGGGAGGTAAGACACAGCTCCCTTTACCTCCCATTCTTCAATAAAATATATAGAAAAAAGGGGGTTTTACCCGTGGAGATACCCTTTAAAGGTATCTAAAATGGAAAAATTGATTTCAATATTTATGTTTTTTGTTTTCTTATGATATCTAATCTGAAACATCTTCAGCTGTCAATCAAGTTTCTTATTATCATAAACTCTTCTGCTGTGTACAGTTTTGTGGGTGTGAATGGTGACTGTTATTTATTTTAATCGATGAATTCCGTCTCCCAGTGCTGACCCATAGTGATTACTGAGCATGCTTGCTCTCACAGATAGAAGTTAATGTCTTATTAGTTGACTTTAAGAATGGTTATGTCC
>CM033474.1:10291646-10358710 GCA_019447015.1 Hymenochirus boettgeri
GTCCCTGCCCGAGAAGCTTACAATCTATATCAATTTTATTGACACATACAACTATCAGTATGTCTTTAAGATTGTGGGGGAAACCGGAGTGCCGGAGGAAACCAACGCAAGGAGCGGGAGAACATACAAACTCCTTGCAGATGTGTCCAAGGGTGGAATCGAACTCAGGACTTCAGCTCTGCAAGGCATCAGTGCTAACCACTGAGCCACCGTCCTGTCCTATGTACTGCTCTATGTAGCATTAATAGGAAGGTTGTAATATTTTTATATATGTAGTTTTATGGTTGTGCTTCCTAGTTGAAAAGGAGAATGAAAAGAAAAATAGAAGAAAGGATAAAGAGTATCCACTGAGGTAAGTAGGCGGAGTATAAAAATTGGTTGGCAGGGTCATATGTGTAGAAAGAACTTTGAATATATTGGGAATACACAACTAGGTGGAGCACTGAAAATTGTACTATGTGTATAAAGATAGGGTGCACTAGGTGGCACTATTGCATTTGGGCTATGAAAGAGTCGGTTGACACTTTATAGTGTCATATAAAACTAGTGTGTAGTAAACACTTAGATAAGGCATTAGAGCCGAAACGGTGTGCCGTGTTTCGCATCAATAATAATGGGATTACCCTTGAAAGAAACTAGGACTGGACGCCCTATTCTTCCTTTTCTAAACCCTGGCCACCTGGTGCCACTAAATGAGTATATAATCAAGCCTCAAGAAAACTAGGGCCCTATAAGGAATACAGTTAAGGCCACTGGGTTTTTGGCTTTAAAGTTGAGCTTAAACTCACATCCAGGGGATCCAATCAATTTTGATTCAATCGTCAACATGTCAAAAACGATTTCCTTTTTCTTCAAGGGGAAATCTGCGGGAAGATTGCAGCTCAAGGTGAATCCTCCAGCGGTTCGGAACATCTTCGTGTATGGCCAGCACAGATTCATGTAGTCCGTTCTTTATTTTGTATTAGGAAACCTAGAGTTCTGGAAGGCCAACAGGTTGCGATTAAAACTTTAAATAAAAGATATGAGGATGATTTTTTTCATTAAATATTCAAGTCTAAGTTGAAGTCTTAATTCATTACATTTTGGAAACACCATGTCATTTCGTCCTGATGTCACATGGAGAGAAGGAGGAGTCCGTGTATGTAGTTTAATCATCTACCGTTATGGCTCTACCATGCGTTGCAATGTCAAAAAACCACATCTCCGGCACCTAATTAGTGACGTTGATGTATGACTTTAATTTACAGAAGGGTACCAGAGAGAGCAATGACACTGTACTCAGAAGTGTTTGGCGTGAAGTTAGATAAGACGGAAACTGATATGCATCTTGAGGTTGAACTGTCCTTCTATGGATATAGGACATGTATGTACCACACCACTATATACATGTTACTTGAGTTCCCCACAAAACATTATTGGATAGATAATCCAAGCTTAGTTTAATAGAAGTTTTTATTTAATGTGGTTTAGGTCTAGCAGTAACACAAGGCAGTTAACACTCAAACATAAAGTATGCCAATACGGCTGGGACTGAATCTCTCTGCATTCCATAACAAGAAGATATGGTGGTGATTTTAATAGGGCTGATCGGTATAGGGGCCGTAATCGTTATTGTGTTGACCTTCGTTTCTTGGATGAGCACTCAGCCGCCAAACGATCCGGTGGATCAGCTCGTGCTGGAAAGCCAGAAATTTTCAGGCGGCCGTGCTAGGATAATCCTATGAAGTCTAGCGAGCGAGGAAACAAACAGTCCCAGCGTTTCCATATGATGTTCATAGGGCTGTAGTCGAGGCGATGAAAGCTATGAATGGCCTTTACGGGCGAAGCGGACGTTCAGTCGGTGATCGACGAACGACCGACTTTGCGGATCTCCGAATGTATGAACGTCTGTTTCAGCCGATAAAGAGCCAATACATCGTCCGATTATTGGACCGACCGCGAACGTTTCATACACATCGTGTGCCGCGGGTTGGGACGCAGTGGTACGAAACTTTGAATAGAAAGGCTCTACAGAAGCATGTGATTACTGGTAAATTACATATCTTATCAGGGGATGCAAGAGATTAAGAATGCACAACCCAGCCAATCAAAAGGTGTCCATACAACATTGCCGAAACCAGACAAAAATCCCTGTTATTTTCTACATCAGGCCAAATCCTAGGGAATAGGTATCGGTATACGGGTTATAGTGGCAAAAACAATCACCCAGAATTCATTAACAGCCTCAGAGGGATCAGGCAGAACATTTCATTATTGATAATGTCTACCTTTAGTACACGGAGACAATACTATCACAGGATGACCACCACTAACACAGAATACGCTTTTTACCTAGGATTAGAGATTAAAGTCAATGAGAGTCAAATAATCAAAAAAAGTTTGAATGAAATATAATTAAAATATCAATGGTAAACTTAAGTAAATGGCTTGGGATCTGGGGAATGGTCTGGGTGACCATGTGCGGATATCCAGGACTTTCCAAAAATCTATTTACCTCACGTGCGACTTTCCTGCATCTCGCCGTTTCGAACATATCGCATAACACTATCCCATGAACGACCGTGGATCGATAATGCGATATTTACTTGCCGTATAGGTACTATAGACATTTTACTGGCAGATTCCAATGATTCGAATAAGTACTCTCATCTTGGCATATGGACATTTAACTCGATATTTGCATGTCTAGAACTCGAAAATTCGATTATAATAGGAAGGTCTGGAAATGATCGAAAGTCTGAGTAATTCCTGGGCCGGGATAGTTCAGAAAACCGAGAGTCCTTTCGAATCGACTAGTTTGGTCGCACTCGGGTTTGATTGCTAGTCCCATTCTTACCAAGGATAGATATATGACAACTACACCGGTCCTGAACAAGCTTACGGCCACACTTCCAGCGGAGACGCTTATCACAAGCTTCAAGCTTGTAGAGGATGCAGCCATACAGCATTGGCTACAGAGAAGGTGTTACGGGAAGCAGCTGTTACGCCATGGTGACAGGAAGGCATTATTAGGGGAAGCAGCTGTATGTCATTGGCAGCAGAGGAGGCCACACATGAAGCACAGTACATAATTGGCTAATGAGGATGGCGCAGTGAAGCAGCAGTAATCATCATGGCCTTGGACTGACTGGGAAGAAGAGTGGAGGACGAAAAAGACTGGCAGCGATCTCTCTTTACTGACCTTTAGGGAAAGTGGTCTTGGGATGGGGTGGGCCCTGCAGACAAATATCTAATTGTACCATGAGGGGTGTTGGACATTGTCCTAAAATAACAAAAAGCAAGAAAAAAAGGGGATACAATTATGTAAAAATAAATTTGTAGATCCACAAACAGTGAGAGGCTGTAAGTGCGGTTACTAGAGAATTTGTGTATGCAGTAGTATATCTCCCTCGTTTATTACTTTTTTGGGATTTCTAGTTCCACACAAGATGATTAAAAAAAACTTCATTACTTGTTAGGACATAAAACCATAATTGTACAAGTCAGAATCAAAATCTACAGCTCACCGGGAAACCGAAGAGGGGGGCTGCGCTTTGATTACTTTAAAGATCAAAGAACAATTGTCTCTTGAACAGTCCTAGAGAAGAACGAAAGGCATTAATTATGAAATTAAAATCAATTATATATTTAACTTGCCATACTCTAAAGATTAAAAGATTATTCTCTTTCTATGAGAGAATTGGGGAACCCAGAAAGATGAACTTACTGGTGCATATCGATGGTAAGATAAAATGTATCACAATAATTACAAAATACAAAAGCTATACGCCAGTCGATCTTGTCTTGTTTCCAAACTGCATCATCAGCACTGACAGGTGTGTAAATTTTGGAATTTGTGATGATGAAACAAATTAAGCTATGACAATGGATTTTGATCTTAACAGCGTATTTTTTTTTATTTTTTTTTTTTTTTTTTAATTAAAAGTTTTAATAAATCGGTTTATTAAAGCAGGGGCTGGAAACTATAATAAGATCCAATATCCCGCCAAAAAATTGCATTTAGTGTAAAAGCAAAATTGGTTGTGTTTTTGCAAACTTAATGTTTGCAGTGCAGTGACAGTGACATCTGTAAAAGAATATTAGGACAAGTTGAACTCAAAAACATCTGTTCTTACTATGTAGGACGACAGTTTCTTCTAAAGAACATTTCCATCCTCCTTTCAGGATTCCATTTAAATCCCTGGCACATCACTTCTGACATAGCTAAACACTGATTATAACTGATGACATAGCTAAACACTGATTATAACTGATGACATAGCTAAACACTGATTATAACGGATGACATAGCTAAACACTGATTATAACTGATGACATAGCTAAACACTGGTTATAACTGATGACATAGCTAAACACTGATTATAACTGATGACATAGCTAAACACTGATTATAACTGATGACATAGCTAAACACTGGTTATAACTGATGACATAGCTAAACACTGGTTATAACTGATGACATAGCTAAACACTGATTATAACTGATGACATAGCTAAACACTGATTATAACTGATGACATTGCTAAAAACTGATTATAACTGATGACATAGCTAAACACTGGTTATAACTGATGACCTATCTACACCCTGATTTAACTGATGACATAGCTAAACACTGATTATAACTGATGATATAGCTAAACACTGATTATAACTGATGACATAGCTAAACACTGATTATGACTGATGACATAGATTTCATCAGTTATAATCGGTGGCTAGCTAAGAAAGGTGGGTCATGCATTGCATACAAAATGTCAGTCTCTTTGCAATATAAGTACAGAGAATGTTGACCCTGTATTATGAGACCATTCCAAACAAAACCCTAGTTCCTTATATGTATGGTATAGGAGATGATGCCATTGTAGTAGTTGTAGTAGTTATAGCTATGAGCTGTAACCTGCTGTCAAATTGTCTCATAAAATGAATTGTGTTCAGTTTTCAGGATCAGTTAAAAATGGTTATGACTAAAAGTTATTTAAATTCCTGTAAATAAATTCTTTATAGGTCTGTATTTTAGAATGTATTCTTTTATGGTGCCACTAGATAGAGCTAGTGAATAACAAGACAAATTTTCCTATTTTAAAAAAGATGATTTAAAAATTATTTATTTTCAGAATTTTGTTCTTTTTTTTTTTTTAGATTAGACGTTTCCTTAAAATTCCCATGATCTGGGAGGGATTGTTTGTTAAGTAAAAGCCTCTAGAATAGTTTTTGTTATTGTTTGTAACCATGGGCCATATTCATAAAGGTGCGGTATCACTTTAGCGATACAGCGCCTTTAACGATCGGTTTAATGGGTTTTAAATAAACCCAATAGCTGCAGGTTCTAAATAAACCCAATAGCTGCGAGTTGTAAATAAACCCAATAGCTGCGGGTTCTAAATAAACCCAATAGCTGTGGGTTCTAAATAAACCCAATAGCTGCGGGTTCTAAATAAACCCAATAGCTGCGAGTTCTAAATAAACCCAATAGCTGCGGGTTCTAAATAAACCCAATAGCAGAAACCCTCAGCTATTGGGTTTATTTAGAACCAGCAAGCTATGGGTTATTTAGAACCCGCAGCTATGGGTTATTTAGAACCGCAGCTATTGGGTTTATTTAGAACTCGCAGCTATTGGGTTATTTAGAACCCGCAGCTATTGGTTTATTTAGAACCACAGCTATTGGGGTTTATTTAGAAACCGCAAGCTATGGGTTTATTTAGAACTCGCAGCTAGCTATTGGGTTTATTTAGAACCTGCAGCTATGGGTTTATTTAGAACTCGCAGCTATTGGGTTTATTTAGAACCCGCAGCTATTGGGTTATTTAGAAACCCACAGCTATTGGGTTTATTTAGAACCCCGCAGCTATTGGGGTTATTTGCAACTCGCAGCTATTGGGTTTATTTACAACCCGCAGCTATGGGTTATTTAGAACCCGCAGCTATGGGTTTATTAGAACCCGCAGCTATTGGGTTTATTTAGAACCCGCAGCATATTGGGTTATTTACAACCCGCAGCTATTGGGTTTATTTACAACTCGCAGCTATTGGGTTTATTTAGAACCTGCAGCATTGGGTTTATTTAAAACCCATTAAAACCGATCGTTAAAGGCGCTGTATCGCTAAAGTGGATACCCCACCTTTATGAATTGGCCCTGGTACAACAATAACAAAAACTATTCTAGAGGCTTTTACTTAACAAACAACCCTCCCAGATCATGGGAATTTTAGGAGAACGTCTAATCTAAAAAAAAAAAAAAAAACAAAATTCTGAAAATAAATAATTTTTAATAATTTTTTTTTAAAATAGGAAAATTTGTCTTGTATTCACTAGCTCTATCTAGTGGCACCATAAAAAGAATACATTCTAAAATACAGACCTATAAAGAATTTATTTACAGGAATTTAAATAACTTTTAGTCATAACCATTTTTAACTGATCCTGAAAACTGAACACAATTCATTTTATGAGACAATTTGACAGCAGGTTACAGCTCATAGCTATAAAATACTACAACTTCTACAATGGCATCATCTCCTATACCATACATATAAGGAACTAGGGTTTTGTTTGGAATGGTCTCATAATACAGGGTCAACATTCTCTGTACTTATATTGCAAAGAGACTGACATTTTGTTGCAATGCATGACCCACCTTTCTAGCTAGCCACCGATTATAACTGATGAAATCTATGTCATCAGTCATAATCAGTGTTAGTATGTCATCAGTATAATCAGTGTTTAGCTATATCATCAGTTATAATCAGTGTTTAGCTATGTCATCAGTTATAACCAGTGTTTAGCTATGTCATCAGTTTATATCAGTTTTAGCAATGACATCAGTTATAATCAGTGTTTAGTATGTCATCAGTTATAATCAGGGTTTAGCTATGTCATCAGTTATAACCAGTGTTTAGATAGTCATCAGTTATAACCAGTGTTTAGCTATGTCATCAGTTATATCAGTGTTTAGCTATGTCATCAGTTATAATCAGTGTTTAGCTATGTCATCAGTTATAATCAGTGTTTAGCTATGTCATCAGTTATAATCAGTGTTTAGATATGTCATCAGTTATAATAAGTGTTTAGCTATGTTATCAGTTATAATCAGTGTTTAGCCATGTCTTCAGTTATAACCAGTGTTTAGCTATGTCATCAGTTATAATCAGTGTTTAGCCATGTCTTCAGTTATAACCAGTGTTTAGCTATGTTATCGATTATAATCAGTGTTTATCTACATTATAACTCGAGTATAGGCCCTTTTTACCTAAAAAACTAGTAAAAGCGTGCCTCAATTATAAACCCGAGTGTAGACATTATGACAATTATTACTGCCCCCATGGCCACATAAGCTATAGCTATTGTAGGAGGGAAAGGGGTGTGTATCACTTTAAGGTTTTTTTGCATGTGGATTTCACTTTATTTTTTTTAACATTCCAAAGATAATCATCAGATCATCTTAAGGAATGATAATGAACTTGGAGTAAATTACGTTTCTAAGTCAAAATCCGATCGGGAAAATCACTTCCAGGATCAAATTTCCAGGAAGTGATTTTTCATTCATTGGCAAAGATCAAAAATTAGGGGATATTTATAAACCTCGCTACGTTATCGCAAAAATAACGATCGTATCGGTAAATACCGATCGTTATCGTAAAATAACGATCGGCATTTTCCGATAACGCTCGGTATTAATGATAACGATTGGTATTTTACGATAACGATCGGTATTTACCGATAACGATCGTTTATTTTGCGATAATGATAGCGAGGTTTTATAAATATCGCCCTAGGTGATCAAAACTTATTTTGAGCTCTTGACCCCATTTTTTCTAAGTCTTTGCTAGTAGATTATGAACTGATCTTGCACTGATGAGATCTAACAAGATCGAACACGTCATGTCTGCAGGGAGATGATGGCACTATACCATAGGCTGTATTGCATGTAATAAGCCAGTGGCTCTGGACATAGGCATTAGCCATAGGACATAATGGAGATATTTTGCATATCTCCCACCACTTACTCAGGGGAATCTGGGAGAAAGAATTACTTGTTTTAGATTTTGTGGGCAATGCTATTCATATAGCATGAGACTGCAAGATGCCTTCTGTATAAGAAGGCTCTGCTTCATTGTTTGCTCTGTGGGGGCTTTTTGCTCCTTTTGGCCCACCATTCTTTAGCTTTTTAGTGCCTTGTCTATTTTATAAGTAGCAAAGACTTAGCTTACTATAGTATTTGTTAATGGAGCTCAGAGTTCCATTCACAAACAGGATTTTTTGTCATTCACTGACAGCTTACTATAGCCTGTAATGCAGCCTGTCTCTCTTACTGATGGGGGATCAGGGGGGCTAGGGGGCACCCGAATGCCCTTCTCTAATTGCCCCTAGTGCCTTAAAGGGGTAGCATGCAGCAAGAATTCCAGTAACTGCTCTGACTCAAGTATAAGCCGGGGTTAGCTTCTCAGACTCATTTTAAAAAATAAAAAACTCTTCTTACTCGAGTATATACGGTATGTCATCAGGTGTAACAGTGCTTAGCTATGTCATCAGGTATAGTCAGTGTTTAGCTATGTCATCAGTCTATAATCAGTGTTTAGCTATGTCATCAGTTATAGTCAGTGTTTAGCTAGTAGTCCGTTATAATCAGTGTTTAGCTATGGTATCAGTTATATCAGTGTTTAGCTATGTCATCAGTTAATCAGTGTTTAGCTATCATCGTTAAGTCAGGTTAGTATGGCATCAGTTATAATCAGTGTTTAGCTATGTCATCAGTATAGTACAGTGTTTAGCTATGTCATCAGTTATAATCAGTGTTTAGGCTATGTCATCAGTTATAATCAGTGTTTAGCTATGTCATCAGTATAATCAGTGTTTAGCTATGTCATTCAGTTAATAACAGTGTTTAGCTATGTCATCAGATATTCAGTGTTTAGCTATGTCATAGTTATATCAGTATTAGCTATGTCATCAGTTATAATCAGTGTTTAGCTAGTCACTAGTTATAATCAGTGCTAGCTATGTCATCAGTTATAATCAGTGTTTAGCTATGTCATCAGTTATAATCAGTGTTTAGCTATGTCTTCAGTTATAATCAGTGTTTAGCCTGTCATCAGTTATAAACAGTGATTAGCTTTGTCATCAGTTATAATCAGTGTTTAGCTATGTCTCAGCTATATCAGTGTTTAGCCATGTCTTCAGTTATAACCAGTGTTTAGCTATGTATCGATTATATCAGTGTTTTATCTACATTATATACTGAGTATAGGCCTATTTTAACCTAAAAAAACTAGTAAAACTGATTGCCTCAATATAACCCGGTGTAGACATTATGACATTATTACTGCCCCCATGGCACATACGCTATAGCTTTATTGTAGGAGGGAAAGGGGTGTGTATCACTTTAAGGTTTTTTTGCATGTGAATTTCACTTTATTTTTTTAACATCCAAAGATAATCATCAGATCATCTTAGGGAATGATAACGAACTTGGAGTAAATTACGTTTAAGTCAAAATCCGATCGGGAAAATCACTTCCAGGATCAATTTTCCCAGGAAGTGTTTTTAAAATAAAAACTCTTCTTATACTCGAGTATATACGGTATGTCATCAGTTTAAACATGCTTAGCTATGTCATCAGGTTATACCAGTGTTAGCATGCCATCAGTTAAATCAGTGTTTACTATGTCAATCAGTTTTAATCAGTGTTTACTATGTCATCAGTATAACCAGTGTTTAGCTATGCCTCAATTATAATCAGTATTTTCTATATTTTGTTTAGCTAATGTCATCAGTTATAAAAATCAGTGTTTAGGCTAGGGGTCATCAGTTATAGTCAGTGTTTAGCTATGTCAATCAGTTATAATCATTGTTTACCTATGCATCAGTAAGGCAGTGTTTAGCTATGCCATCAGTTTATAATCATGTTTTAGCTATGTCTACAGTTAATAAATCAATGTTTAGCTATGTCATCAGTTAGAGTCAGTGTTTAGGCTAGGTCATCAGTTTTATAATCATTGTTTAGCTATGTCATCATTTATAGTCAGTGTTTTACTATGCCATCCGTTTATTCAGTGTTTAAGGCTAGCTATGTCCATCAGTTATAATCATTGTTTAGCTATGTCATCATTATAACCAGTGTTTGCTATGTCCTCAGTTATAACAGTGTTTAAGCTGTGGCAATCAGTTTAACAGTGCTGAGCTTTGTCATCAGTTATAACAGTGTTTAGCTATGACATCAGTAATAAATCGGTTTAGCTATGTCCTCAGTTTAATCAGTGCTTCGCTTTGTCATCTTATAATCAATGTTTATCTTATGTCATCAGTTATAATCCTGTTTATATATGTCATCAGTTTATAAAAAACAGTGCTTAGCTTTGTTTCATTTATAAATCAGTTTTTACTATGTCCTCACATCACACCGACGAATCGTTTAACCTGTAAATTACTGTACCTATAGGGATATTAGAGTCCCATTACATGTGGTCCCACTACCCTACTAACTTGACCTTGCAGCCTTGTCTTTTCTGTGGACACAGAACTCCGCTTTATCTTAATATGGTGATATTTTACCAGTAGGGGGAATTATTTATTATACAGCTGTTTTTCTTGAATGGTAAAGCCTGCAAATTTTCCTCACTTAAAGTATCAAAACTCGTCGTCCCAACGACAAACTTTTATATCGTCTTTCCTACTAATCACTATTGACTTTTCTGGCTGGAGTCGTTTTCCATGAAAATCTTGCTCTACGTACAAGAAACAGGAGTCGGGCCCGCTAAAACAAAGCAGCAACGCTCCTCTCTTGTGCGAGGAATTAGGCAAGAATTTTAGTGGCAGATAAAAGCAAATTTCTTTCACGAATGAGCAGTTGTGTTGTGGTCCGTTAGAAAGGCCTACACACAACAATTGAGGCGACTGATATTATTTTCACTATTTAACTTGGTACACGTCCAGTAAAACCCAAAAGGAACAGTAAAGATAAATTGAAAATAATTTAAAGCTACAAGAACTTATTTCTGTTTGGAAAAAAAAAGAAATACTATATATACAAGATACATACACTACAGGATTGTGGAAGCACTCAATTAGGCTAATTTACAACTACATTTAGCGTAAAGTGCTCCTGATCTGGTCAAACATTTATACACATAGAAAAGATAATCAATGCACATTCCTGGCCCCATTACAATATCATATTATCTGCAACACTGGCATACTTTATAGAAACAAAGGGTTTTTAGTATACATTACTGTGATCACATGAAGAAAAGCCTTCACAACCATGTCAAGGTAACCCCATCTGGAAGGTCCTAACTTCTAACCGTTTTTTACTTCATTAACCATTAGCAAACTTTTGCATTTCTCATAGTTGTGCACTTGATCCATATAAGCAGGCTTTCTCACTCCCCCCCCAGCCCTTTGGCTTTTTAAAATGAGGGAAAGGCCATCCCTCCAGTGCTTATATAAAGGCATAGGACCTCCCATTAAAGGGGCGTGTTGGGGGTGCTATTAGCACAGGGAATTTGACCTGGCTTCCCAATAAATACATACAATAAGGATAGTGGAAGCCCCAATTCTGCTAATTTACAACTACAATTTTAGCGGAGTGCTACTTGTCGAAGAAGGGTTTCCATTCATGTGATCACAGTAATGGTATACTAAAACTCCTTACCTAGCCCCTACCTTAAAGGGTAAGTCCTGTGTCCCTTTAAATGTATATAAAAAGATTTAAAAGACACTCATTTATTCACAAATCATCACACGTGACATGACTGTGCGGCTGGAATGTTTCGGGTTTACCATCCCCTTACCTCAAGCAACAAACAATTATTTAAAAGGGCAAGTTTTACCAATTCAAATATTTGGCACATGCAGTACACTACCCACAATGGATTTCATAACCCACTGTGTGAATCCATATACTTAGGAATCCCTTGAACCGAGCATGTAAATAGGATCTAAAAGGATAAGGACAGAATGAAAAGCGAACCAGAAAAAAGAATAAGTATGGGAAAGGAATGGAAAGAGAATTATTTTAATCCGGTAATCTACATTCAAGGTACAGTAAAATATATGGGATACATGGGGGGTATAATAATATATATGGTAACAGTATATGAAAATAAGGGAGTATAATAAATATAGATGGGTATACAGTGTATGACATCCGGGGGTATAATCATATATATGGTCCAGTTGCATGCAAATCAGGGGGTCATAATCATATATATGGTCACCGTGTATGTACTACGGGGGTAATAATAAATTATTATGGTACAGTGCAATGAAATAAGGGGGTTAATAAATATATATGGTACATCCTTAAATAAGGAGGTATAATAAATATATATTGGTACAGTTCATGAAATAAGATGGTGTATAATACATAATAGGGTTACAGTGCATGAACTAAGGGGTATAATAAATATATTATGGTAAAAGTGCATGAAATAAGGAGGTATCACATAATATATCTTGGTACAGGTTCAGAAATAAGGAGGATAATCCAATATATATGTACCGTGCCTGAAATAAAAGGGGTATAATAAATATATATGTACCGTGCATGAATAAGGAGGTATATAAATATATATGGTACAGTGCATGAAATAGGAGGTATATAAATAATATGGTAACAGTGTATTTAATAAGGGTATATAAATACATATGGTACAGTGCATAAATCAGGGGTATAATAAATATATATGGTACAGTGCTGAAATAAGGAGGTATAATAACATATATATGGTACAGTGGTATGAAATAAGGGTAAATAAATATATATGGTACATGTGCATGAAATAAGGAGGTACATAAATAATATATGGTACAGGTCATGAAAGAAGAATGTATAATAATATATATGGTACGTAGCAATAAGGGGGTATTAAATATAATGGTACAGTGCATGAAATAAGGGGTATCATATCGATAATAGGTACAGTGTTGCACTAAGGAGGTATAAGAAAAATATTTGGGTACCGTTGCATGAAAAAGGAGTATAATAAATATTATTGGTACAGTGCATGGCTATAAGGAGGTATAATAAATATATATTGTACATGCAATGAAATAAGGGTGTATATACCTATATATGGTATAAAAAAAAAAACAGTGCTTAAATAAGGGGGTATAATAAATATATTTGGTACCGTTTGTATTCAATAAGGAGGTATAACATACATATATATGGTACAGTGCATGAAATACGGCGGTATAATCAATATATTTGTCCAGTGGTAGAAATAAGGAGGTATAATAAATATTTGGTAACGTGGCATGATAAAATGCGTCTGAGAAGCTAACCCCGGCTTATACTTGAGTCAGAGCAGTTACTAGGAATTATTGCTGCATGCTCCTTTAAGGCAGCTAGGGACAATTAGAGAAGGGCATTCGGGTGCCCCCCTAGCCCCCCTGATCCCCATCAGTAAGGAGACAGCTGCATTACAGGCTATAGTAAGTGTCGTGAATGACAGAAAAAATCTGTTTGTGAATGGAACCTGAGCTCCATAACAAATACTATAGTAAGCTAAGTCTTGCTACTTAGTAAAATAGACAAGGCAGCTAAAAAAGCTAAAGCAATGGTGGGCCAAAAGGAGCAAAAAGCCCCACAGAGGATAACAATGAAGCAGAGCCTTCTTATAACAGAAGGCATTTGCAGTCTCATGCTATATGAATAGCATTGCCACAAAATCTAAGAAACAAGTAATTTCTTACTCCCAGATTCCCCTGAGTAAGTGGTGGAGATATGCAAAATATCTCATTATGTCATGGCTATGGCTATGTCAGAGCCACTGGCTTATTAACATGCAAACAGCCTATGGTAAGTGCAATCATCGACCTGCAGACATGACGTGTTTCGATCTTTTAGACTCATCAGTGAAGATACAGGTTCTAATCTACTTAGCAAAGACTTAGAAAAAAATGGGGTCAGAGCTCAAAATAAGTTTTGATCACCTAGGGCGATTATAAAACCTCGCTATCATTATCGCAAAAATAACGATCGTTATCGGTAAAAACCGATCGTTATCGTAAAATAACGATGTCATTTCCGATAACGCTCGGTATACTGATAACGATCAGTATTTTACGTAGCGATCGGTATTTTGCGATAACGATCGTTATTTTTGCGATAACGATAGCGGTGTTTATAAATATGCCCCTATTTTTGATCTTTGCCAATGAATGAAAAATCACTTCCTGGAAAATTGATCCTGGAAGTGATTTTCCCGATCGGATTTTGACTTAGAAACGTAATTTACTCCAAGTTCGTTATTCCAAGATGATCTGATGATATCTTTGGGAATGTAAAAAAAATAAAGTGAAATTCACATGCAAAAAAACCTTAAAGTGATACACACCCCTTTCCCTCCTACAATAAAGCTATAAGCGATGTGGCCAATGGGGCAGTAATAATGTCATAATGTCTACACTCGGGTATATTGAGGCAATCAGTTTTACTAGTTTTTTTAGGTAAAATAGGGCCTATACTCGAGTATAAATGTAGATAAACACTGATTATAATCGATAACATAGCTAAACACTGTTATAACTGAAGACATGGCTAAACACTGATTATAACTGATGACATAGCTAAACACTGATTATAACTGTGACAAAGCTAAGCACTGTTTATAACTGATGACCTAGATAAACACTGATTATAACTGATGACATAGCTAAACACTGATTATAAATGATGACATAGCTAAACATGATATTAAACTGATGACATAGCTAAGCACTGATTATAACTGTGACATAGCTAAACACTGATTATAACTGATGACATAGTAATCACTGATTATAACTGATGACATAGCTAAAAACACTGATATAACTGATGACATAGCTAAACACTGGTTATAACTGATGACATAGCTAAACATGATTAAACTGATGTAGCTAAACACTGATTATAACTGAGAAATAGCTAAACACTGATTATAACTGAGACAAGCTAAACATGACATAACGAGAATAGCTAAACACTGATTTAACTGATGCATAGCTAAACACTGACTATAACTGATGACATAGCAAACATGATTATAACTGATGACATAGCTAAACACTGACTATAACTGATGACATAGAACTAAACACTGATTAATATGACATAGCTAAACACGAATATAACTGATGACATAGCTAAACACTGATTATAACTGATGACATAGCTAAACACTGACTATAACTGATGACATAGCTAAGCACTGTTACACCTGATGACATACCGTATATACTCGAGTAAGAAGAGTTTTTATTTTTTAAAATGAGTTGAGAAGCTAACCCCGGCTATACTTGAGTCAGAGCAGTTACTAGGAATTCTTGCGCATGCTACCCCTTAAGGCAGCTAGGGGCAATTAGAGAAGGGCATTCGGGTGCCCCCCTAGCCCCCCTGATCCCCCATCAGTAAGAGAGACAGGCTGCATTACAGGCTATAGTAAGCTGTCAGTGAAGACATAAAAAATCCGTTTGTGAATGGAACTCTGAGTCCATTAACAAATACTATAGTAAGCTAAGTCTTTGCTACTTGTAAATAGACAAGGCAGCTAAAAAGCTAAAGGAATGGTGGGCCAAAAGGAGCAAAAAGCCCCCACAGAGCAACAATGAAGCAGAGAGCCTTCTTATAACAGAAGGCATCTTGCAGTCTCATGCTATAGAATAGCATTGCCACAAAAATAAGAAACAAGTAATTCTTACTCCCAGATTCCCTGAGTAAGTGGTGGAGATATGCAAATATCTCCATTATGTCCTATGGCTAATGCCTATGTCCAGAGCCACTGGCTTATTAACATGCAATACAGCCTATGGTATAGTGCCATCATCTGACCTGCAGACATGACGGTTTCGATCTTGTTAGATCTCATCAGTGCAAGTACAGGTTCATAATCTACTAGCAAAGACTTAGAAAAAAATGGGGTCAGAGCTCAAAATAGTTTTGATCACCTAGGGCGATATTTATAAAACCTCGCTATCATTATCGCAAAAATAACGATCGTTATCGGTAAATACCGATCGTTATCGTAAAATACCAATCGTTATCAGTTAATACCGAGCGTTATCGGAAAATGCCGATCGTTATTTTACGATAACGATCGGTATTTACCGATAACGATCGTTATTTTTGCGATAACGATAGCGAGGTTTATAAATATCGCCCCTAATTTTTGATCTTTGCCAATGAATGAAAAATCACTTCCTGGAAAATTTGATCCTGGAAGTGATTTTCCCGATCGGATTTTGAATTAAAAACGTAATTTACTCCAAGTTCATTATCTTCCATGAGATGATGATGATTATCTTTGGAATGTTAAAAAAAATAAAGTGAAATCACATGCAAAAAAACCTTAAAGTGATACACACCCCTTTCCTCCTACAATAAAGCTAAGCGTATGTGGCCATGGGGGCGTAATAATTGTCATAATGTCTACACTCGGGTTATAATTGAGGCAATCAGTTTTACAGTTTTTTAGGTAAAAATAGGGCCTATACTCGAGTATAATGTAGATAAACACTGATTTAATCGATAACATAGCTAAACACTGGTTATAAATGAAGACATGGCTAAACACTGATTATAAACTGATGACATAGCTAAAACACTGGTATAACTGAAGAACAGGCTAAACACTGATTATAACTGATAACATAGCTAACACTTAATAACTGAACATATCTAACACTGATATAAACTGATGACATAGCTAAACACTGATTATAACTGATGACATGCTAAACACATGATATAATGATGACATAGCTAAACACTGATTTAAACTGATGACATAGCTAAAACACTGGTATAAATGATGACATAGCTAAACACTGGTTTATAACTGATGACCATAGCTAAACACTGATTATAACTGATGACATAGCTAAACACTGATTATAACTGATGTCATTGCTAAAACTGATATAACTGATGACATAGCTAAACACTGGTTATAACTGATGACATAGCTAACACTGATTATAACTGATGATATAGCAAACACTGATATAACGATGACATAGTAAACACTGTATGACTGATGACATAGATTTCATCAGTTATTATCGGTGGCTAGCTAAGAAAGGTGGGTCATGCATTGCATACAAAATGTCAGTCTCTTTGCAATATAAGTACAGAGAATGTTGACCCTGTATTATGAGACCATTCCAAACAAAACCCTAGTTCCTTATATGTATGGTATAGGAGATGATGCCATGTGTAGTTGTAGTAGTTATAGCTATGAGCTGTAACCTGCTGTCAAATTGTCTCATAAAATGAATTGTGTTCAGTTTTCAGGATCAGTTAAAAATGGTTATGACTAAAAGTTATTTAAATTCCTGTAAATAAATTCTTTATAGGTCTGTATTTTAGAATGTATTCTTTTATGGTGCCACTAGATAGAGCTAGTGAATACAAGACAAATTTTCCTATTTTAAAAAAGATGATTTAAAAATTATTTATTTTCAGAATTTTGTTCTTTTTGTTTTTTAGATTAGACGTTTCCTTAAAATTCCCATGATCGGGAGGGATTGTTTGTTAAGTAAAAGCCTCTAGAATAGTTTTTGTTATTGTTGTACCATGAGGCCATATTCATAAGGTGCGGTATCATTTAGCGAACAGCGCCTTTAACGATCGGTTTAATGGGTTTTAAATAAACCCAATAGCTGCAGGTTCTAAATAAACCCAATAGCTGCGAGTTGTAAATAAACCCAATAGCTGCGGGTTGTAAATAAACCCAATAGCTGCGGGTTCTAAATAAACCCAATAGCTGCGGGTTCTAAATAAACCCAATAGCTGCGGGTTCTAAATAAACCCAATAGCTGCGGGTTGTAAATAAACCCAATAGCTGCGAGTTGCAAATAAACCCAATAGCTGCGGGTTCTAAATAAACCCAATAGCTGTGGGTTCTAAATAAACCCCTAGATGCGGGTTCTTAATAAACCCATAGCTGCGAGTTCTAAATAAACCCAATAGCTGCAGGTTCTAAATAAACCCAATAGCTGCGAGTTGTAAATAAACCCAATAGCTGCGGGTTCTAAATAAACCCAATAGCTGTGGGTTCTAAATAAACCCAATAGCTGCGGGTTCTAAATAAACCCAATAGCTGCGAGTTCTAAATAAACCCAATAGCTGCAGGTTCTAAATAAACCCAATAGCTGCGGTTCTAATAAAACCAATAGCTGCGGGTTCAAATAAACCCAATAGCTGAGGGTTCTAAATAAACCCAATAGCTGCGGGTTCTAAATAACCCAATAGCTGCGAGTTGCAAATAAACCCAATAGCTGTGGTTCTAAATTAAACCCAATAGCTGGCAGGTTCTAAATAAACCCAAAGCTGTGGTCTTAAATAAACCCAATAGCTGCGGGTTCTAAATAAACCCAATAGCTGCGGGTTCTAAATAAACCCAATAGCTGCAGATTCTAAATAAACCCAATAGCTGCAGGTTCTAAATAAACCCAATAGCTGCGGGTTCTAAATAAACCCAATAGCTGCGGGTTCTAAATAAACCCAATAGCTGAAATCCAAAAAGGTATTTCTCGTTTTAATAACTCCGCTATTGGTCAATTTTACACCGTGGCTGTTATGAATCATTATTGGTAATTTGTTATATAAATAAGCATTTGTATTTATTTTACTAATAATAATTGTATTATTTTACACCCATGTTGTGATATTTCACGAGGCAATAAAACACAGTTCACCATCGTAGGCTTGTTAGATACTGCAAACCTGGAGGTAGGTATGCACTGGGGTATTCACAAGGTTGTCCCCTTTAATCCTGGATACATACACAATCACTATGTATTTCCTTTAGCCTGATGCAGCCTGCGTTGGTTTCCTTGGTGGATGGAAATTATACAAACATAGACCATTGTTCTGTACTAACGTCACTTAATAAAGTTTCAAACCCTCAACTAGTCCAATAGTGAATTAGTCTAAACTTAGGGCCCTATTTGTAGACGCGCGATATCGCTAATTTACGACAGCGGCCATAAATGTACAGCAGCGGTCGTACATTTACACCGAACTTGGTCATAGAATACCGCAATGGTATTCTATGGGGATTGCGGTAAATTTACGATCGTTATTGGTCATTTCCAATCGTTATCATTAATTTGACTATCTCCTTCCAGGAACTCATAGAATTTTACTAATATCTGCAAATATTTCAAATCGTAATGTTTTTATAATATAGATATATTAAGCAGTGTTAATGTATTATATGTATTATTATTCATGGCCAGTAGAGGTCACTATGCTGCTGCACAAAGAAAATGTTCAATATTTGTCATGTTTCATATATAAGAGGCACCGTAGCACAGAAATCATTTAAATTCATGTTATCGAGCAAATATATAAACCAACATTATAGGAAAAGTGCGATAATACTGGTTTATAATAGGTGCTAAGGTTCGTTAATGGTACTTTATAAGACATCATTATTTTACAGCCGCAATTGATATTTAGGGCAGTGGCCATAAATTACCGCCACAATCGTTAAATATCACGCCAAATCCGCGCCTTAAATAACATATATATAAATATGTTCCTTTAGGTGTATTTTGACATTTCCAGAATTGTTCCAATTTTAAAAGACATGTCAACCCCTAGAACAGAATCCTGTACTTATGCTCCCCATCCCCTAAACCCCAAGATCATTCTAATTACTTACCTACCCATGGTCCCTGAAGCCCATAATACTTACCTTTCTTAGGCCTCCAGTTCACCAGCCAGTGATAAGTCAGTCCTCCAGTTTAACAATCAGTGTTAAGTCAGCTTCCAGTTCAACAGTCAGTGTCAAGACAGTCCTCCAGTTTAACAGTCCCCGTACCAACCAGAACTACAGTATATGTATTAATACCAGTAATTCTCAATATTATATAGTATCCCCGTACCAACCAGAACTACAGTATATGTATTAATACCAGTAATTCTCAATATTATATAGTATCCCCGTACCAACCAGAAATACAGTATATGTATTAATACCAGTAATTCTCAATATTATATAGCATCCCCGTACCAACCAGAACTACAGTATATGTATTAATACTGGTAATTCTCAATATTATATAGTATCCCTATACCAACCAGAACTACAGTATATGTATTAATACCAGTAATTCTCAATATTATATAGTATCCCTGTACCAACCAGAACTACAGTATATGTATTAATACTGGTAATTCCCAATATTATATAGTATCCCTGTACCAACCAGAACTACAGTATATGTATTAATACCAGTAATTCTCCATATTATATAGTATCCCTGTACCAACCAGAACTACAGTATATGTATTAATACTGGTAATTCTCAATATTATATAGTATCCCCGTACCAACCAGAACTACAGTATATGTATTAATACTGGTAATTCTCAATATTATATAGTATCCCTATACCAACCAGAACTACAGTATATGTATTAATACCAGTAATACTCAATATTATATAGTATCCCCTGTACCAACCAGAACTACAGTATATGTATTAATCCTGGTAATTCCCAATATTATATAGTATCCCTGTACCAACCAGAACTACAGTATATGTATTAATACTGGTAATTCTCAATATTATATAGTATCCCTATACCAACCAGAACTACAGTATATGTATTAATACCAGTAATTCTCAATATTATATAGTATCCCTGTACCAACCAGAACTACAGTATATTTATTAATACTGGTAATTCCCAATATTATATAGTATCCCTGTACCAACCAGAACTACAGTATATGTATTAATACTGGTAATTCCCAATATTATATAGTATCCCTATACCAACCAGAACTACAGTATATGTATTAATACCAGTAATTCTCAATATTATATAGTATCCCTGTACCAACCAGAACTACAGTATATGTATTAATACCAGTAATTCTCAATATTATATAGTATCCCTGTACCAACCAGAACTACAGTTTATGTATTAATACCAGTAATTCTCAATATTATATAGTATCCCCGCACCAACCAGAACTACAGTATATGTATTAATAACAGTAATTCTCAATATTTTTTAGTTTTAGAAACTTATCTAGCCCACTTTTAAAGCTATTTAATGAACTTGCCATTACCACATCTGCTGGGAGACAGTTCCACAGTTTCACCGTTCTCACTGTAAAGAAACCTTTCCCAACCTGAAGATGAAACTTCTTTTCTTCCAATCTTAAAGGATGTCCACGTGTCCTCTGATATGACCTATTAGTGAACAATGCACCTGAGAGTTTATTGTTTGGCCCATTAATATATTTGTATAAAGTGATCATATCCCCACGGAAACATCACTTCTCCAATGTAAACAGCTCTAACTTGTCTAATCTGCCTGCATAGTCAAGCCCCTCCATTCCCCTTATTAATTTAGTTGCCCTTCTCTGAACTGCTTCCATTTCCAAGATGTCCCTTTTGTATATGGGATTCCAAACCTGCACAACATATTCCAAATGAGGCCTTACCACTGCCTTGTAAAGAGGAAGAATAATATTTTTCTCTCTTGAATCTATTCCCCTCTTTATACAAGACAATATCTTGCTAGCTCTAGCCATTGCTGCCTGGCATTGTTTGCTACAGCTAAGTCTGTTATCTACCAGAACCCTCAAGTTTTTCTCCAGTCGAGATGCACTTAACACAGAGTTATTTATGGTGTAGGTGGCACAGGGATTATTAAATCCCAAATGCATCACCTTACATTTATCTACATTGAATCTCATCTGCCATTCTGCTGCCCATTTTGATAATCTATCTAGGTCTGCTTGCAGCAATTACACATCATTGGAAGTTTCCAAAGCTCTGCATAATTTAGTGTCATCAGCAAACACTGAGACCTTGCTCTTAATGCCCCTTCTAAGTCATTTATAAACAGATTAAACAGAAGCCGCCCCAGTACAGAACCCTGAGGCACTCCGCTTAGAACTTTAGCCCACATAGATGTAGCTCCATTTACCACCACTCTCTGTTTGCGATCCAATAACCAGTTCTCTATCCATGAACAAATGTTTTCTTCTAAGCCAACAGTCCTCAGTTTATACATTAGTCGCCTATGTGGCACAGTATCAAATCCAAGTATACCACATCCACTGCTGTGCCTGAATCTAACTTCTTACTCGCTTCTTCATAAAAACCAAGTAGATTTGTCTGGCATGATCTATTTCTCATAAATCCATGCTGACTGTGACTATATTTGTAAACCTGCCGAATCAGACAGGTCCAATTCTCTATGTTTATAACGGCAACTAATGGCATGGCATTAAATATCATTGTTGGTACTTTACAGTCGCTTAGTTATTTAACAGTTGGCTTTACCACCACAGTCTTTAAAGAACATGGCAGTATGATATGGGCGATACCAGTATCGGTATTTTACATGGTGGTCAGTCATTTTCACATGGTTGTAAATACTGCGTCCATATTTTAGTACCGTGTTAAAGGTGCGGTAATATCGATACCTCACCTTTATAAATTACCCATGGGGCCATAGTCATAAAGGTACCGTTTTATAGTGATATTGCGCCTTTAACCAATCATTAATTTATGTAAATCGTTTAATTTCGTAAATTAATGTTAAATAAGATCAAATCCATAAGTAGCTTGCTGTACTGGACAGGCTTAACTTTGCCTTAGTCCTGCTGTAAAATGTGTAACTCCTAATGGTTTTCTCTATTAATACATTCGTTCCCCTAGTGGTCATAAACTGGTTGTCCTTGTGCTGTACAAGTCATCAAAGCCAAACAGTATGACGGCTCCTTAGGCACAGAAATGCAGAACATAGAGGATTGCGTTATACCGCTATCATTTCCTTTCTAGTTAACCCCTTTGTGGCTGAATGTTTGTATATGTAGCGGCTGTTGTGTTTCACGATGGGGTTAAACACAGAATTACATGAAATGACCTGGTATAGTTTCTCTTTGGTATTATGGGATGTTTAGACATAACTTGGATAAAAGTAACTTTTAGATTCTCGGTGCATTAAAGTTTCATTCAATGAAAAAAAGCATCTTTTCTGCAATACAATATCCTTTAACCACTAATTACCTGTAATGACCGTTTAGATATTAAACAGCATTAAATAAATAATCATAAAAAAAAAAAATCTGTTTCTTGTTTCCCGTAAAGATTGTCTATTTTTCCCTTGTTGTGCTTAAAGGAGAGATCAAGACTGAAAAGATACTTTTCTCTGTACATTGCCCACTGATATCTGAATTGAACAGCGTATTATTTATCGATATTTCCTGTTTGGTTCCTGAGATATAGTCTGTGAAATTAGATGTGCACCTGACATCACTGCAGCTCCTTATAAAGGATTATTCTGATATGTTTGGTATTTAACGGTCATAAAAGCATAGCATGGAAACCTACACCTACACTGAATACGCATGTAACAAATATATGTGATTAGTCTGTCCTGGGTAGCTAGGTGTGACTTTGTTATGACCTTGCACATGTGCAGAGTAAACGGTTTGATCCAAATATTGTGGGTATTTGTAAGTAAATTATCAAAGTTACTGTGATAGGATTGCCCATATTTAGCTGAATGAAGGTGTTTGCCTTTATTTTCCATCTGGTTCCCAAAGTCAGACAAATAATCAAGTAGATAAAGCACCTGGCATCACTGCAGATGCTTCTCAGTCTTTCACCCAGTCTTTTCACTTCTATCCGTCCCTGATAGAAGTTGTAACTGGGACAGAGTGAGTCACTCACTGTGTGTTCCTGTAGTTTATTTGAAATATACCCTGGCCAGTAGGATATTGCCATTAGTCCTTTTTCTATTGGCCAGGGCACTGTGAATAAGGAGCAGTAAGTAACCACACAATGTTGTGCGTTACAGTGTGTTTGTGCTATGATTCCACCAATATTCCTTTATCGGAGGCATGAAATTTGTGACCACCCATTTGTGTTAGCCTGACAAAAACGCGTTCGTAAGCGCTTGAGAAAGGTGACAGTAGGGTCTAGCCCTGATAGATTCCTTGCTCTCTGCTTAAACCCTAATTGAATAAGCCTTTAGCTTTAGTTGGATATAAGTGTAAACACAAAGTGACGTACAATGTCTTTTAAAGTGAATGAAAGAACAATCTCCTGTAATCAGGTTGAAGGCTGAAACGCTTTATAATGAATAGAGTATAAGCAATGCACATTTATTTTCTATGCAATTCCTCTGGCCTATTAAGAGATGATCTTTCCTGTACCTGATGGATTTTCACCATGCATTAGCCATGTGTTTAGAGATCATTAAAAACCACAGTCTCCTCAAATATTCCTCATCAAGGCCAGAAAACCGGGTCCTCAGGGGCCCTTTAATCAAGATATTTGGGAAGGTGGAAAGTCAATGAAAACAGAAAACATTTTCCTTGTATTTACAATTTACAGTGCAGGTTCTTAATCTCAGGTGCTGGGTGTAAAGGTTCCCAACCCGCCCCGCACGGTGTGTACGGGGCGGGTACCTGATATCAGGTAAGTGACAGTGGACATCTCATCCAATCACTGGGTCATTTTCAAGAATGTGCGGTATCGCAATTCACCGATACCGCACGTTACGGCAATGTCCCGTAAATGTATGGCCACGGTCGTATATGTACGTCCGTACATTCGGCAGTAGATTCATTCATTTGTTATCGGTTAATTACCATCGTTAAATGTTAAAATAAGTGTTAAAATGATCGCAGATTAATGATCAGTTTAAAGGTAGTTAAAACGATTGTTAAAATTGCGTTATCGCTAAAAAGTGGTACCGCGCCTGTATGAATATGGCCTACTGTCCCTACATTATATGAATTTCTGAATTTGGGGGTAGAGATACCTTTTGGGGCTCATTTACCCTGAGCCGTTATCGCTCTGGGTTAATGCTCCTTTTGCAATTCAACATCGCGTTTTGGGATTTACCCACTGCAGCATTTTAAAGGACAACTCCACCCACATAAGAACATCTTTTAGAAAGAACGGCCTCTTTATAATATGTTGATATATCATACTTTGTCCTATGAATCCATTACTGTATGCCTGCTAAGCTTCTGGATGTCTCATGGAAACTGAGCAATTTAGAAACCTGTACTGAGCCTGTACTGAGCCTGGGCATGCTCAGAAGAGGTTAACCTGATCAAAGATGCTGTTAAAGGAGGACGTCATCTTGGACCGTCTTAACGTTCACCTAAGGACAAAATGCTCCTTCCTTGAAAAGACATAAATAAATAAAGCTATTTTCTGGAAAGACGTGATCATTCTATTTTACCTCTTACTGTATATATATTGCTATAGCTCAACATAAGCGGATGTTGCCACTAAAGAGAGAAGGCAGGTTAACCCCTGTTCCCTTTCCCACTGAACACCTATAAAATCCCAGTGCTGTATACTGCTACTGTGTGCCATTTAACCCATTCAACGCCACACTGGCCCTTAAGGAAAATTGTAATATTTAGGATTACATTTGCAAAAAAACAAGTATCTGCACTTTATTAAAGTCCGCAGTGGCGTAACTGGGAATCACTGGGGCCCCCAGCAAAACTATGATGGGGCCCCTATCCGTGCTTCATCCACAGTGGTTTTCTGAGAAGAGGCTATATCTGTCATAGGGAAAATAGGAAGATTGGGCCCCCTTAGCTTCCGGGCCCCCCTGCAGTTGCTCTCCTAATAGAGGAGAGACGGTATATCATTGCAGCCTGCGTCAATGAACTATATAGTCAGTGTGAGATGTGCACACATATATACAGTATATACCGTATATATACATACATACACACACTGGGATTAATATGTACAATCCATCCTTTTAAAGCCTGGACAAGTTTATGGGAGAACCTTTCTGACTGTGACAGATTTAGGGTTCCCGGGGATAAAATGAAAGGGAACACACATCCCCAGCAGGTTAAATGGCCCAGCGGGAGGGTCAGTGGCAATTTGCAGTGTTATTTTGGAATTCTGTTTTATTGCATTCTCCCCCCTCCGCTCCTGGTAATGGGTAACAATATAGCACAGTAGGTAACAGCAGGAATGTACAAATGTTAACTTGTACCATTCATTTCAATCAATTTAGATCTTCCTACACAGTCTCCCCCTACCTCCCAACAATAGGCATCTGAACAGCCAATCAAATCCTCAGTATTATTACAAAAAGAACAGACAATAGGGTCCCAGTTGTTCAGGTACAACGCTGTATGGGGGTCAATGCTGGAACCTGAAAATAGCAAAAAGTGATGTCATACAAATACAATCAGGTGGTTCAGATTAAAAATAAACTAAAGGAACATTCAGAAGATTATAATCAGAAACACGTGGGAGATTTTATTTATAATTTAAGCTTCATAGCGACCTTAGTTCATGGCTTAAGAGGTAATGTACTGACTGTTCTTTAGCTGTTACTGTACTACAACTCCCAGAAACCTCTGAGAGTCTTTGCTTGGAAAGGGGATTTTTTTTTTGTCCCCAGGTTAATAATTATTTGGAGCTGGGATGTGAGGTAAGGATTAAACTACACTACATGGTGGGGCCAGTAGTTGGGGGGATTATAGTTTTGGGGGTGGACATGCCCTTTAAATTTATTTTATAGCGGTTGGGAATGGGGGAAGGCATACTATTATAGGGGAAATTATTTTTATAAGGGGGACATGCCCTTTAAAGGGTATGTCCACTGCTTAAAGGGTATGTCCACTGCTTAAAGGGAATCTTCATTGCATTTTTTATCTTTATGTTTTACTGAAGAACAGTAGGTAAATGCGCTAGGCTTACCTCCCGTTCTTCACTGGATCGATCCATTGCCAGCTTCTCTGATGCATTCACGCTATTTGCACAGTGCGTGCACAATGCTAAGTACTGGGGATGTGTCAGAAACTGTCAACCGCGTCGGAGAACAGGAGGTTAGACAGTAAGGTACTTACCCGATCACTCGCTCCTTCGCCGCGTAGTCTGACAGGTCCCGACAGACTCTGTATGCGCATACACAAGTGCAATGCACATGTGCACAGAAATCAGTCTACGCGGTGGAGAAGCGAGCGATCGGGTAAGTACCTTACCTTCTCTCCCGGCTCCTGCAGATTTTATTAAAGAACGGGAGGTAAGACACAGCTCCTTTACCTCCCATTTTTCAATAAAACTGTGTAGGAATATTTTTTTTAAAGGGCATGTCCACCCTTCTTAAAAAATTTTCATATAATAGTCTCCCTGCTCCCCCAGCCCCAACCGCTATAGTTTTAATATCAGAAAGTGCCCCAAATATTACTTACCTTCCCTCTTTCCTCCGCCGCACTGAACTCCCGGCAGCCGCGTCCGTGATTGGCTGCCGCTCAGCCAATCACAGATGCGACTGCCGGTCCCACCCCTCTGCTTGCATTTTCACGCAAGCAGATGGTCTGGCAGTGCGGCGGAGGAAAGAGGGAAGGTAAGTAATATTTGGGGCACTTTCTGATATTAAAACTATAGCGGTTGGGGATGGGAACATGGAGAATATTATATAAAAGTTTTTTTACGCTAGGGGGAGGGAATCTAAATCGGGAGGAGAGGGAGGGGAAGGAAGGGGAGAAGGGCTGCAGTGCGCATGCCAAACTTCTCCCGGAGGGGAGACAGGAGCAGAGTCCTATATGGACTCTGCAGTACTCCTGGTGGGCGTTTTTTTGGGACTTTGGGGGGGGGGGGGGGGCTACGAGAACCATATGAGCTGGGATGTAATGTAAGGATTTTATTACACTACACAATGGGGCCAGTAGTGGGGGGGGTTATAGTTTGGGGGGTGGACATGCCCTTTAAGAAGTGGAGATCCCCTTTAACAGGTCACTGTAGTCCTCAACACTCCCATTGGGTGTAAGACATGATTCCACGACATAAAGAAGCATTCCATTTGCATATACAACATAGAAAGGCATTCTTTTAAACCATGTGTGTATTTTAGGAAATGACACTGTGACATTTATGTACATTGAAAGAAATGGAGGTTAGTGTTCTTTTAAACCTTTTAGACCTGTGACATTGATAGGTACGAGGCAAGCAAATTCAAACGTCCACATAATGCAATAATGTCCCTTGTAGTAAGTGAAAACACGACCCCGGATAGAAGGAATCCTCATTCACCGACTGATCCCTTTGGTACTGTAAATAATAAATCAATTAGAGCTCATTAGGCCTATTGTAAGTTTCCACTTAGAAATACCTTCTGTATTTTCCGAATATCCTGTACAGTGATACATTGTGTCTTTACAGGCGTCCTGTGCATCGCGGTAATAAAGGGAGGGAAGGTGTTTTTTTATCCTCTGTAAAATCTCTTTCTCCACTTTCTCGCAGAATTTTATTACTGTATGGTATGGCTATTTCGTAATTTTCTGGTATGGTAGGACCACGTCCTTACAATACCAAATCAATCTTTATGGACAATGGCAGTATTGTATGTCCGAGGTTGTAAATTAAAGACCACGACTGCCATTAGCGAAAGATATTAATCTGTGGTATTGGACATTTTATATTAATAAATACAGCCCTGAAAGGGCATGTTCACCCCCACACAAACTTTAGCAGATAGAGAAAGCAACCACACAACATTTTTCAGCTTTTCTCCCTGGCACTTAGATATCTGGACTTGGGGGAGAAAGGTACAGTTAGTATTGTGCAAACGGGGGTTTGGATTTTTGTGATTATCTGCAAAACGTTGTGTGTGTGTGGCGAGGGTTTTCCATTAAACTCTAATAATCAAATACATCAAATATTACATACATCAAGATCCCACTACTTCACAACTTTTTTTCTGATTTTAAATCTGAGCTGTAGATCCTGAGAAATCATCATTTTAATCACAGCATTTACAGGGAAAGACCTGTCACTCCAGGAGCAGAAATTGTAATATGTTCCTCCATCCCTGACCTCTTACTAGGATCTTTGGCTGCCTGCCAGCACACTTTCTGCGACAATTAAGAGAATCAGCAGAGAAAAGAAGGCAGGGAGAAGGGGGAGGGAGATGTGTAAGCAGAGCAGTGTCCATGGTGAGGCTGTGCAGAGTGTCGCAGACACTATAAGGAGGCAGTGAGTAAGGGAGGGTAGGGGGGAATTAGGAGCACTCACTAAACATTAATAATTTAATGACAAAGCAAGCACAGATAAATATGTACCACCATTTTACTACTCAAATTCTAGTTACAGATAATGTAAAGTTGTTTGAGTGAGTATAGTGACCCTGTAAGTGCATGGTAAAAGTAATCCTTGTCTATGAGTAATTTTCTAGTTTGGTATTTAATGGTAATGCATTATTCATCCCATAATATTTAAACCACATAATTATTCTTTATCAGATCAAAACATTTTAACTTTTAGGCCCTACTTATGCTCATCTCTCTCATGCTTACTCTCCTTCGAAATCAGATGTCCAGAAAGGCCATCAGCTTAGATCTGACAGAAGCCTGTGGGGTCCTGCTACATCCATCTACTGCTAAGAGAATTTGGCCCAGAAAATTTCTTTCATGGTGGAGGTTCCTTGCCTGTTGGGGCTACATTTCTGCAAAAAGAGTTGGTGATTTAGTTGGGATTAATGATGTCCTCAATGGTGAGGATACAAGCAGCTACGTATCCATCATGTCATACCATCAGGGTGGTATCTGGTAGCCCCCAAACATACAACCAATGTCATTGAAAACTTCTTTAGCATAAAATCCTTGAAGTCATGGTATGGCCCACACAGAGTCCTGATCTCAAAATTATCAAGCTTGTCTGAGATTGCATGAAGAGACAGAAGGATTTGAGTTAGCTTACAACTGCAGAAGATTTGAGTGGAACAACCTACCTGCTGAGTTCTTTCAAAGTGTACTTACCTAGAAGTATTGATGCAGTTCTGAAGGCAAAGGGAGGTCACACCAAATAATGATTAGCTCTTTTGTTCATTCACTTTGCAATGTTAATTGATAAAAAATAATCTATCTGCTCTATCTGTACAAGCGATTTAGGTTTTGCACACCTGCCTATACCCTATCAGATATATTTTGCACTTTATTACCTGCATTTATAACCATATATTTTAAGAACAACTCCACCCTCATAACAACATCTTTTAGAAAGAATGGCCTCTTTATAATATGTTGATATATCATACTTTGCCCTATGAATTCATTACTGTATGCCTGCTATGCTTCTGGATGCCTCATGGAAACTCATAAACCTGTACTGAGCCTGTACTGAGCCTGGGCATGCTCAGAAGAGGCAGACAGGGGATTAACATTCAGTCATTGGCTGATATCATCTGTCAAATCCATACCTGACAGTTACTAACTGGAAGAACCAGGAAGCAGAAACAGGGGAAACAGGACATTGTGCAGGATTTCAGGTTAGACTTATATATTTCACATTTCAAACTATTACCGTTTAGGGTTTTGGGGGGTGATTTACCTGTATGTAAGCTGGCCCTTTAAGTATAATTATTGCCTCCATTCTGATATATGCTGGCTCCTCCCTCCATGCAGTCAATCAAGGCTGTGACAACTGACATAAAAAACAATGATTGACTGCTGTTTCCCCTGCTGCCTCCTCTGCACATGCTCAAGCTTATAAAAAGCAGAGGGAGGAGACAGATACTTTTACCAGAAAGGATTCAAACTCTTCATTAAATATCTGGTTACAAATACATGTAATACAATGATAATAATAGAAGTTGGTCTTGTGGGCAGATAACTGACAATACACCAGTTTTGGGGGGTTTTTTGTTTTAAGGGTGGACATGCCAATTAATTTGGTCCGAATTTTTTAACGAAATGTAAATTCACAAAGAAACAATTTTATTTCCTGTAAATGGCAGATTGTAACCTAGATGCATTTTCTAGGCAGCTTTATCCTTTACATTCCTCCTTAATGGAGAGAGACACTTATCTTTCAAACATTTACCATAAACTCCGGAGATTATTGAGAAATAGAGGAAAGTTCTTTCTCTTTCCTTAAAATTAAAGACCTCCCTTATTTACTACTAAAGTGCTTGATTTGCTGTGTTAATGGGACTCTAAAAGCATTAAATAAAAAGAATTAAAAGGGGAAATGTAAAAGAAAATAGGGCAGAAAAACAGAATGTAGACCATTAGCCAAGCTTCAAAACTAGCACATTTGTGGAATCCTCCCGGTACTATAATGCTCACGAAAGGTGCAATTAGTTGGAATATTACTTAGAGATACATGAACGTAAATGGCGCATAATTGATCATTTTGTGGCTCAGTTACATTAGGATCAGATAGAATGTTTAAAATGTGCTTGCTACTGTATTCTAATTGGTCTGTTCTTATGTTGTAAACACCCATTAACATTGCACTGCTAGAGGTAATAATACTACTAGCAATGGGAATAAATTGATCATTTTATAGCAAATTGGAAGCCCTATTTTTGTTTTTGGAGTGGACCTTTGCTGGCATTCACACAATGTGGTGGTGGGAACAGATCCTTATCTCCACTGGTAAAACCCCCTTTTTTCTATTTAGTTTTATTGAAGAACGGGAGGTATAAGGAGCTGTGTCTTACCTCCCGTTCTTCAATAAAACGTTCAGGAGCCAAGAACAAAGGGAAGGAACTTACCGATTGCTTGCTCCTCTGCCACGTAGTCTAACAGGGCCCAATGGACTTAGTTGTCTATGCGCATGTGCAAATGAGATGCGCACACGCATAGAATACAGAGTCTGTCGGGACCTGTCAGATGAGGAGCGAGCAATCGGTAAGTTCCTTCCCTTTCGTTCCCTGCTCCTGAACGTTTTATTGAAGAACGGGAGGTAAGACACAGCTCCTTTACCTCCCATTCTTCAATAAAACTATATAGAAAAAAGGGGGTTTTACCCGTGGAGATACCCTTTAAAGGTTATCTAAAATGGAAAAATTGATTTCACTATTTATGTTTTTCTGTTTCTTATGATATCTAATCTGAAACATCTTCAGCTGTCAATCAAGTTTCTTATTATCATAAACTCTTCTGCTGTGTACAGTTTTGCGGTGTGAATGGTGACTGTTATTATATTTAATCTGATGAATTCCGTCTCCCAGTGCTGACCCATAGTGATTACTGAGCATGCTTGCTCTCACAGATAGAAGTTAATGTATTATTAGTTGACTTTTAAGAATGTTTATGTTCCTTTTTATGGTAACAGGGGAAATTCAACAATTGTTTCCCCAAGGTAAGATGACAAATATGTTTAACCATGGGTAAGACATCATTATTCAAACTTTAGTGCATGTTATCCTGTCTTATAAATAAACTATATATATAATAAACTGACAGCACTGTGAAATAAAGAATTTGCCTAAAGAACAGTTAGAATAGTCTGTTTTTTTAATAGGTAGACGAATGAGTAAGGGAGGTTTAAAGGAATGTTTTCATTAAAACTGGAAGGAGAAACTATTTTAACGCCATGAGCCATTTATTCTATTTCGAGGAATGTAAACATTGGTGCCCTGAAGAACAGAAGTAATCTGAAGCGGAAGAACTACAGGTATAACTAGCTTTAAAACATGTCAAAAACAATGTCATATGGCTTGAAATGTTCAGTTTACATTTCTAGAAGTTGGACACTCAAGTCAGTCAACCTAAACCATCTGTAGATACCAGGGATGACCAGGATAAAAGGAGAAAGGTGAGAAAGTTGACTTAGACAGAAAATAAAAATGATGTCATCGCCATAGTTAGATGCACCAACCTACATATAATTAAGTAAAAACAATAGATAGAGATACATGGGGGAGACTTATGCTGACCATCCACTTGGAAGACTTTAGATAGCCAACATTAATCAGTCTTACCTCCATATCCACCCTAACCACTCCACGGAAACTGCCCTCACTAAAGTGAAAATGATCTACTTAGTGCTAAATCTGAAGGTCACTACTTTTTGCTAGAGATGTTCGAAACTGTTGAGTTTCGTTCCGTTTTTAACATTTTCGGAAAGTTCGAAAGTTCGAATTTCGATTTTTGAAAATCGTCCACTTTTGGTTTTGGATAAAAATCGAAAATTCTAAAAATCCGGGTTCCGTGAAATTCGGGAGTTCCGAAAGTTTCATCAGGACTTCAAAACCCTCAGATTCAATTCAAAACTGGGTTCTGTTCCAACCCACATTACATCTCTAGTTACAACTAAAAGAACAAAGACATCATGGCACTTTCAATTTGGACCAGAAAGTTACTTTATTTGTTGGGATCTAATAGTCAATATAAAGTGGTCCTTGAGCAAGGATAAAGTGTTAAAGTGCAAACAAAGTGACACACTACTAACTAATGTGCAAAAATTAGAGCACGCTTAAAGGGCATGTCTACCCCCCTAAACAAACTTTGGGGGTAAGTTAGGTAACCCCTACCAACCGCAAACCGCTGCAATTTTTCTTTAAAAATGTCCCCCGAATTCTACTTACACTGCCTTCTCTCCTGCGGCGATTCAATCCGGCCTCCTGCTTGCAGCCAATCACAGACGCGGCTGACGTCACTAGAAATGCCACGGGAGAGAAGGCTCTGTAAGTACAGATCTGGGGGTTAAATATTGTGGCGGTTAGGTGCGGACATGGGACAATGGCTAAGGATAGATCCGGATGGTGGGAGGGGGGGGGGGGGTACTGTGCATGGTCCTTGATGAGGACAAGGAATCAGCATGGATCAGAAGCCTCACAGACAGCTTGGAGTCTTCACTTTCCTGGACTTTGAAAAGGCATAGCTTGGGAACCATAAGGAGCAGAGATGTAAGGTAAGGTTTATTTTAAACTGCAGAGTGGGGCCAGTATGGGGTTAATTATAGTTTTTGGGGTGGACATGCCCTTTAATAAAAACACACAGAGCTCAGACAGCGCAACAAAATGAAGCCCGACTTTAACATCACAGACAAAGAGCCCCACATCACATGCTTCAGAGACACTAACGCCCATCAGTCGCTCAAGTGCTGCGGTATTCAGCTGCAATTAACATGTTTTCCCCAAGGCCAATTCCGTGTAGTAGGTTCACCACAACATTTGTATATTTACTCCAAGTGGAAAATCTGATAATGTTGTATATATGGTTTTACTATAAACATATGTGCTATACGTGCTTCAAGCAATGTCACCTCCTCAACTCATAACTATTACATACATGACGTACATTACCAACTGTGTCTTCCATCCATACACCTGCACATACAAATACTATACCCACATGTGTACAGGGCAATGATGGCTAGTAAAACAGCTACTGATTGATATATATCATTACACCAAGTCTTTATCAGGCTATAAATACACCTAGATTCTCAGGGTAATACAGCACGTTTAGGTTGATCAAATAGGGGGAAATATACTATAAATTATATATATATAATTACACCGTCTATGTCAGACCATAATTAGACTTGCTTGGTGTAATGATATATTATATATATATAGGATTCCCCCCCTATGTGATCTACCTAAAAATGCTGTATAACCCTGAGATTCTAGGTGTTATATTATAGCCTGATATAGACTTGGTGTAATGATATATATATATATATAATATAGGATTCCCCCTATGTGATCTACCTAAATATGCTGTATTACCCTGAGATTCTAGGTGTTATATTATAGCCTGATATAGACTTGGTGTAATGATATATATATGTATATAATATAGGATTCCCCCTATGTGATCTACCTAAAAATGCTGTATTACCCTGAGATTCTAGGTGTTATATTATAGACTGATATAGACTTGGTGTAATGATATATATATATATATATATATATATATATATATAAAATATAGGATTCCCCCCTATGTGATCTACCTAAAAATGCTGTATTACCCTGAGATTCTAGGTGTTATATTATAGCCTGATATAGACTTGGTGTAATGATATATATATATATATATATATATATAATATAGGATTCCCCCCTATGTGATCTACCTAAAAATGCTGTATTACCCTGAGATTCTAGGTGTTATATTATAGCCTGATATAGACTTGGTGTAATGATATATATATATAATATAGGATTCCCCCCTATGTGATCTACCTAAAAATGCTGTATTATCCTGAGATTCTAGGTGTTATATTATAGCCTGATATAGACTTGGTGTAATGATATATATATGTAATATAGGATTCCCCCCTATGTGATCTACCTAAAAATGCTGTATTACCCTGAGAATCTGTTAATGTCTGTACAGTATAAACATTAAAAATTTACAGATTCTCACAGCATTTTTAGCTAGATCCAATAGGGGGGAATCCTAAATATTATATATATATATATATATCATTACACCATGGTTTAGCCTTCCCAAGCCTTACACAAAATCCGCCTGTGCGTCCATCCATAATTACATCCTACAGAATATCTCTGTCCTTTTTATTAAGGTTGCCATTCAATACTAGATTCTGTTTGTTAGTAGACTTGGTAGAATAACTTGCGCATACAGGTGTGTAGGCATATAAGGAGATTTAATAATAAACAGCTCATAGAGTCCAGTGGTGGCTAAAGATGGCGGTTGACATCTACAAGACACGCTAACCATTCACTGCATTACAGAGCAGGTATGCCCAGGATCCAATAGGGGGAGATGGAGTTCTTCAACACAATGTTTATTTAGAAAAATACCTATTGTGACGGAGAAAAAAAAGGGCGCCCACTTCCATCATGGATAAACAAACATTTCAATTTGTTTTATTCATTTATCTCCAGTTTGTCTAAGCTCTCGGGCAACATGAAATCATTATAAACTAGAAAAGGTGAACAAATGTACTGTAAAAAGGGATGTAAACGCTGCACTGGCTTAATGTAAAATCAGATTAACACCTGGAAATTCAAAGATGCATCGGGGTAGAGAAAAAAAGGTTTAAATGGTTACACCTCTGATGTCACCTAATGGGTGATTCATTCAATCTAATTCATACGCCTGGTTATACACAGGGCACCTGCTAGATGTCCAGCTCTCCGTCAAATAAACAAGGGTTATTCAATAAAAGTTTTTATCGATTAAAATGGTGCTAATTTTGCCCCAACCAATCAGATGTTAGCTTTCAAATGTTAAATAACATCTGATTGGTTGGGGCAAAATTTGCTAAATTTTTAACAATAAGAACTTTTATTGAATCTTTCAAGTGTTCAGAAAAGGAAGAATAGGGCTGTCCAGTCCTTAGTTTCTTTCTAGGGGTAATCCCATTATTATTGATGCAGAAACACGCACACACAACGCTTTGGCTTTTAGGCCTTTATCAAGTGTTACAGAGTCATATCCCCACACTCTTTTCATAGCCCACTTTATAAGGGAATTTCAGAGGACTGTATATATATTTAATGAGACTGTAACACGTTTTATCTGTTGACTATATTATTATTGTGGATTTATATAGCACCAACATCTTCCGTGGCGCTTTACAATTCCATGTATACATTCACATCAGTCCCTGCCCCGAAGAGCTTACAATCTAATCACATTTATTTGACACATACAACCTATCAGTATGTCTTTAAGATTGTGGGGGAAACCGGAGTGCCCGGAGGAAACCCACGCAAGCACGGGGAGAACATACAAACTCCTTGCAGATGTGTCCAAGGGTGGAATCGAACTCAGGACTTCAGCTCTGCAAGGCATCAGTGCTAACCACTGAGCCACCGTCCTGTCCTATGTACTGCTCTATGTACTGCTTTATGTAAGGAAGGTTTGTAATATTTTTATATATTTATGTTTTTATGGTTGTGCTTCCTAGTTGAAATAGGAGAATGAAAAGAAAATAAGAAAGAAAGGATAAAGAAGTATCCACTGAGTAAGTACGGCTGAGTATAAAAATGGTGGAGGGTCATATGTGCTAGAAAGAACTTTGAATATATTGGGAATACACAACTAGGTGGAGCACTTGAAAATTGTAATATGTGTAATAAAGATAGGGTGCACTAGGTGGCACTATTGCATTTGGGCTATGAAAAGTCTGGTTATATGACACTTTATAGTGTCATATAACACTAGTGTGTAGTAACACTTGATAAAGGCATTAGAGCCGAAACGTGTGTGCGTGTTTCTGCATCAATAATAATGGGATTACCCCTTGAAAGAAACTAAGGACTGGACAGCCCTATTCTTCCTTTTCTAAACCTTGGCACCTGGTGCCACTAAATGAGTATAATCAAGCCTCAAGAAAACTAGGGCCCTATAATGAATACAGTTAAGGCCACTGGGTTGGCTATAAAGTTGAGCTTAAACTCACTATCCAGGGGATCCAATCAATTTGATTCAATCGCTCAACATGTCAAAAACGATTTCCTTTTTTTCTTCAAGGGGAAATCTGCGGGAAGATTGGCAGCTCAAGGTGAAATCCTCCAGCGGTTCGGAACATCTCTCCGTGTATGGCCAGCACAGATTCATGTAGTCCGTTCTTTATTTTGCTATTAGGAAACCTAGCTTTCTGGAAGGCCAACAGGTTGGCGATTAAAACTTTAAATAAATGATATGAGGCATGATTTTTTTCTTTATTAAATATTCAAATGTCTAAGTTGAAGTCTTAATTCATTTACATTTCTGGAAACACCATGTCATTTCGTCCTGATGTCACATGGAAGAAGGGAGGAGTCCGTGTAGTTTAATCATCTACCGTTATTGGCTCTTACCTGCGTGTCAATGTACAAAACACATCTCCGGCACCTAATTAGTGACGTTTGATGTTATGAACTTTAATTTCCAGAAGTGTCACCAGAGGAGAATGACATGTACTAGAACGTGTTTGGGTGAAGGTTTAGATAAGACGGAACTGTATGACATACTTTAGGTTGAACTGTCCTTCTATGGATATAGGACATGTTCTGTCCCACACACTTGATATAATTTACTGATGTTCCCCACAAACACATTTATTGGATAGATAATCCAATGCTTAGTTAATAGAAGTGTTTTTATTTAATGTGGTTTAGGTCTATGCAGTAACACAGGCAGGTAACACTTCAAACATAAAGTATGCAATACGGCTGGGATCTGAATCTCTTGCATCCATAACAAGAAGATAAGGTGGTGATTTTAATAGGGCTGATGGTATAGGGCCTTAATCGTTATGTGTGTACCTTCGTTTCTTGAATGAGCACTCAGCCGCCAAACGATCAGGTCGGATCAGCTCGTTCGGGAAAGCCCGAAAATTTTCATCGGCCGTGCTAGACTCCCTATAGAAGTCTAGCGCGGCCGATGGAAACACACAGTCCCAAGCGTTCTCCCTATGATGTTCATAGGGCTGTATCGGGCGATAAAGACCTATGAATGGCCTTTATCGGGCGAAGCGGACGTTCAGTCGGTGATCGACGAACGACCGACTTTGCGGATCTCCGAATGAACGTCTGTTTCAGCCGATAAAGAGCCAATACACGTCCGATTATTGACCGAAGCGAACGTTCATACACATCGTGTGCCGCGGGTTGGGACGCACGTGTGTACGAACCTTTAGAATAGAAAGGCTCTACAGAAGCATGCCTGATTACATGGTAATTACATATCTTATTCAGGACTGCAGAGAATTGCATCAACCCAGCCAATCCAAAGGTGTCCATACACATTGCCGAAACCAGACAAATCCCTGTTATTCTTCTACATCAGGCAAATCCTAGGGAATAGGTATCGGTAAGGTGTATAGTGCAAAAACAATCACCCAGAATTCCATTAAACTAGCATTGCAGAGGATCAGGCAGAACATTTCCATTATTTGATAATGTCTCCCTTTAGTACACGGAGACAATACTATCACGGCTGACCACCACTAAACACAGAATACGTTTTTACCCTAAGGATTAGAGATTAAAGTCAATGAGAGTCAAATAATTCAAAAAGTTTGAATGAAATATAATTAAAATATCAATGGTAACTTAATGTAAATGGCTGTGGGATCTGGGAAATGGTCTGGGGAACATGTTCCGATATCCAGGACTTTCCAAAAATCTATTTTACTCTCACGTGCTACTTTCCTGCTCTCGCGTTCGAACATTCGATAATTATCCCATGAACGACTCGTGGATTCGATAATGCGATATTTACTTGCGTATAGGTATAATAGACATTTTACTTGCAGATTCATTGATTCGATAATTACTCTCATATTGGCATATGGACATTTTACTCGCATATTTGCATGTCTAGAACTTTCGAACATTCGATAATAATTGAAGGTCTGGAAATTATCGAAAGTCTGAGTAATCCTGGTCCGGGATAGTTCCAGAAACCCGGGTCCTTTCGAACTCGAATAGTTTGGCTCGCACTCGGGTTTGAGTTCTAGTCCATCTCTACCAAGGATAGATATTACTGACAATCTACACCGTCCCTGACAAGCTTACGGCTCCACTTCCAGCGGCAGACGCTTATCACAAGCTTGCACAGCTGTAGAGGATGCAGCCATACATCATTGGCTACAGAGAAGGTGTTACGGGAAGCAGCTGTACGCCATTGGCTACAGAGAAGGCATTAAGGGGAAGCAGCTGTATGTCATTGGCAGCAGAGGAGGCCACACATGAAGCAGCAGTACATAATTGGCTAATGAGGAGGCCGCACGTGAAGCAGCAGTAATCATCATGGCCTTGACTGACTGGGAAGAAGATTGGGAGAACTGGCAGAGATCTCTCTTTAATGACCTTGAGGGAAATTGTGGTCTTGGGATTTGGGGGGGCCCTGCAGACAAATATCAATTGTACATGAGGGGGTGGACATGTCCTTAAATAAACAAAAAGCAAGACAAAAGGGGATACCATTATGTAAAAATAAATTGTAGATCACAAACAGTGAGAGGCTGTAAGTGCGTTTTAGAGAATTTGTGTCTGCAGTAGGTATATCTCCCTCTGTTTATTACTGTTATCTGGGATTTCTAGGTTCCACACAAGATGATTAAAAAACTCATTTACTTGTATGACCATAAACCATAATTGTACAAAGTCAGAATCAAACATCTACAGCTCAACGTGGAACCTAAGAGGGGGGGCTTTGATTTACTTTAAAGATCAAAGAACAATTGTCTCTTGAACAGTCTAGAGAAGAACGAAATGTTCATAATTATGGAAATTACAATCTAATTATATTTATTTTAACTGCCATACTCTAAAGATTATCTCTTTCTATGAGAGAACTTGGAAACCCAGAAAGATGAACTTACCTGGTGAATATCCTATGTGTAATGTATAAAATGTATCACAATAAATACAAAATACAAAGCTATACGCAGTCGAATCTTTTGTTTCCAACTCCTCATCATCACTGACAGGTTTGTAAATTTTGGAATTTGTGAAACCAACTTAAGACTATGACAATGGAATTTTGATCTTAACATGCGTTATTTTTTTTTTTTTTTTAAATCTAAAGTTAATAAATCGGTTTATTATTATAGTCAGGGGCTGGAACTATAATAATATCCAATATCCCGCCAAAAATTGCATTAGTGTAAAAAGCAAAATTGTGTTGTTGTTTTTTGCAAAACCTGAATTTTTGCAGTGACAGTGACATCTGTAAACAGAATATTAGGACAAGTGAACTCAAAAAAATCTGTTTCTTACTTATTAGGTCAGACAGTTTCTTCTAAAGAACATTTCCATCCTTCCTTTCAGAGGATTCCATTTAATATACTGCAAATACTAAGGCACATTGGAACATTCTACAAAGAACATCTTGTTTTATATCAAGAATAAACACTATAAATATGTGTAAGGGAATCAATAAAAATACAGAGCAATAGATAACTCCCCCAAAAAATCTAAAGTAAAAAAAAAAAACACTCAATGAAATATTGATCTATAAAATCAACCCTATATTATTGTTAATATACAGCACTGAAAATGCTTAATCTGCATCTCCACATGACATCATTGACCAATGACCTCACAACAGGATGAGTGGGAGCATAATCACTTTAAGGGATTTCTTACACTTGTACTCTATCCATTGATATGTAGGCTAAAGCACCATAAAACATTTCCAGGTGTGCACACTTTATGCAGTATATCATTATACAATAAATAGTTCTATAAAGATGTAATCATTTCTTACAAAGTTGGTAGTCTACAGGTGGCCATACACATGGACAATTTTCAGCACAATCCGTCAGACGGGATTGTACCTATGGACAACATAGACAAAGGATAGAATTTTTATTAGGTTCTGTTTTCCCATTTCCTAAACCTTTACATATACCCTAATCTTAAGGCCATAATTATCATAATTTCGACCATATTTTTTTTACGCCAAACGTCGTTACAAGAATTTAAATTTTTTTGCAATATTTCTACAAAGGCAATTTTTTTCCAAATGGTGTAATTTTTTAAAATTAGGTTAATAAGGAAACATACCATGGGGAATTTTTAAACAAAGATTGATTTTTAAAAACTTATTTCCAGCCAACAAAAGACCCTCAGAAGTTTTTGCACTTTTCTAAATACCGCTATGGTTTTTGGGATGTTTAACACCAAGAAAAGTGAAAATTTCATCGAAATTTGGTGAAAATATCGAGATCAAAGCTTTATAACTGTGCCCCCTAATATAATATTGGGATTCACGTCGGCCTGATGAGTTTTCCAAAATGGATGTGCCAACTGTGCCATGATAGAAATAACAATTGTTCTTCATATGTTGCAGTGCTGTAAACCAGGGCCGTCATCTGATCCTGCAAACCATCAGGGTTATTCAATAAAAGTTCTTTTCATTTAAAATGGTGCTAATTTCCCCCCAACCAATCAGATGTTAGCTTTCAAATGTTAAATAAGATCTGATTGGTTGGGGCAAAATTAGCCCCATTTTAAACGTTAAGAACTTTTATTGAATCTCCCTGTATATTTTTAAACATTTTATCTGCTATATTCTGTTGCGCAACCCCAAGTAAATGTGTTCATCATTAATATAAATTGAGTTGAGTTGAACTCTACAATGAAAGGAGGTTGGCATATAAAAGGAGGTCGGTTAAAATGTTGGAACTGTGTCCAAAAAAGAAAAAAATATGGTTAGAGCTTTGTCCCAGAATTCCCAGGAATATTTCATACTTGTTAGACATAGATGAAAGCATAGACGAGCAAACGTAAAAAGGAACTTCTCACCCCACCAGGCCTTAAAGTGCAGAATCGTACTCGAAACACATACAATGGCAGTTAGAAGAACAACTATATCTCAAGTGTTGAAAGAGGAATAACCTCAATACGATTCACTACATTAGAAAAAGGATCATGCACTCAGGAAGACTGGCAGAAGCAATTTTCCAATCCTACCTCCCTGTCCCAGGTACTTTTATTTTGAATTATTTTTTGTAAAAAATGCATGTAACAAAGTGTTAAAAATGGCAGTTGGGGTTAGGGGCAAATAAATTACAATTGACCAGTTTTTTGTTATACAGGTAGAAATATATTTGACCTACAGGAAAATGGGTAATAGAGAGACCAGAGGACAGTGAGTAGAAGTAAGGAGACATGAATGAGAATGTAGGGGGTAAGAAGGTATTAAGTTAACAGTTTCTAGAATGGCAGCTCTTGAAATATGGTATGAAAGGTTTTCTATACTAAACAGTTATTTCATCTCCAGGTAATGATCTAAATAGATGTGGTCTTGCAACATTCTTTAGCTGTTATCTTCCTAAGGGATCGAGTTGTTCCATCATTTCTGGTACAGGAGGAATGTCGAAATTGCTGTATTTTCTTTTTGTGCTCACTATGTCATCATTTTTGCCATGATAAAGGTCTACAACTTACAGAGCTCTTGGCAAATGAATAACTATTACTTAACCTAATGTGGTTTCCACCTTGTTGGAAGACTGATCAGTGTCAACAGCCAGTAAGATTTAATAAAAAAAAAAAATCTTAAACCCCCCCCCCCCCCCAAAAAAAAACAACAAAAACTAACAACAAACTTCTTAGAGGGTCAAAAGCACTTTTACAATAGGTTAATATGACTTTTAAGGGCAAGTCCAGCCTAAAAGAAAGTAACCTGAGAAACGTCAATCACCCCCCACCAAAACCCCACTTTCTCATTATCTTCACCTTTCAAAGATGGGCCAGAAGTTCCTTATCTGACCCGGTCCCTCACCACTCATCATCTGCTCTGCAGAATGAATATTACAGATAGACCATGACCTGGATGAATGAATATTACAGATATACCATGACCTGGAATTAATTGAATAGTACAGATATACCATGACGGATGAATGAATATTACAGATACCATGACTGGATGATGAATATTACAGATATTCATGACCTGGATGGATGAATATTACAGATTACCGTGACCTGGATGAATTAATATTACAGATAGACCGTGACCTGGATAAATGAATATTACAGATATACCATGACCTGGATGAATAAACGCCCCACTGGCAGATACGCTCCTGGTAGATACGCCCCCCTGGTAGATATGCCCCCTGGTAGATACGCCTCCCTGGTAGATACGCTTCTGGTAGATATGCCCCCCTGGTAGATACGCCTCCCTGGTAGATACTATCCTGGTAGATACGCCCCCCTGGTAGATACGTCCCCCTGGTAGATACGCTCCTGGTAGATACGCCCCCCTGGTAGATACGCCCCCATGGTAGATACGCTCCTGGTAGATACGCCTCCCTGGTAGATATGCCCCCCCTGGTAGATACGCTCCTGGTAGATACATACTATACTGTACTGTACTATACTATACTGTAATGTACTATACTGTGCTATACTGTACTGTATTATACTATACTATACTGTAATGTACTATACTATACTGTACTATACTATACTATACTATACTATACTATACTGTACTATACTATACTGTACTGTACTATACTATACTATACTGTAATGTACTATACTATACTGTACTGTACTGTACTATACTGTACTATACTGTACTATACTATACTATACTGTACTATACTATACTGTACTATACTGTACTATACTGTACTATACTGTACTGTATTATACTATACTATACTGTAATGTACTATACTGTACTATACTAAACTGTACTATACTATACTATACTATACTATACTGTACTATACTGTACTGTACTGTACTATACTATACTATACTGTAATGTACTATACTGTACTATACTATATACGGTGACTTTTTCTTACACTACATTTACACAGTAGGTATAATTTCCTTGCAAATGACAAGATGATAAACTTGCTAAATTCCTGGATTTTATTTTCTCTTTAAAACCCAATCTCGGTCTTTGCCTGGGAATTCAGTGATTTGCGGTGTCATTTCAAACCATCAGATAAGCGTAGGTGGAACTTAGTGAATCATTGTAGACAGATGGAATATGGGAATACACAGCATTGCTCCCCTCTGCCACACCTTGTCTCAACCCCAAGGCACACCCATGGAAATGATCAAGAAGCCTTTCCTCCTTATTCTTTGGTGTTGTCCATCAAATAGTGCTTTGCTATGTACACCAGAGGCCTATGTTTCACCAATGGTGGCTCAATAAAGCTGAAACCGGTCTACAACCAGCTCTCTGGATCTGCACTTAGCACTATACTATACTATACTACACTGTACCGTACTACACTGTACTGTATTATATTATACTATACTGTACTATACTGTACTGTACTATACTATACTATACTATACTACACTGTAGGGTTAAATTAAGACCACGACTGCCATTAGCGAAAGATATTAATCTGTGGTATTGGACATTTTATATTAATAATAAAGCCCGGAAAGGGCATGTTCACCCCCACACAACTAGCAGATAGAGAAAGCAACCCCAACAAAATTTTTTCAGCTTTTCTCCCTGGCACTTAGATTCTGGACTTGGGGGAGAAAGGTACAGTTAGTATGTGCAAACGGGGGTTGGATTTTTGTGATTATCTGCAAAACGTTTGTTGTTGTGTGGCGAGGGGTTTTCCATTAAACTCTAATAATCAAATACATCAAATATTACTAACATCAAGATCCCACTACTTCACAAACTTTTGTCTGATTTTAAATCTGAGCTGTAGATCCTGGAAATCATCATTTTAATCACAGCATTTACAGGAAAGACCTGCACTCCAGAGCAGAAATTGGTAACTATGTTCCCCATCCCTGAACCTCTTACTAGGATCTTTGGCTGCCTGCCGCAACACTTTCTCGACAATTAAAAGAATCAGCAGAGAAAAGAAGGCAGGGAGAAGGGGGAGGGAATGTGTAAGCAGAGCAGTGTCCTGGTGAGGCTGTTGCCGAGTGTCGCAGACACTATAAGGAGGCAGTGATTAAGGGAGGGTAGGGGGGAAATTAGGAGCACTCACTAACATTAATAATTTAATGACAAACAAGCACAGATAAATATGTACCACCATCACCATTTTACTACTCAAATTCTAGTTACAGATAATAGTTTTTTGAGTGAATATAGTGACCCTGTAAGTGGCATGGTAAAAGTAATCCTTGTCTATGAGTAATTTCTGTTTGGTATTTATGGTAATGCATTATTTCATCCCATAATATTTAAACCACATAATTATTCTTATCAATCAAAACTTTTAACTTTTAGGCCCTACTTATTGCTCATCTCTCTCATGCTTACTCTCTCTTCGAAATCAGATGTCCAAAAGGCCATCAGCTTAGATCTGACAGAAGCCTGTGGGGTCCGCTACATCCATCTACTGCTAAGAGAATTTGGCCCAGAAAATTTCTTCATGGTGGGTGTTCCTTGCCTGTTGGGGCTACATTTCTGCAAAAAGAGTTGGGATTTAGTTGGGATTAATGATGTCCCTCAATGGTGAGGATCCAAGCAGCTACTATCCATCATGTCATACCATCAGGGTGGTATCTGGTAGCCCCCAAACATACAACAATGTCATTGAAAATTCTTTAGCATAAACTCCTTGAAGTCATGGTATGGCCCACACAGAGTCCTGATCTCAAAATTATCAAGCTTGTCTGAGATTGCATGAAGAGACACAGAAGGATTTGAGTTACTTACACTGCAGAGATTTGAGTGGAACAACCTACCTGCTGAGTGTCTTTCAAGTGTACTTACCTAGAAGTATTAGCAGTTCTGAAGGCAAAGGGACGGTCACACCAAATAATGATTTAGCTCTTTTGTTCATTCCCTTTGCAATGTTTAATTGTAAAAAATAATCTATCTGCTCTATCTGTACAAGCGATTTAGGTTTTGCACACCTGCCTATACCCTATCAGATATATTTTGCACGTTATTACCGTGCATTTATAACCATATATTTTAAGAACAACTCCACCCTCATAACAACATCTTTTAGAAAGATGGCCTCTTATAATATGTTGAATATCTACTTTTGCCCTATGAATCATTACTGTATGCCTGCTATGCTTCTGGATGCCTCATGGAACCATAAACCTGTACTGAGCCTGTACTGAGCCTGGCATGTCGCAAGAGGCAGCCAGGGGATTAACATTCAGTCATTGGCTGATATCATCTGTCAATCCATACCTGACATTACAAACTGAAGAACCAGGAAGCAGAAACGGGAAAACGGACATGTGCAGGATTTCAGGTTAGACTTATATATTTCAACATTTCAAACTATTACCGTTAGGGTTTGGGGGGTGATTTACCTGTATGTAAGCGGCCTTTAGTATAATTATTGCCTCCATTCTGATATATGCTGGCTCCTCCCTCCATGCAGTCAATCAAGGCTGTGACAACTGACTAAAAAAACAATGATTGACTGCTGTTTCCCCTCTGCCTCCTCTGCACATGCTCAAGCTATAAAAAGCAGAGGGAGGAGACAGATACTTTTACCAGAAAGGTTCAAACTCTTCATTAAATTTCTGGTTACAAATACATGTAATACAATGATAAAATATAGAAGTTGGTCTTGTGGGCAGATAACGACAATACACCAGTTTTGGGGGTTTTTTGTTTTAAGGGTGGACATGCCATTAATTTGGTCCGAATTTTTTAACGAATGTAAATTCCACAAAGAAACATTTTATTTCCTGTAAATGGCAGATTGTAACCTAGATGCATTTTCTAGGCAGCTTTATCCTTTAACCTTCCCCTTAATGGAGAGAGACACTTATCTTTCAACCATTACCATAAACTCCGGAGATTATTGAGAAATAGAGAAAGTTCTTTCTCTTTCCTTAAAAGTTAAGACCCCTTATTTACTACTAAGTGCTTGATTTTGCTGTGTTAATGGGACTCTAAAGCATTAAATAAAAAGAATTAAAAGGGGAAATGTAAAAGAAAATAGGGCAGAAAAACAGAATGTAGACCATAGCCAGCTTCAAACTAGCCATGTGTGGAATCCTCCCGGTACTATAATGCTCACGAAAGTGCAATTAGTTGGAATATTACTATAGATACATGAACGTTAAATGGCGCATAATTGATCATTTTGTGGCTCAGTTACATTAGGATCAGATAGAATGTTTAAAATGTGCTGCTACTGTATTCTAATTGGTCTGTTCTTATGTTGTAAACAACCCATTAACATTGCACTGCTAAGAGGTAAATATACTACTAGCAATGGAATAAATTGATCATTTTATAGCAAATTGGAAGCCCTATTTTTGTTTTTGGAGTGGACCTTTGCTGGGCATTCACACAATGTTGTGGTGGGAACAGATCCTTATCTCCACTGGTAAAACCCCCTTTTTTCTATTTAGTTTTATTGAAGAACGGAGGTTAAGGAGCTGTGTCTTACCTCCGTTCTTCAATAAAACGTTCAGGAGCCAAGAACAAAGGGAAGGAACTTACCGATTGCTTGCTCCTCTGCCACGTAGTCTAACAGGGCCAATGGACTTAGTTGTCTATGCGCATGTGCAAATGAGATGCGCACACGCTAGAATACAGAGTCTGTCGGGACCTGTCAGATGAGAGCGAGCAATCGGTAATTTCCTTCCCTTTCGTTCCCTGCCTCCTGAACGTTTATTGAAGAACGGGAGGTAAGACACAGCTCCTTTACCTCCCATTCTTCAATAAACTATATAGAAAAAAGGGGGTTTTACCCGTGAGAGACCCTTTAAAGGTTATCTAAAATGGAAAAATTGATTTCACTATTTATGTTTTTCTGTTTCTTATGATATCTAATCTAAAACATCTTCAGCTGTCAATCAGTTTCTTATTATCAAAACTCTTCTGCTGTGTACAGTTTTGCGGTGTGAATGGTTGACTGTTATTATATTTAATCTGATGAATTCCTCTCCCAGTGCTGACCCATAGTGATTACTGAGCTGCTTGCTCTCACAGAAGAAGTAATGTATTATTAGTTTACTTTTAAGAATGTTTATTGTCCTTTTTATGGGAACAGGGGAAATTCAACAATTGTTTCCCCAAGGTAAGATGACAAATATGTTTAACCATGGGTAAAGACATCATTATTCAAACTTTATGCTGTTATCCTGTCTTATAAATAAACTATATATTAATACTGACAGCAACTGTGAAATAAAGAATTGCCTAAAGAACAGTGAAATAGTCTGTTTTTTTTATAGGTAGACGAATGAGTAAGGGAGGTTTAAAGGAATGTTTTCATTAAAACTGGAGAGAAACTATTTTAACGCCATGAGCCATTTATTCTATTTCGAGGAATGTAAACATTGGTGCCCTGAAGAACAGAAGTAATCTGAAGGGAAGAACACAGGTATAACTAGCTTTAAAACTGTCAAAAACAATGTCATATGGCTTGAAATGTTCAGTTTACATTTCTAGAAGTTGGACACTCAAGTCAGAATCACCTAAACCATCGTAGATACCAGGGATGACCAGGATAAAGGAGAAAGGTGAGAAAGTTGACTTAGACAGAAAATAAAAATGATGTCATCGCCATAGTTAGATGCAACCAACCTACATATAATTAAGTAAAAACAATAGATGAGATACATGGGGAGACTTATGCTGACCATCTTGTGAAGACTTAGATAGCCAACATTAATCAGTCTTACCTCCATATCACCCCAACCACTCCACGAAACTGCCCCACTAAAGTGAAAATGATCTACTTAGTGCTAAATCTGAAGGTCACTACTTTTTGCTAGAGATTTCGAAACTGGTTGAGTTTCGTTCCGTTTTTAACATTTTCGGAAGTTCGAAAGTTCGAATTTCGATTTTTGAAAATCGTTCTATTTCGATTTTCGATAAAAATCGAAATTCTAAAAATCCGGGTTCCGTGAAATTCGGGAGTTCCGAAAGTTTCTCAGGACTCTCAAACCCTCAGATTCAATTCAAACTGGGTTCTTTCCAACCCACATTACAATCTCTAGTTACAACTAAAAGAACAAAGACATCATGGCACTTTCAATTTGGACCAGAAAGTTACTTTATTTGTTGGGATCTAATAGTCAATATAAGTGGTCTTTGACAAAGGATAAATGTTAAAGTGCAAACAAAGTGACACACTACTAACTAATGTGCAAAAATTAGAGCACGCTTAAAGGGCATGTCTACCCCCCTAAACAAACTTTGGGGGTAGTTAGGTACCCCTACAACCCAACCGCTGCAATTTTTCTTTAAAAATGTGTCCCCCCGAATTCTACTTACACTGCCTTCTCTCCTGCGGCATTCAAATCCGGCCTCCTGCTTGCCGGCCAATCACAGACGCGGCTGACGTCACTGAAGATGCCACGGGAGAGAAGGCTCTGTAAGTACAGATCTGGGGGTTAAATATTGTGGCGGTTGTGCGACATGGAACAATGGCTAAGGATAATCCGGATGGTGGGAGGGGGGGGGGGGGGTACTGTGTCGGGTCCTTGATGAGGACAGAATCAGCATGGATCAGAAGCCTCACAGACGCTTGGAGTCTTCACTTTCCTGGACTTTGAAAAGGCATAGCTTGGGAACCATAAGGAGCAGATTATGTAAGGTAAGGTTTATTTTAAACTGCAAGTGGGGCCAGTATGGGGTTAATTATAGTTTTGGGGGGGACATGCCCTTTATAAAAAACACCAGAGCTCAGACATCGCAACAAAATGAAGCCCGACTTAAATCACAGACAAAGAGCCCCACATACACTTGCTTCAGAGACACTACCGCCCATAGATCGCTCAAGTTGCTGCGGTATTCAGCTGCAATAACATGTTTTCCCCAAGGCCAATTCCGTTGTAGTAGGTTCACCACAACATTTGTATATTTACTCCAGTGGAAAATCTGATAATGTTGTATAATGGTTTTACTATAAACTATGTGCTATACTGGCTTCAAGCAATGTCACCTCCCCACTCATAACTATTACATACATGACGTACATTACCAACGGTGTTTCTCCATCACACCTGCACATACAATACTATACCCACATGTTTACAGGGCAATGATGGCTAGTAAAACAGCTACTGATTGATATATATCATTACACCAAGTCTTTATCAGGCTATAAATAACACCTAGATTCTCAGGGTAATACAGCACGTTAGGTTTGATCAAATAGGGGAATATACTATAAATTATATATATTAATTAACATACAACCGTCTATGTCAGACCATAATTAGACGTGCTTGGTGTAATGATATATTATATATTATAGGATTCCCCCCCTATGTGATCTACCTAAAAATCTGTATAACCCTGGATATTCTAGGTGTTATTTATAGCCGATATAACTTGGTTAATGATATATATATATAGTTAATTATAGGTTCCCCCCTATGTGATCTACCTAAATAATGCTGTATTACCCTGAGATTCTAGGTGTTTATATTATAGCCGATATAAGACTTGGTGTAAGGATATTAATGTATATAATATAGATTCCCCCTATGTGATCTACCTAAAATGCTTGTATTACCCTAGATTCTAGGTGTTATATTATAGACTGGATATAGACTTGGTGTAATGTATATAGTATATCTATATATATATATAGATTATTAAAATATAGGATTCCCCCCTATGTGATCTACCTAAAAATGCTGTATTACCCTGAGATTCTAGGTGTTATATATATGCCTGATATGACTTGGTGTAATGATATCTAATATATAATATATATATATATTCTATATATAATATATATATATATATATATAATTAGGATTTCCCCCCTATGTGATCTACCTAAAATGCTGTATTACCCCTAGATATTCTAGGGTGTTATATTATAGCCTATATAGACGTGTGTAATGATATATATATATATATATAATATATATAGTATATATATATAATATATATAATATAGGATTCCCCCCTATGTGATCTACCTAAAAATGCTTATTACCCTGAGATTCTAGGTGTTATATATAGTGACCTGATATAGACTTGGTGTAATGATATATATTTATATATATATATATATATCTAAATATAGGATTCCCCCCCTATGTGATCTACTAAAAATGCTGTATTACCCTGAATTCTAGGTGTTATATTAAGCCTGATTAGACTTGGTGTTTGATATATTATCTATATGTTAGTCCCCCCTATGTGTCTACCTAAAAATGCTGTATTACCTCTGAATTCTAGTGTTATATTATAGCCTGATATAGACTTGGTGTCTGATACTTATATACTTATACTATTATTTCTATCTTCTTCTTTTTTTTATTCTGGTTCCCCCCTTGTGTCTCCCTACCTGCTGTTTCGCCTGGTTCTGGTGTTTTTTTAGCCTGCTTCGCCTGGTGTTGTCTTTCTTTTTAGGTTCCCCCCTTGTGTCTACCTAAAAGCTGTATTCCCCCTGGATTCTGGTGTTTATTTTGCCTGTTGCCTTGGTTGCTTCTCTTTTCGGTTCCCCCCTCTGTGTCTACTCCCTACTGTTTCCCTGGTATCTGGTGTTTTTATGCCTGTTGCCTTGGTGTGTATTTTATTTGTTCCCCCTCTGTGATCTCCTCCTAAAAAGCTGTTTACCCTGGCTCTGGTGTTATTATGCCTGATATAGACTTGGTGTTAATGATAATATATATATATTAATATATAAATAAGGATTCCCCCCTATGTGATCTACCTAAAATGCTGTATTACTCCTGAGATTCTAGGTGTTATATTATAGCCTTAATATAGACTTGGTGTAAGATTATATATGTAATATAGGATTCCCCCTATGTGATCTACCTAAAAATGCTGTATACCCTAGATCTGTTAATGTCTGTACAGTATAAACATTAAAAATTTACAGATTCTCACAGCATTTTTAGCTAGATCCAATAGGGGGGACCTAATATTATATATATATATATAGATCATTACACCATGGTTTAGCCTTCCCAAGCCTTACACAAATCCGCCTGTGCGTCCATCCATATTACATCCTACAGATATCTCTGTCCTTTTTATTAAGGTTGCCATTCAATACTAGATTCTGTTTGTTAGTAGACTTGGTAAATAACTTGCGCATACAGGTGTTAGGCATATAAGAGATTATAATAAAACAGCTCATAGATTCCAGTGGTGGCTAAAGATGCGGTTGACATCTACAAACACGCTAACCATTCACTGCATTACAAGGCAGGTATGCCCAGGATCCAATAGGGGGAGATGGAGTTCTTCAACACAATGTTTATTAGAAAATACCTATTGTGACGGAGAAAAAAAAGGGCGCCCACTTCCATCATGGATAAACAAACATTTCAATTTGTTTTATTCATTTATCTCCAGTTGTCTAAAGCTCTCGGGCAACATGAAATCATTATAAACTAGAAAAGGTGAACAAATGTACTGTAAAAGGGATGTAAACGCTGCCTGGCTTAATGTAAAATCAGATTACACCTGGAAATTCAAAGATGCATCGGGGTAGAGAAAAAAAGGTTTAAATGGTTACACCTCTGGATGTCCCCTAATGGGTGTTCATTCAATCTATCAACGCCTGGTTACACAGGGCACCTGCTAGATGTCCAGCTTCTCCGTCAAATAAACAAGGGTTATTCAATAAGTTTTATCGTTAAAATGGTGCAATTTTGCCCCAACCAATCAGATGTTAGCTTTCAAATGTAAATAACATCTGATTGGTTGGGGCAAAATTTGCTAAATTTTTAACAATAAGAACTTTTATTGAATCTTTCAAGTGTTCAGAAAAGGAAAATAGGGCTGTCCATCCTTAGTTTCTTTCTAGGGGTAATCCATTATTATTGATGCAGAAACACGCACACACAACGCTTTGGCTTTAGGCTTTATCAATGTGTTACAGAGTCATATCCCCCCACTCTTTTCATAGCCCACTTATAAGGGAATTTTCAGAGGACTGTATATATATTTATGAGACTGTACACGTTTTTATCTGTTAGCCTATATTATTATTGTGGATTTATATAGCACCAACATCTTCCGTGGCGCTTTAACAATTCCATTATACATTCACATCAGTCCCTGCCCGAAGAGCTTACAATCTAATCACATTTATTTGACACTACAACCTATCAGTATGTCTTTAAGATTGTGGGGGAACCGAGTGCCCGGAGGAAACCCACGCAAGCAGGGGAGAACTACAAACTCCCTTGCAGATGTGTCCAAGGGTGGAATCGAACTCAGACTTCAGCTCTGCAAGGCATCAGTGGCAAACCACTGAGCCACCGTCCTGTCCTATGTACTGCTCTATGTACTGCTTTTATGTAAGGAAGGTTTTGTAATATTTTATATATTTTGTTGTTTTTATGGTTGTGCTTCCTAGTTGAAAAGGAGAATGAAAAGAAAATAAGAAAGAAAGGATAAAGAAGTATCCACTGAGTATCGGCTGAGTATAAAAATGGTGGAGGGTCATATGTGCTAGAAAGAACTTTGAATATATTGGGAATACACAACTAGGTGGAGCCACTTGAAAATTGTAATATGGTGTAATAAGATGGGGTGCACTAGTGTGCACTATTGCATTTTGGGCTATGAAAAGTCTGGTTATATGACACTTTATAGTGTCATATAACACTAGTGTTGTAGTAACACATGATACAGGCATTAGAGCCGAAACGTGTGTGCGTGTTTCTCATCATCAATATATGGATTACCCTTGAAAGAAACTAAGGACTGGACAGCCTATTCTTCCTTTTCTAAACCTTGGCACCTGGTGCCACTAAATGAGTATAATCAACCTCAAGAAAACTAGGGCCCTATAATGAATACGTTAAGGCCACTGGGTTGCTATAAGTTGAGCTTAAACTCACTATCCAGGGGATCCAATCAATTTGATTCAATCGCTCAACATGTCAAAAACGATTTCCTTTTTTTCTCAAGGGGAAATCTGCGGGAAGATTGGCAGCTCAAGGTGAAATCCTCCAGCGGTTTCGAACATCTCTCCGTGTATGGCCAGCACAGATTCATGTAGTCCGTTCTTTATTTGCTATTAGAAACCTAGCTTTCTGGAAGGCAACAGGTTGGCTATTAAAACTTTAAATAAATGATAGAGGCATATTTTTTTCTTTATTAAATATTCAAATGTCTAAGTTGAAGTCTTAATTCATTTACTTTCTGGAAACACCATGTCATTTCGTCCTGATGTCACATGGGAAGAAGGGAGGAGTCCGTGTATTTAATCATCTACCGTATTGGCTCTTACCTGCGTTTCAATGTACAAAACCATCTCCGGCACCTAATTAGTGACGTTTGATGTTATGAACTTTAATTTCCAGAAGTGTCACCAGAGGAGAATGACATGTCTAGAACGGGTTTGGGTGAAGGTTTTAGATAAGACGGAACTGTATGACTACTTTAGGTTTGAACTGTCCTTCTATGGGAGTATAAGGACCATGTTCTGTCCCACACACTTGATATAATTTCTGATGTCCCCACAACCATTTATTGGATAAGTATATCCAATGCTTATTTAATAGAAGTGTTTTTATTTAATGTGGTTTAGGTCCTATGCAGTAACACAGGCAGTACACTCAAACATAAAGTATGCAATACGGCTGGGATCTAATCTCTTGCATCCATACAAGAAGATAAGGTGGTGATTTTAATAGGGCTGATGGTATAGGGTTCCTTAATCGTTATTGGGTACCTTCGTTTCTTGAATGAGCACTCAGCCGCCAAACGATCAGGTCGGATCAGCTCGTTCGGGAAAGCCCGAAAATTTTCATCAATCGGCCGGGCTGACTCCCTATAGAGAAGTCTAGCGCGGCCGATGGAAACACACAGTCCCAAGCGTTCTCCCTATGATGTTCATAGGGCTTATCAGGGCGATAAAGACCTATGAGGCCTTTATCGGGCGAAAGCGGACGTTCAGTCGGTGATCGACGAACTGACCGACTTTGGCGGATCTCCGAATGAACGTCTGTTTCAGCCGATTAAAGAGCCAATACACGTCCGATTATTGACCGAAAGCGAATTTCATAACACATCGTGTGCCGCGGTTGGGACGCACGTTTGTACGAACCTTTAGAATAGAAAGGCTCTACAGACATGCCTGATTACATGGTAATTACATGTCTTATCAGGACTGCAGAGAATTGCATCAACCCAGCCAATCCAAGGTGTCCATACCATTGCCGAAACCATACAAATCCCTGTTATTCTCTACATCAGACAAATCCTAGGGAATAGGTATCGTAGGTGTATAGTGCAAAACTCACCCAAATTCCATTAAATAAACTAGCATTGCAGAGGATCAGGCCAGAACATTCCTTATTTGATAATGTCTCCCTTTAGTACCGCGGAACATACTATCACGGCTGACCACCACTAAACCAGAATACGTTTTTACCTAAGGATTAGAGATTAATCAATGAGAGTCCATAATTCAAAAAGTTTGAATGAAAGTATATAAAATATCATGGTAACTTAATGTAAATGGCTGTGGGATCTGGGAAATGGTCTGGGGAACATGTTCCGATATCCAGGATTTCCAAAAATCTATTTTACTCTCACTTGCTACTTTCCTGCTCTCGCGTTCGAACAATTCGATAATTAATCCCATGAACGACTCGTGGATTCGATAATGCGATATTTACTTGGCGTTAGAGGTATAATAGACATTTACTTTACTTGCAGATTCATTGTTCGATAATTACTCTCATATTGGCATATGGACATTTTACTCGCATATTTGCATGTCTAGAACTTCGACATTCGATAAAAATTGAAGTCTGGAAATTATCGAAATTCTGAGTAATCCTGGTCCGGGATAGTCCAGAAACCCGGGTCCTTTCGAACTCTATAGTTTGGCGCGCAACCTCGGGTTTGAGTTCTAGTCCATCTCTACCAAGGATAGATATTACTGACAATCTACACCGTCCCTGACAAGCTTACGGCTCCACTTCCACGGCAGACGCTTATCACAAGCTTGCACAGCTGTAGAGGATGCAGCCATACATCATTGGCTACAGAGAAGGTGTTACGGGAAGACAGCTGTACGCCCTTTGGCTACAGAGAAGGCATTAAGGGAACAGCTGTATGTCATTGGCAGCAGAGGAGGCCACACATGAAGCAGCGTACATATGGCTAATGAGGAGGCCGCACGTGAAGCGCAGTAATCATCATGGCCTTGACTGACTGGAAGAAGATTGGGAGAACTGGCAGAGATCTCTCTTTAATGACCTTGAGAATTGTGGTCTTGGTTTGGGGGGGCCCTGCAGCAAATACAATTGTACATGAGGGGGTGGACATGTCCTTAAATAAACAAAAGCAAGACAAAAGGGATACATTATGTAAAAATAAATTGTAGATCCCACAGTGAGGGAGGCTGTAAGTGCGTTTTTAGAGATTGTGTCTGCAGTAGGTATATCTCCCTCTGTTTATTACTGGTTATCTGGGATTTCTAGGTTCCACACAAGATGATTAAAAAACTCATTTACTTGTATGACCATAAACCATAATTGTACAACAGTCAGAATCAACATCTACAGCTCAACGTGGAACCTAAGAGGGGGGGGCTTTGATTTACTTTAAAGATCAAAGAACAATTGTCTCTTGAACAGTCTAGAGAAGAACTGAAATGTTCATAATAATGGAAATTACAATCTAATTATATTTATTTAACTGCCATACTCTAAAGATTATCTCTTTCTATTAGAGAACTTGGAAACCCAGAAAGATGAACTTACTTACCTGTGATATCCTATGTGTAATGTATAAAATGTATCACAATAAATACAAAATACAAAGCTATACGCGTCGAATCTTTTGTTTTCCAACTCCTCATCATCACTGACAGGTTTGTAAATTTTGGATTTGTGAAACCAACTTAGACTATGACAATGGAATTTTGATCTTAACATGCGTTATTTTTTTTTTTTTTTTTAAATCTAAAGTTAATAAATCGGTTTTTATTATAGTCAGGGCTGGAACTATAATAAATATCCAAATATCCCGCCAAAAATTGCATTAGTGTAAAAGCAAATTGTGTTGTTTTGTTTTTGCAAACCTGAATTTTGCAGTGACAGTGACATCTGTAAACAGAATATTAGGACAAGTGACTCAAAAATCTGTTTCTTACTTATTAGGTCGACAGTTTCGTCTAAAGAACATTTCCATCCTTCCTTTCGAGGATTCCATTTAATATACTGCAATACTAAGGCACATTGGAACATTCTACAAAGAACATCTTGTTTTATATCAAGAATAAACACTATAAATATGTGTAGGAATCAATAAAAATACAGAGCATAGATACCTCCCCCAAAAAATCTAAAGTAAAAAAAAAAAACACTCAATGACATATTGATCTTAAAATCAAACCCTATATTATTGTTAATATACAGCACTGAAAAATGCTTAATCTGCATCTCCAACATACATCATTGACCAAGGACCTCACAACAGGATGATGGGGCATAATCACTTTAGGATTTCTAACACTTGTACTCTATCCATGATATGTAGGCTAAAGCACCATAAAACATTTCCAGGTGTGCACCACTTTATGCAGTATATCATTATACATAAATAGTTCTATAAAGTATGTATCATTTCTTACAAGTTGGTAGTCTACAGTGGCCATACACAGGACAATTTTCAGCACAATCCGTCAGACGGGGATTTTACCTATGGACAACATAGACCAAAGGATAGAATTTTTATTAGGTTTCTGTTTTCCCATTTCCTAAACCTTACATATACCCTAATCTTAAGGCCATAATTATCATAATTTCGACCATATTTTTTTTACGCCAAACGTCGTTACAAAAAATTTAATTTTTTTTGCATATTTCTAAAAGGCAATTTTTTTCCAATGGTGTAATTTTTTAAAATTAGTTTAATAAGGAAACATACCATGGGGAATTTTTAAACAAGATTGATTTTTAAAACTTATTTCCAGCCAACAAAAGACCCTCAGAAGTTTTTGCACTTTCCTAAATACCGCTATGTTTTTGGATGTTTAAAACACCAAGAAAAGTGAAAATTTCATCGAAATTTGGTGAAAATATCGAGATCAAAGCGTTATAACTGTGCCCCCTAATATAATAGTGGGATTCACTTCGGCCTGATGAGTTTTTCCAAAATGGATGTGCCAACTGTGCCATGATGAAATAACAATGTTCTTCATATGTTCAGTGCTGTAAACCAGGCCGTCATCTGATCCTGCAAACCATCAGGGTTATTCAATAAAAGTTCTTTTCATTTAAAATGGTTGCTAATTTCCCCCCAACCAATCAGATGTTGCTTTCAAATGTTAAATAAGATCTGATGGTTGGGGCAAATTAGCCCCATTTTAAACGTTAAGAACTTTATTGAATCTCCCTGTATATTTTTAAACTTTTTATCTGCTATATTCTGTTGCGCACCCCAAGTAAATGTGTTCATCATTCATATAAATTGGAGTTGATTGTTGACTCTACAATGAAAGGAGGTTGGCATATAAAGGAGTGTCGTTTTAAATGTTGGAACTGTGTCCAAAAAGAAAAAATATGGTTAAGGCTTGTCAAAGAATTCCCTGATATTTCATACTTGTTAGACTAAGATAAAGCATAACGAGAAACGATAAAAGGAACTTCTCACCCCACACAGGCCTTAAGTGGCAGAAATCGTACTCGAACACATACAATGGCAGTTAGAAGAACAACTATATCTCAAGTGTTGAAAGAGGAATAACCTCAATACGATTCACTACATTAAAAAAGGATCATGCACTCAGGAAGACTGGCAGAAGCAATTTGCCAATCCTACCTCCCTGTCCCAGGGTACTTTTATTTTGAATTAATTTTTTGTTAAAAAATGCATGTAACAAAGTGTTAAAAAATGGCAGTTGGGGTTAGGGGGCAAATAAATTACAATCGACCAGTTTTTGGTTATACAGGTAAAATTATTTGACCTACAGGAAAATGGTGTTAATAGAGAGACCAGAGGAGACAGTGAGTAGAAGTAAGGAGACATGAATGAAATGTAGGGGGTAGAAGGTATTAAGTTAACAGTTTCTAGAATGGCAGCTCTTGAAATATGGTATAAAGGTTTTCTATACTAAACAGTTATTCATCCTCCAGGTAATGATCTAATAGATGTGGTCTTGCAAATTCTTTAGTGTTATCTTCCTAAGGGTATCGAGTTGTTCCATCCTTCTGGTACAGAGGAATTTCTGATGCTGTATTTCTTTTTGTGTCACTATGTCATCATTTTTGCATGATAAAGGTCTACAACTTACAGAGCTCTTGGCAAATGAATACTATTACTTAACTAATGTGGTTTCCACCTTGTTGGAAGACGATCAGTGTCAACAGCCAGTAAGATTTAATAAAAAAAAAAATCTTAAACCCCCCCCCCCCCCAAAAAAAAAACAACAAAACTAACAACAAACTCTTAGAGGGTCAAAAGCACTTTTACAATAGGTTAATATGACTTTTAAGGCAAGTCCAGCCTAAAAAGAAAGTAACCTGAGAAACGTCAATCACCCCCACCAAAACCCCCCTTTCTCATTATCTTCACCTTTCAAAGATGGCCAGAAGTTCCTATCTGACCCGGTCCTCACACACACTCATCATCTGCTCTAATGAAATTCGATAGACGCATGACCTGATGAATAATATTACAGATTACCTGACTGGATGAATGAAATTACAATATACCATGACCTGAGGATGAATATTACAATATACCTTGACCTGGATTATTGAATTTACAGATATACCAGGACCTGGATGAATGAATATTACAGATATACCATTGACATGGATGGATTGAATATTGACAGATATTCATGACTGGATGGATGAATATTACAGATATATACCGTGACCTGTATGGATGAATATTACGATATACCCATGACCTGGGATATGATATACAGATATACCATGACCTGGATGAATGAATATTACAGATATACCATGACCTGGATGGATGAATAATTACATATACCATTACTGGTTGATGAATATTACAGATATACAGTGACCTGGAGGAATGATATACAGATATTCCGTGACCTGGATTAATTAATACTTACAGATTAATAACCTGTACCTGGATGATAATATTACAGATATACCGTGACTGGATGAAATAAATTACAGATATACCATGACCTGGATGAATAAATATTACAGATATACCGTGACCTGGATGAATGAATATTACAGATATACCATGACCTGGATGAATGACTATTACAGATATACTCATTCCTATGGACGAATGAATATTACAGATATACCGTGACCTGGATGGATGATATAGATTACGTATGAATATATTACAGATAGATACCAGACCTGGATGGATGAAATTCACAGATATACCATGACCTGGATGGGAATATTACAGAATATCCATGACCTGGATGGAGGAATATACAGATATACCATGACCTGGATGGATGAAGATTACAGATATACCATGAACCTGGATGGATGAATATTACAGATATACCATAACCTGAATGAATGAATATTACAGATATACCATGACCTGGATGGATGAATCTATATCTATACATAACCTGGATAATGAATATTACAATAACCATGACCTGGATATGAGATATAGCTAATACCATGACTGATGAATGAATATTCAGATATACCATGACCTGGATGAATGATATTACAGATATACCATGACCTGGATGGATGGATATTACAGAATATACCATGACCTGATGAATGAATATTTACATATATACCATGACCTGGATGAATGAATATTACAGATATACCATACCTGTGAATGAATAATTACAGATAGCCATGACCTGGATGGATGAATTTACAGATATACCATACCTGGATTAGAATGAATATTACAGATATACCATGACTGGATGGATGAATATTACAGATATACCATGACCTGGATGAATGAATTATTACGATACCATACCTGGATGGATGAATATTACAGATATACCAGGACCTGGATGGATGAATATTACAGATAGACCATGACATGGATGGATGAATATTACCGATATACCGTGACCTGAATGAATTTAGATATACATGACCTGATTGATGATATATTACAGATAACATGACCTGAGATGGATGAATATTACAGATATACCATGACCTATGGATGAAATTACATCAGATATAGCCATGACTGGATGCGATGTATGACAGATATACCATGACCTGGAGTTTTGATTGAATTACTTTTTTCCAGATATATCCTGTGACCTGGATGATGATATTACCAGATATACATTACCGAAATGAAGTACATACCATTGGACCTGGATCTGATGAGACTTTCTCAACCAAAATTCTGCACAGTTCCATCCTTTAGGTTCAGTTTGATATTGGTACTCATCATTATCCTATTGTGTGTTCTTAGGCCTAAAATTCTCGTAGTAGCACCTAACAATCTTACAACCACAAAGGGTCCAGATTTACCAACCAGTGCCACTGCAACAATGTTTAATGTTTCCACCAAGACAAGAACTTGCACAAAACAATAATAATGATAACAAATGAGACCAGTAACACGAGCAATAAAACACCCGTCTGTGTCTGCAATGTAAATGCAACTTTCTTATTATTTCTCTTAGAATAACATTTGCTGGACCCATGATGTTCTGAAGAGTAGAAACTGTCAGTGAGTCTTCCGGTCCCTGCTGCTTCCCTAACCTCAACAAGGACTGTGACATGTGCAGGGAATCCCTTTCCCCTCCCACCATCCGGATCCATCCTCTGCAGCCGTGGCACCTAGCGTGAAACCCTTTGGACATAAGGTAGGTACCCCATGCCCACCCCCAACCGCCGATATATTTCTTTAAAAAATGCTTAAATCGCTACTTACAGACCCTCTCTCCTGCGGTGTCTGTGATTAGCCGCTGCTTAGCCAATCACAGATGCACTGCCAGTCCGGCCCCTGTTTGCCATTCTGCAAGCAGTGCTGTAAGTATGGATCTGAGCAAGAAATATTTCGGAAAAACTTGACTTTTAGGGTGGACATGCCCTTAATAGGGTTCCGCTAGTGGATTTTAGAAAATCTGCGAATCCTAACAGATTTTTGGGATGCACGGAAGTATTTCCATGCATAACTCGACATTTGCAATATTTTCTGTATTATTATTATCTATGATGGCATTGGCATCACAACGTAATCCTCCGCTGCCTCTTAAAGTATCATCATCACAGATCTGATTGTCTTGTACGGTGCCGACCAAAATACTTCCATCCAACAGTAAGGCAGGACTAGTAATGGCCCAGTTCGCCCTTCACGAACGGCAGATATCGTGGATTTTCCGTTTTCCAAACTTTTCCGAACAGCGGTTTAGAAAATTTTCAAATTTACGATGAATTCTCGAGGTATTTTAGAAAATACGGGAAAATATGAGAATTCCTCGTAAATTAGAAATTTCGCTGATTTTTGGATGAAGCAAGCCAATTTTCGTGTCCGTATTTTCGAAGAATCCTCGTATTTTCGAAGAACGGATTTGGCGAACCTTCATTTTAATAGGTTTTAAAGGGTCCGCTCGCGGATTTTCGAATTTACGAAAATTTGCGGATCCTTGAGCGGACCGGATTTTGCGAAGTTCGGACATCTCTAGGCAGGTGATAGTGTAAAGATGTGAATTCCACGTACACCCAATAAAGAGTTTCTAGTCTAATGCTTTGTCACACCGCGGAATGTTCAGCAATCATTAGTTCTTGTAACTGCCAGAGCCCCTGACGTATCAGGTTTTCTCTTTAAAAGCTCTTAATTGTGTTAAAGGGAAATTAACGTTGACTAACTCACTTTTCTTCCCCGACAAAATGCTTTCGCTCTAAAAAAGGTCAAAGGAATCCTGTTGCTAAGCAACCCTATGGCTTATGGTGTTTTAGATATGATCTTTTTCTTGTAAACCCGACCGGTGACTTTTTCTTACACTACATTTACACAGTAGGTATAATTTCCTTGCAAATGACAAGATGATAAACTTGCTAAATTCCTGGATTTTATTTTCTCTTAAAACCCAATCTCGGTCTTTGCCTGGAATTCATGATTTGCGGTGTCATTTCAAACCATCAGATAAGCGTGGTGGAACTTAGTGAATCATTGTAGACAGATGGTAATATATGGGTAATACACAGCATTGCTCCCCCCTGCCACACCTTGTCTCAACCCAAGGCACACACCCTGGAAATGATCAAGAAAGCCTTTCCTCCTTATTCTTTGGTGTTGTCCATCAAATAGTGCTTTGCTATGTACACCAGAGGCCTAGTTTTCACCAATGGTGGCTCAATAAATCGAAACCGGTCTACACCAGCTCTCTGGATCTGCACTTAGCACTAGTACTACACTATACTACACTGTACCGTACTACACTGTACTGTATTATATTAGAGTACTATACTATAGTACTATATCTCTACTTATTACACTGTACTGTACTATACTATACTATACTATACATCACTGTACTGTACTATACTACTATACGACTACATACATCACTGGTACTGTACTATACTATACTATATTATACTATACTGTACTGTACTAACTATACTATCTACTACCTGTACTGTACTATAACTATACTATATTATACTATACTGTACTGTACTATACTACTATACTATACTATTAACGTACTACTATCTGTACTGTACTATACTATACTATCTTATACTATACTGATACTAGTACTACTATACTATACTAAATACTGTACTGTACTACGGTACTATGCTACTACTACACTGTACTGTACTATACTGTACTGTACTAATATACTATGACTATAGCTACTATACTACGACTGTAACTGTCTATACTATACTACTATTACTATACTATACTTAACTGCTACTATACTATACTACTACTATACTAATACTACACTGTACTGTACTATACTATACTATATTATACTATACTGTAACTGTACTTACTAATACTATACTACATCTGTACTATACTCTGTACTTACTGTACTGTACTATACAAAATGACTATAACTATGACTATACTATTACGTATACTACCTGTACGTGCTATACTAATCTTATATACTGTCAACTGTATGTACTATACTATCATACGATACACTGTAAAAAATATAAAAACAAAAAACAAAAAAAAAAACCCCCCGCCTTCCCCCCTCCCCCCCCCCCTCACCCCTTCCCCCCCCCCCGCCCCTCCTCCCCCCCTCCCCGCCTCAACTTTCCGCCTCCCTCCCCACCTCCCCACTGTCTCCCAGCCCCCCCCGACCCCCACCCCCCCCACCCCCCCCCTCCCCCGCCCCCCCCCTCCCCCCCCCCCCCCCCCCCTCCCCCCCAACCCCCCATCCCCCTCCCCCTCCACCCCCCCCTCCCCCCCCCCCCCCCACGCCCCCCCCCCCCCCCCCCCCCCCCCCCCGTCCCCCCCCCTGTCGTCCCCCCCCCACCGTCCCCCCCCCACCTCGCCCCCCCCCCCCCCCCTCCCCCCCCCCCCCGCCCCCCCCCCCCCCCCCCCCCCCCCCCCCCCCCCCCCCCCCCCCCGCCCCCTCGGGGGGTGTGTACTATCCTGTCCTGTCCTATCCTCTCCTCTCCGTCTACCCTGTTCTGTCCTGTCCGATCTGTCCTGTCCGCTACTCTCCCTGTCCTCGACTTACTCTCTCCTGTCCTCTCGGTCCGGTACTCTCCTCTCCGCTCCTGTCCTCTCCTGTCCTGTCCTCTCCTCTCCTCTCTTCTCCGCCCCCTGTCCTGTCCTCTCCTCTACCTCTCTTCTCCTCTCAACTGTACTGTCCCTCCTCTCACTCTCCCTCTCCTCCCCTGTCCTGTCCTCCCTCCTCTCCTCTCTTCTCCTCTCCTGTCCTGTCCTCTCCTCCCTCTCCTCTCCCTTCTCCTCTCCTGTCCTGCCTCTCCTCTCCTCTCCTCCCCTGTCCTGTCCTCTCCTGTCCTGTCCTCTCCCTCTCCTCTCCTCTCCCTCTCCTACACTGTCCTGTCCTCTCCTGTCCTGTCCTCTCCTCTACTCTCTACCCTGTCCTGTCGCTCTCCTGTCCTGTCCTCTTCCTCTCTCTTCTTCCTCCTTTCCTGTCTGTCCTCTCCTGTCCTGTCTCTCCTCTCCTGTCCTCTCCTCTCCTCGCCTCCTGTACTATACTGTCCTGTCCTATCCTCTCCTATCCGTCCCCTACTGTCTGTCCTCTACTCTCTCGTCCTCCCCTGTACTGTACTCTCCTCTCCTCTCTTCTCCTCTCCTGTCTGTCTCTCCCCCTCTCCTCTCCTCTCCTGTCCTCTACTGTCCTATCTCTCCTCCCCGGTCCTGTCTCTACTGTACTGTCTTAGACTCTCCTCTCCTCCTCTCCTCCCCTGTCCTGTACTCTCCTCTCCTCTCTTCTCCTCTCCTGTCCTGTCCTCTCCTCCCTCTCCTCTCACTCTCCTCTCACTCCCCTCGTCCGTCCTCTCCGCTCCTCTCTTCTCCTCTCCTTTCTGACTCTCCTCTCCTCCCTCCCCTGCTCCTGTCCTCTCCTGTCCTGTCCTCTCCTCTCCTCTCCTCTCCCTCACTCCCCTGTCCTGTCCTCTCCCACCTGTACCTACTCCTCTCCTCTCCTCCCTCCACCTGTCCTGTCCTTCCCTGTCCGTCCTCTCCTCTCCCTCTTCTCCTGTCCTGTCCTTCCTATCCTGTCCTGTCCTATCCTATCCTGTACTCTCCTCTCCTATCCACCTGTCCTCTCCGGTCCTGTCCTATCCTCTCCTACTCCTGTCTCTCCTCCTGTCCTCTCCTCCCTCTCCTCTACTCCCCTGTCCTGTCCTCCCTCTACTGCTTCTCCTCTCCTGTCCGTGCACTCTCACTCTCCTCGACTCTCCGCCCCTGATCCTGGACTCTCCTCTCCCTCTCTTCTCCTCCCTGTCCTGTCCTCTCCTCCTCCTCTCCTCTCCTTCCCCTGTCCTGTCCTCTCCTCCTCCTCGCTTACTCCTCTCCTGTCCTGTCCTCTCCTCTCCTATAGCTCTCCTGTCCCTCTACGGTCCTCACTCCCTCTCCTACACTGTACTGTACCTCTCCCTGTACTGTCCTCTCCCTCGCTCCCCTGTCCTGTCACTGTCCTCTCCTCCTCTTCTCCTCTCCCTGTCCTGTACTCTCTCTCCTCGAACTCTCCTCCCCTGTACTTTACATCCCTCTCCGCTCTTCTCCCTCTCCTGTCCTGTCCTCTCCTATTCTATCCTCCCCTGTCCTGCCCTCTCCTGTCCTGTCCTCTCCTATCCTCTCCTCTCCTCACCTCTCCTACACGTATTCCTGTACTATCCGCTCCTCCTCCTCCCCGTCCTGTCCTCTCTCTCCCTCTCTTCTACTGTCCTGTCCCTGTCCTCTCTGTACTGTCCTCTCCTACTCCTGTCCTCACTGTCCTACTCCCTCTCCTCTCCGGTACTGTTACTATACTGTACTGTACTATACTATACTATATATACTGTACTGTACTATACTGGACTGTACTAATTATACTATACTATACTGTACTATCACTCTACGCAACTGTACTATACTATACATACTGTACTGTACTATACTGGTACGTACTATACTATACTATACTATATACACTGTACTGCACTACTGTCCTACCTATAACTATACTATCTTATACGTCTGTATTGACTGTACTATACTGGACTGTACTATATTATACTATACTATACTGTTAATATACTATACTATACGGTCTGTACTATACTGTACTGTACTATACTATAACTATACTACACTGTACCGTACTATACTGTACTGTACTATAACTATACTATATTATACTTCCTATACTGTACTATACTATACTATACTGTATATATAACTAATACTGTAACTATACTATACTATACTAAATACTATCTATACTATACTGTACTATACTCTCTGTACTGTACTATATTATATTATACTATCCTAACTGTAATTACTATACTATAATTATAAACTGTATTATAATTATACTATACGGTATATACTATACTTACTATATGGGGCTATACTGT
>CM033474.1:10364264-10406920 GCA_019447015.1 Hymenochirus boettgeri
GTATAGTAATCGCATCAACAGTCAGTATTTTACAAGTACAGTACAGTATATTACATTCCATATAGTACATTACGACAGTTATAGTTAGCCGAATACCGTACCGTATAGTACAGTACATACAGTAACAGTACATATAGTATAGTACGTACGTATATAATCAGTACCGTATAGTATAGTACATTATAGTAATAGTAATAATAGCAGTAAGTATAGTAGCTACAGTACAGTACGTATAGTACATTACAGTATAGTATAGTATAGTCTATCAGTAGATAGTACATTCACAGTATAGTATAGTATACATAATATAATACAGTACAGTACAGTATAGTATTATATATACATATACAGTATAGTACATACAGTCTAGTACAGTATCAGTAACATATAGTCAGTACATCTGTATATACAGTACAGTATAGTATATGTATAGTATATTCAGTATAGTATCATATATACAGTATAATGTATAGTCCTACAGTATAGTAAATACGTATATAGTATAGATATATTACAGTACAGTATATATAGTATAGTACAGTATATGTACAGTACGTATAGTATAGTATAGTATCAGTACAGTATAAGTAAGTATATGTATAGTAAGTATACGTAATAGTATAGTAGTAATAGTATAGTATAGTACAGTACAGTATAGTACGGTAGCAGTGTAATATAGTATATATAGTACAGTACAGTATAGTACATTACGTATAGTATAGTAATAGTACAGTATAGTATATATAATATAGTACAGTACAGTATAGTACAGTACAGTACATAAACTATACGTATAGGATAGTAACAGTACAGTATAGTATGCCGTACAGTATGTAGTATAGTATAATATATAGTACAGTACAGTATAGTACGTAATAGTATAGTACTATTATAGTACGTATAGTATAGTTATACAGTATAGTATAGTATAATATAGTCAGTCAGTATAGTTCACGTACAGTATAAAATAGTATAGTAATAGTACAGTAACAGTATAGTACAGTACAGTATAGTAAGTAATAAGTACAGTATATGTACAGTAATAGTATAGTACATGTACAGTATAGTACAGTACAGTACAGTATAATATAGTATAGTCATAGTACAGTAACAGTAGTAGTATAGTAATGTATAGTCAGAGTACCGTACAGTCAGTATAGTATATGTATAGTACACTATAGTATAGTATAGTACAGTACAGTAAGTCAGTACAGTGAGTATATTATAGTATGGTATATACATTACAGTATAGTAATATATACGTACATAGTAAGTTAGTACAGTACAGTGTAGTATAGTATAGTATAGTATGTAAAGTACAGTATTAGTAATATTACGTGACAGTACAGTATTATAGTATAGTACAGTACAGTATATACAGTACATTAGTAGATATAGTACAGTATAGTAACAGTATGTATAGTATGTATAGTATAGTACATTACGTATAGTAAATAATGTATAGTATAGTAATACAGTTATAGTAATTAAGTATATATGTATCAGTACATTTAGTATAATATAGTATAGTAGTCCAGTAAGGTAGTATAGTATAGTACAGATACAGTATACGTACAGTACAGTAATATAGTCACATTCAGTATGTATAGTATATGTATAGTACAGTATAGTATAGATATATAGTAAGTACAGTATAGTATAGTACAGTATATATAGTATACGTAATAGTAAATTCGTATAGTACATTATAGTATAGTACAGTACAGTATATTACAGTATAGTACAGTATAAGTATAGTTAGTATGTACAAATAGTATAGTACAGTTAAGTGTAGTATAATATTACATTACAGTTATAGTATAGTATAGTACAGTAGTATATAGTACGTTAGTACAGTACAGTATAGTACAGTACAGTATAGTATAGTATAGTATAGTACAGTACAGTAATAAGTACATATAGATAGTATACAGTATATTAGTACAGTCATTTTGGTATAGATAGTCGAGTATAGTATATGTCATAAGTACAGTACAGTATATTATAATTAGATAGTATAGTACATTACAGTGTAGTATAGTATATAAGTTATTACGGTCCAAGTATAGTATACATTACGTAATAAAGTAGTAGAGGTATAGTACAGTATAGTAGTAGAACGTATAGTATAGTACATTACAGTATAGTATAATATAGTATAGTATAGTACGTACAGTTAGTTATAGTATAGTATCGTAGTTACAGTATAGTACATTCAGTATAGTATAGTATAGTACAGTACAGTAATAGTAGCAGTATACAGTTACTATAGTAAGTATACATATATAGTATAGTACAGTACAGTATAGGACTGTACAGTACAGTAATTACGTATATTAATAGTACAGTACAGTATATACAGTACAGTAAGTAAGTATAGTATAGTATAGTAATAGTACATTATAGTACAGTACAGTATAGTATAGTATAAGTAGTATAGTATAGTATAGTACATTACAGTAATAGTACAGTACAGTATAGCAGAGTACAGTATAGTACATGTACAGTATGTAAATAGTAGTATAGTATAGTATAGTACAGTAAGACATAGTATAGTATACATATAGTATAGTATAGTACATACAGTAAGTATACACATAGTATAGTTAGTATAGTACAGTACTGTATAGTAATAATACGTATATAGTATAGTACGTACGTTAGTATGTATAGTATAGTATATAGTTACTACAGTACAGTATAGTACAGTATAGTATAGTATAATACAGTACAGTATAGTACAGTATATGTATAGATAGTACAGTATAGTATCGTATACAGTACAGTTATAGTACAGTAAGTTACCGTACAGTTAGTAAGTAAGTACATTACAGTAATGTAAGTAATGTACATGTACAGTATAGTAATTATATAGTACAGTCATAGTTAAGGTCATAGTCTAGTAATACGTTAGGTACAGTAAGTATAGTACACTTACAGTTTTGATAAAGTCAGTAGTACTATAGTTACTACGTAGTATAGTATGCAAAGTACAGTATAGTACGTACGTAATCATCAGTATAGTAATATAAGTATAGTATAGCTACAGTACAGTATGTATACATAGCAGATCGTATAGTCATACAGTCATATATAAAGTACGTACATAGTATGTACAGTACAGTTAGTATAGTTAAGTATAGTATAGTTAAATCAGTACAGTATAGTAACAGTTACTTAGTATTATTACAGTATCGATAGTATAGAATACATTAATAATACGTATATGTAGTCATGTAATTACATAGTCATCGTATAGTATAGTTCAATGAAGTACAGTATAGTATAATAATATTAGTATAGTTATATAGTACATTAATAAGTAACGTGCATTAGTGTATAGTATAATAATATAGTAGTACGTTATATGTACAGTAGTATAGATAAGTATATCAGTATAGTAATAAATATAGTAAGTAGTAGCAATCGAAGTACCTGTAGTATAGTATATAGTATAGTACTCAGTCAGTAATAGTAAGGATATATATTATAGTATATCAGTACAGTAATGTAAGTATTGATAGTATAAAGATGTATAGTATATGTACGCCAAGTACAGTCTAATTACTCAGTATAGTTCAGTATGTACAGTACAGTATGTACGTATATAAATATATACATTACAGTGTAGTACGGTACAGGTAGTATAGTATAGTATAAGTGCTAAGTGCAGATCCAGAGAGCTGGTTGTAACCGTTTTCAGCTTTTATTGAGCCACCTTGGTGAAACATAGCTCCTCTGGTGTACATAGCAAGCACTCTTGAATGTACACCACAAAGATACAGAGGAAAGGCTTCTTGATCATTTCCATCAGGGTGTGCCTTGGGGTTGACAGACCAGGTGTTGGCAGAGGGGAGCAAATGCTGTGTATTCCCATATTCCTCTTTTCCTACAAGATCACTAAGTTCCACCTACCTTATCTGATGGTTTTTGAAAATGACCCGCAAATCACTGAATTTTCCCAGGCAAAGACCGAGGATTGGGTTTTAAAGAGAAAATAAAATCCAGGATTTAGCAAGTTAATCATCTTGTCATTTGCAAGAAATTAATACCTACTGTGTACATGTAGTGTAAGAAAAGTCACCGTATATATATAGTAAAGTATGTAAATAATATAGTATAGGTAACAGTACATAAGTCAGTATCAGTATATTATCATGAGATACAGTTTTAAGTAAGTATAGTAATAAGTATAGTATTCATATACCGTACTAGTCCGATAGTAACTACTTACCAGTATAGATATCAGTATATTTAGTATCTTACATTATAGTACATATAGTACAGTACGTACGTATAGTACGAGTATAAGTATAGTAACTAGTCCTACACGTATGTATAGTCAGTATTTCGATATATTAGTACAGTCATATAAACATATAAGTATCGTAATTCACCGTATAACCAGAATAATAAAACACGTATAGTTATAGTACGTAAAGTATCTAGTATAGTGAGTACTAGTATGTATAGTATAGTAGTATATATAGTAATAATACTCGTATAGTATAGTATACATATATAGTATAGTACATTACATAGATAAGGGGTATATAGTAATTACAGTAACTAACGTATAGCATCAGTAACTAGTACTTACAATATAGTATAGTAAGGCAGGCAGTAAGTATATAATACATAGTATAATAATATGTATGAATCAGTACCGAAGTCCATAGTATAGTAATTCCGTATAGTATGTATATGTACTATGTCCATCAGTATAGTATTGTATAACATTACAGTATAGTATATTATAACGACGTAATACAGTATAGTACTATATAGAATTACAGTATTAATTAGTAGTATAGTCATATTCAATATTACAGTACATTAGTATAGTACAGTATAGTACTAGTCATCTAGTACATTACAGTAAGTATGTTAGCTATAATACAGTACAGTAAGTACATTGACAGTACAGTAATGTACATTATAGTATAGTATATAATCAGTACAGTACAGTATGTACAGTACAGTATCAGTACATAGTAAGTACTCAGTTAGTCGTATAGTAAAGTACTAGTACAGTATAGTACATTAGTATTAGTATCAGTATAATTAGGATAGTTAACTACAGTATAGTACTATGTACAGTACAGTAATAGTATAAGTATAGTAGTACATACAGTATAGTATAGTATAGTACTGTACAGTATAGTACATTACCAGTATAGTATATTAGTAAATAATATAGTAAATAGTACAGTAAGTACTTACAGTACTAGTATAGTAATAGTACATAATATGTTACCATTATCAAGTATAGTATAGTATATACAGTACTAGTCTAGTACATATAGTACAGTACAGTATAGAAGTAAAACAGTAATTAGTAGTAATATTACTTAAGTACTAGTAATAGTATAGAAACGCAGTACATAGTACAGTATAAGTATAGTACAGTATATTATAGTCAATTACATTATATTAATGTAAATGCTAATAGTTACAGTATAGTACCAGTAACCGTATAGGTTCATCCGTATAGTAAGTCTCGTACATTAGACGTAGATATATAAGTATGTATATATATCAGTCACAGTATAGTCCATAGTACAGTATAGTCCGTATAGTTATATAAATAGTACAGTATCAGTATAGTAAGTATAAATATATACGTACAGTACCACGTTGTAGATAGTAACTTACATGTACAGTTACAGTATAGTCATAAGTAAGTACTATAGTAAGGGGTACAGTATTAATAGTCGCAGTAGTCAGATAGTCTAGTAAGTATAGTACATATATACGTCATAGATAACAGTATAGATATAGTACAGTAATTACATTACAGTATAGTATATATATACATCTGTACCGTACGTAGTCGTACGTTATATCATATACTAGTCATCGTCGTATCTGTTATTTCCCGTCTCTAGTCTCGTAATCCTCTCCTCTCAATCGAAGCAAGTACATATAGTACAGTGTAGTATAGTATGTATAGTACAGTACAGGATAGATACCGTACCTATAGTAACGTATAGTCAGTAAGTATAGTAACAATAATACCAGTACAGTATAGTACCGTACAGTACATATAAAGTATATAGTACATCGTAATGCAGTATGTATAGATAGTATAGTAATACAGTACAGTAATAGGTAACCGTACAGTATAAGTACAGTACAATTACTATGTATAGTTAGTACATACGAGTAATAGTGAATATAGCACGTACAGTATAGTATACTAGAGATATATACGTATAGTAAGTACATATGTACCAGTATAGTAAGTATAACTTAACTATAGAGAGTACAGTACAGACGTACGTAAGTATAATATAGTATTAGTAACGTGAGATATAGTATAGTATAGTACAGACAGTGTACATGTATAGTCTTACTATATATAAGTACATACAGTAATCGTTATCGTTAGTAATAGATATTTAGTACGTATAGTAATAGTTAGATATATAGTAAGTATAGTCCTAGTACAGTATATATAGTATAGTAATAGCTATTACAGTATCAGTCTAGTATAAATAGTATGATTTCAGTACAGTACAGTTATAATAATCATGTACATAGTACAGTACATGATATAGTAGTAAGTATAGTAAATAAGTATAGTATAGTACGTAAGTACATATAGTAAGTATAGATAGTAATAGTACACAGTTATATTATATCTATGTATGTCATAGTACAGTACAGTATAGTACTTACAGTAGTATGTAATAGTATAGTACAGTACAGAGTGTAAGTAACAGTATAGTATAGTAAAGTACAGTATAGTAATAGTATAATATAGTACTACATGTACTAGTACAGCTTCGAGCAGTATGTATAGTAATAGTAATAGTTATAGTACAGTACAGTATAGTGACAGTAATGTAGTATAGTATCAGTAATAGAGTATAGTACTAGTACAGTATAGTACGTACAGTATCGTTATTATATTACCGTCAGTATAATGTATATATGTCAGTCAATTATGTAATGTTATAATATATACAGTACATTAGTATATACAGTACATGTAATGATGTATAGTTAGATATGTACAATAGTACTCAGTATATCGTAGTATCCAGTACAGTATATATAATAGTAGATAGTACATTTTCGTTAGTATATAGTTATATAGTAATAAGTACAGTACAGTAGTTAGTAGTAGCATGTACAGTACTCGTATAAGTCTAGTATAGTATAGTACATACTTGAATCGTAGTAGCTACAGTACAGTGTAGATGTATAGTATAGTTAGCATGTATACGTACAATCATTCCAGTGTATATAGATAATAGTATCGTACAGTACAGTATAGTATAAATAGTATAGTATAGTACCAGTACCCACACCGGTAGTAATGTACGTGTATGTAAGTAGTATAGTATATAGTAATATGTACGTATGCTAGTAATACGTATAGTGACTACAGTATAGTACAGTCACGTATCTAGTAAACAGTCAAGTATCGTACTACGTGTATAAGTACTAGTTATCAGTCAGTAGTAGCAGTACAGTGTATTAGTATGTAGTATGTAAACTCGTATTGAAAGTACATTTAGTAATATGTATATACGTATAGTAACAGTATAAGTATAAGTAAAGTATAATTATAGTATAATAAGTAACAGTTAGCTACATATCAGTATGTAGTCAGTACATTAGTATAAGTAAGTATGTCCAGTACACGTTAGTAATATATTTATCAAGTATAGACAGTCAGTTAGATAGTATAGTATAGTAATACGTAAATCAGTAACAGTGTAGTAAGTATTTAATAGTATAGTACAGTAAGTAAATCGATGTATATTTAAGTACGATCAGTAATAGTATAGTATCGTACAGTATAGTAAATAGTACAGTACATTATAGATACAGTACATACAGTAAATTATATAGTATAGTACGTACAGTATATAGCAGTAACATGTAGTAATAGTATAGTATATGTACAGTTAATATAGTACAGTACAGTGCGTTAGTATAGTATAGTCACTTATATATGTACCAGTACAGGTAGTCACCGTACAGTGTATGTATGTATGTAATAGTAACAGTACTAGATAATAATATATATAGTATGAAAGTAATAGTACCTAGTAGAAGTGTATATAAGTCAGTAATAATAATATAGTAGTTATAGTACAGTGTACATTATAGTTAGTAATACATTATACAGTAAGTACAGTACAGTGTAGTACTAGTATAGTATAAGTAAGTACATATAGTACGTACAGTATAGTATAGTACAGTACAGTTAGTTAATTAGAAGTTATACGTACGTGAGTAATAGTATAGTAAGTAACAATAAGTATGTATAATATAGTATAGTCATGTATACGAGTATCAGTCGAGTAGTAGTACGTATAGTATAATAGTAGTACAGTATAGTCAGTATCGTTAGTATAGTATAGTACATTAATAGTACAGTATCAGTAAGTAATAGTATAGTATAGAGTTATTCCATACAGTATACGTACAGTATACCGTATAATATGTAATAGTATGTACAGTACAGTATAGTACAGATACAATTGTAAAGTAATAAGTTAAAGTAATAGTACAGTAACAGTATCGTACTTACCGTTTAGTACGTACTAGTAGGTTCGTATGAAAAAAAAAGTACGTACAGAAATATCAGTACAGTACAGTATGATAATAGTATAGTATATTACCGTACAGTATAGTCTAAATCTAGTAATAAGAGTATAGTACTAGTACAAGTACAGTATAAGTACAATAATATAATTCTAAGTACTCAAGTACAGTACAACAGTGTAAATCAATATATATAGTATAGTAAGTACAGTATAGTAATCAATGATATAGTATAACAGTATAGTACCGTACAACGTAGTAAGTATAGTATAAAAGTATAGGTATATGTACGTACATAATAGTCAGTATAGTATGTATATGACAGTACAGTAATAGTACAGTATAGTATAGTATAAGTAAAGTATAGTAATAGTACAGTCATATAGTACGTACGACAGTATCATAGTATAGTATAGTACAGTACAGTATAGTAACAGTACAGTGTAGTCATAGTATAGTATATAGTAACAGAACAGTACTAGTACAGTACAGTATAGTGGTATAGTATAGGTATAGTATAGTATAAGTACAGTACAGTAATATACAGTACAGTGTAGTATAGTATATATAGTAACAGTACCGTATAGTATAGAAAAATAAAATAGGTATGTTAGTACATACAGTGTAAGTATAGTAATAGTATATATAGTATAGTACAGTACAGTATAGTATAATATAGTATAGTAAGTACAGTACAGTGTATATAGTATAGTATACGTATAGTACAGTACAGTATAGTCCAAGTACATGTAGTATATTGTCAGTATAGTACAGTATAGTAATAGTATAAGTATAGTACAGTACAGTGGTATATATAGATATAGTAATAGTACAGTACAGTGTAAGTATAGGTAAATGTCATAGTATAGTACAGTACAGATAGTGTAATATAGTATAGTATAGTACAGTACGTGTAGTATAGTATGTAATATAGTACAGTAAATAATAGTATACTATACTGTAATGTACTATACTGTACTATACTAAACTGTACTATACTATACTATACTATACTATACTGTACTATACTATACTGTACTGTACTATACTATACTATACTGTAATGTACTATACTGTACTATACTGTACTGTATTATACTATACTATACTGTAATGTACTATACTATACTGTACTTTACTATACTATACTATACTATACTATACTGTACTATACTATACTGTACTGTACTATACTATACTATACTGTAATGTACTATACTATACTGTACTGTACTGTACTATACTGTACTGTACTGTACTATACTATACTGTACTATACTATACTATACTGTACTGTACTGTACTATACTGTACTATACTGTACTGTATTATACTATACTATACTGTAATGTACTATACTGTACTATACTAAACTGTACTATACTGTACTATACTATACTATACTATACTGTACTATACTATACTGTACTGTACTATACTATACTATACTGTAATGTACTATACTATACTGTACTGTACTGTACTATACTGTACTATACTGTACTATACTATACTATACTGTACTATACTATACTGTACTGTACTATACTGTACTGTACTGTACTGTATTATACTATACTATACTATACTGTAATGTACTATACTGTACTATACTATACTATACTATACTGTAATGTACTATACTGTACTATACTGTACTGTACTATACTATACTGTACTGTACTATACTATACTATACTATACTGTACTGTACTGTACTATACTGTGCTGTACTGTACTATACTGTACTATACTGTACTGTACTATGCTGTACTATACTATACTGTACTGTACTATACGGTACTGTACTATACGGTACTGTACTATACTATACTGTACTGTACTGTACTGTACTATACTGTACTGTACTGTACTGTACTATACTATACTGTACTGTGCTATACTATACTGTACTGTACTATACTATACTGTACTTTACTGTACTATACTATACTGTACTGTACTATACTATACTGTACTTTACTGTACTATACTGTACTGTACTATACTGTACTATACTATACTGTACTATATTGTACTGTACTATACTATACTGTACAATACTGTTCTGTACTATACTGTACTGTACTATACTGTACTGTACTATACTGTACTGTACTATACTGTACTGTACTATACTGTACTATACTATACTGTACTATACTGTACTGTACTATACTATACTGTACTATACTATATTGTACTATACTGTACTGTACTATACTATACTGTACTATACTGTACTGTACTATACTGTACTATACTATACTATACTATACTATACTGTACTGTACTATACTATACTGTACTATACTATACTGTACTGTACTGTACTATACTATACTGTACTGTACTATACTATACTGTACTATACTGTACTGTACTATACTGTACTGTACTGTACTATACTGTACTATACTATACTGTACTGTACTATACTGTACTGTACTATACTGTACTGTACTATACTGTACTATACTGTACTGTACTATACTGTACTATACTATATTGTACTTTACTGTACTGTACTATACTATACTGTACTATACTGTACTGTACTGTACTGTACTATACTATACTATACTATACTATACTATACTGTACTGTACTGTACTATACTATACTGTACTGTACTGTACTATACTATACTGTACTATACTGTACTATACTGTACTGTACTATACTATACTGTACTATACTATACTATACTGTACTATACTATACGATACTGTACTATACTATACTGTACTGTACTGTACTGTACTGTACTATACTGTACTATACTTTACTATACTATTGATTATTTGAAACCTCGGTTATTTGGATCGACATTTGAAACTTCTCTTGAATAAAAATTCCATGAAAGGTTTGGAAAAACAGATACTGAATAATCAGTCAAACCATCAAAATTTCGATGTTCTGAAAATTTTTGGCTTCGGAAAGTTTTCGAAAGTTCTGCAGTTTCTACACGAACCTGAAAGCCATCCCTAGAAATATTAATAATCCTGTTTATGTCTAAGTGGTCCTTTAAATAACTTAATTGGGTTCGCATAAATGGTAACTTATCATGTATATATACAGTACTGAAAAATTTAATACTGGATCCCATCAAAAAAGCTCATTGTGCAATGATGAAAGTATTTATCAGGAAATGTGTTTATCTGTCAACTAAAAATCTCTCTGGAGCAATAAGCAGTTGGTTCCCCAGTGGACATTGCAACTGAATGACGAGTTTATCCCATGATAAGAGATTCAGCATCTGGTGGAAAGCTTGATGGGATAATTTGCTGTGAATTTAAATGGTCGTTGCATTTGTTCTTTATAGCCGCTTCTATGAAACAACATAGCTAATTGTCTAATAACCAGATGTGCTTCAGCTCTTCACTGTAAATACTACACCAGTGTACGCACTGAACCCATGGGTTGTAAAAAGGTTTAGGAAGCATCGGGTAACCAGTGGCCTCCAACATACAAAGTCTCTTTTAACTCCGGAAACATGAAAATGCACCCACAATCTTTATCTTCCATTAAGCTTATTTGGCCCACATATTTATGACCTATTATCAGGGGTGCCCTTACCATTATTATTATTATGGATTTATATAGTGCCAACATCTTCCGTGGCGCTTTACAATTACATAGTCATACATTACATACAGGGTAATACATGTTATATAAAGTCATACATATTACATACACAGGTAATACATACTGTAAGTAAATAGAGCGATGGATTTCTTACAGCAATACTGTGATACAAAAGAGCTTACCCTGCCCAAAGAGCTTACAGTCTAGAGGAAATGGGGGTGAGACATAAGGTGACGGGAATCGGTAAGCTGTAAATAGATTGGCAGTGGAGTGTGGAAGGAGTTGGACCATATTGGGTAGTGAGAGGGGTAATGTCTAGACCAGGTTATATGCTTGCCTGAAGAGGTGGGTTTTAAGGTAACGTTTGAAGGTGTTAAGGGACGGTGAGTGATGGACAGACGGAGGAAGGGAGTTCCAGAGCAGAGGGGCAGCACGAGTAAAGTCCTGAATGCAGGCATAGGAAGAGGTGCCAAGGGTGGATAAGAGGAGGAGATCGTTTGCGGAGCGGAGGATGTGCCTGGGACGGTATCGCTGGATCAGCTCTGAGATATATGAAGGGGCTGTGTTGGATAGTGCTTTATAGGATAGGGTAAGATATATGAAGGGGCTGTGTTGGATAGTGCTTTATAGGATAGGGTAAGCAGCTTGAACTGGATCCTTTGTGTGATGGGAAACCAGTGGAGGGGCTGACAGAGAGGAGAGGCATTAGAGAAGCGAGAAGAGAAGTGAATGAGGATGGATTGAAGCAGTGCCAGGCGGTTGTTTGGTAAACCACACAGGAGTGTGTTGCAGTAGTCTAGCTGGGATATGATTAGGGCATGGACTAGGATTTTTGTAGCTTCCTTCGAGAGGAAGGGTCGAATGCGGGAGATGTTTTTGAGTTGGTGCCGACAGGAGTTGGCAAGCGAATTGACATGAGGTTTGAAGGAAAGATCGGATCTAGTGTTATTCCCAGACAGCGGACATGAGGAGATGGGGATATAGGTGTGTTGTTAATATTAATAGTGAGACTAGGGAGGGGAACAGATCGTGAGGGCGGGAAAAGGAGTTCAGTCTTGTCCATGTTGAGTTTGAGGAAGTGGGAGGACATGAAGGCAGAGATGGCACTAAGGTAGTCGGGGACCTGGGATGTCAGTGTAGGGAGATCCGGGGCAGTGAATTAAATTTGGGTATCATCCTCATACAGGTGATACTGGAATCCAAATGAGCTAATGAGTTGTCCAAGGCCATAGGGGTAGATGGAGAAAAGAAGGAGGCCGTGTACTGAGCCTTGCGGGACCACCATAGGAAGGGGTCGAGGAGTGGAGCTAATTCCAGAGAGGAAAACACTAAAGGCCCTACCAGAGAGATAGGAGGATAGCCAAGAAAGTGCAGTGTCCTGGATACCTAAGGAGGCCAGAATCTGAAGAAGTAGAGGGTGATCAACAGTATGAAAAGCAGAGGACAGATCAAGAAGAATGAGCAAAGAGTAGTGACCTTTAAATTTAGCATTTACCATGAAGCAAATTGAAACATTTGCTCAAGGCGCACCTCTGTGGAAGACTTAAAAGGAGGCAGTTAATAAAATTCTTCCTTCCTGCAATACTGCATTTCAGCACTAGTCCACCAATCAGTGTTAAGTCAGCCCTCCAATCCACCAATCAGCGTGTCAGCCCACCACACCCACCTCCACAAGCCACGTCTATGTTCCCTGATGAAGCCCGTGTCACCACTCGTCTGCCTATAAGTGGCATTTAAAAGTTGTTTCAGGTGTCAAAAACCTTAGGAGCACCCCTGTCTATTATATGATATGATTGTTATTGTGCAAGTAAAATCACCTGCTCTTGGACATCTCAGTGTAGATTAAGTGCAAAAAACCCAGAGACTTTGATACAATCCCCATCTTCTGTCCACCATACAGCTTCTGACAATTTCAAGTACAACAAAAATGATTGGTTGACTGAATCAGACTCCATTTGCATTACAAATATCAGATTTACATTAAGATGTATTCCGCTGTTTTCTAGTGAGTCAGTGTCTTTCACTTAGTAGGTTTTACCTACTAATGAGTATTTGCAGGAGGATAATCAGCTATTATTGTTACCATTATTGTAGTGACAGACTTTGTATCCCTAGTGTTGACTAGAGATGTCCGAACTTCGAAAAATCCGGTCCGCGCGAGGATCCGCGGATTTTCTAAAAAATCCGTAAATTCGAAAATCCGCGAGCGGACCCGTTAAACGTATTAAAATGAAAGTTCGGCAAAATCCGCATTAAAAGTGGTCTAAATAGCCTTGGTAACGTGCACTTAATCACTCAGGGACCTGGGTAATGTCCTTAGAAACACGTATCAATGCCTACAATACATAAAAATTACAGTCCGCTAGCGTGAATTTAAAAAAACGGTATTTTTCGAAAATACGAGGATTCCCGTGAAAACGGGAACAGGAACTTCCTGCCTCAAAAATGGCGACTTCCGCTAGGCAGCTGTATGCCATGAAATACCTCCTGTCCAGGGGGTATGATGATTTCCCCCCTGGAACCTATCGTGTGCAGCGCAGAAAGCGCAGGATCATGGAGGGGCTCCAGCGTCGGATCCTGCGCCGCTTCAGCTACCAGACCACTGTCTCTACCCTCCAGAGACAGTGGTCTGATCTCAAGAGGCAGAGGCCTCAATATGTTCAGGCCACACGGCAGATGATGGAAGGCAAGTATACTTTTTATTATATTACTGTATTGTAATAAGTAGTAAAATATTTTAATTCACTTCTGACAAAAACATATTTATATATATATTTTTAAAAACATCAATACCGTATATACTCGAGTATAAACCGACCAGAGTATAAACCGAGGTACCCAATTTCAGCTAAAAATCCTAATAAAAGTTATTGACCCGAGTATAAACCGAGGGTAGAAACTTGGCATTCAAGATGTTTGGAAACTACAACTCCCAGCTAATAAAGCATGCTGGGAGTTGTAGTTTCCAAACATCTTTGAATGCCAAGTGGAGGTGGCATTCAAGATGTTTGAAACTACAACTCCCGCATGCTTATTATTACTGGGAGTTGTAGTTTCCAAACATCTTGAATGCCACCCTCACTTGGCATTCAAGATGTTTGGAAACTACAACTCCCAGCTATAAAGCATGCTGGGAGTTGTAGTTCCCAAACATCTTGAATGCCCCCTCCCCCTCAGTTCAGTTTGTACCTGTGGGCTCTTCTCCCTGTGGACTCTTCTCCCTGTGGACTCCTGTGGACTCTTCTCTCCTGTGGACCTCTCTCCTGTGACTCTCTCTCTGGACTCTTCTCCCTGTGGACTCTTCTCCCTGTGGATCTCTTCTCTCCTGTGGACTCTTCCCTTGGATGACCTCTCCCGGTGGGCTCTTCTCCTGTGGGCTCTTCTCCTGTGGGCTCTTCTCCATCCAAGGGCTTCCTGGCAGGTACGGTATCGCATTCCGGCAAACCGCGCCCATTCCTGTACCGGCGCGCCGGCTGACGCTCCCTGCCCGCGCGCCAGGCTTGGCGCCGGGCGTGACGTCAGGCCGGCGCGCCAGTTGCAGAAAAAGATTGCGCGGCTGCCGGAATGCCCAGGTAAGCGGTTGGACTCCAGTATAAACCGAGTCCGAGTTTCAGGCTGATTTTTCAGCCTGAAAAACTCGGTTTATACTCAGTATATACGGTAATCCTTAAATTTGGCGAGAGAGAGAGAGAGAGAGAAGGAGAGGAGAGAGAGAGAGAAGGAGAAAAGAGAGAGAGAGATCCAAGTTCTTTGTATTTCTCATTCACTGGTTATTATTCTTATTCTTATATTATTCAATATCAGCCCTATTTAAAGGGTAAGTAAAGTCAAAAAATAAATCACTGAAAAGGGACTTTATTTAACATAACACCTATAAATTCAAAATGATACCCACACATAGACACAGGTAAACACACTTGGTGGCCCACCCTTCCATTTCCATGGCTTTATTTAAAGGCTAAGTAAAGTTAAAAATGAAATTGATCATTAAAAATTGATTTCTTTTTACCTTATAAATGCCCACTGATACCCACACATAGACACAGTTAAACACACTTTACTGACCCACCCTGGCAGCCCTATTTGAAGGGAAAGTAAAGTCAAAAATAAAATGTTGATCAATTATTAAAAATTGATTTTTACACTCCAAAATTAAAAATGTTGTGTTAGCCACAAAATCTAGATACAAGTACACACAGCTACTGATGCTCCCCTACACCCAACCAACTTTTCCCTTTCCATGGCTACAATACACACAATAAAAATACCAGAATAAGGTATGAAATCATTGCCATAGAAATATGATTGACTTTTAAAGAAACTATAACACATTGCCTTATTTAATCTGCATTTTCAAGCAGAATCCAAAGTATATAATTAAATATATCCTTTAGATATATCATTCATTATGTATTTTTTTATTTTAATTTGCAGCTGAATCTTCCTCAGACACCCCACCCCCCACCACCGTCCCCGCCAGAGGAAGAATGTAAGTGCAGCCTATTGAAAAAAAAAAATTTCGACATTTTTCATTTGTCCAAGGCCACATTACAGCGCACACGAGCATACAAGCGCGTGTTTCCGGTGCGCTCATGTGTATTGCCGCGCGAGTGCAGTACGATTGCACAATTGTGCAAAAATTGAGGATGACATTAATTGTGCCACACTATTGTGTGCTTTTTAACACGTTGATGTGTCCAAGCCCTTTATCCAAATGTTTGTATATTTTTTGACAACTTCTCCGAGAATTGTTTTAGTAAATGTATTCGAACATTTAATGACCGTGAGAGTTAAAATAAATTTCCTTTTATTTTTTTAGTACTACCACCAACTAGCCCTCCGGGCTCTCCATCGCCCCCACCGGGCAGTCCATTGCCCTTCCCATTGTTTGGGCTGTATCTTGTCCCTCATTTTTTCAGCAAAATTCGGTCCAAACGTGCAGGCACAGGGGGGCGTGAGCCCTGTTCATCCCCAACATCGGGTGCTGTAGGCCTGCCAGCACCTGGGAAGGCAGAACAGAGGCAACGTAGCAGTGTTGCCTCATAGTGCTGCATTCTACCTTCCCTCTGAGATGCGGGGATAAACTCCGACACTTTACCCTTATATCGGGGATCTATAAGTACTGCTCCTTTTCTTTGATGGCCTTAATCCTGGGGTCCTTGCGCAGGCATTGCAGCATGAACGAACCAATGCGCCGCAAACTGCCTGCCGCAGAGGACCCCCTGTCCTCTATGTCACTGAGGACAATAGTGTCGGGCTCAACCTCTCCCCAACCACAAATGACACGTGGTATTTGGGAGGGTTGAGATGTCCCCCTAGAGGAATGCCCCATTTCCCCTTGGTCCAGGTCACCTAAATCCCCCTCCTCATCATCGGACGTCTGTTCAGCACCGTGATGTTCGGGCTCAGAAAGCATCACGGTGTCAGCGTCCTCCTCTTCCAGTTGCTGCTGCTCGACAGCGAGTGCCCTGTCGAGTATGCCGCGCAGAGTGTGCTCAAGGAGGAACACCAGTGGGATGGTATCCGCTATGGTGGCATCATTGCGGCTTACCATCCTGGTGGCCTCCTCAAATGGCGCGAGCACACGGCAGGCATCTCTAATCAGCAGCCACTGCCTGGGTAACAGCAAACCCAGGTCTCCAGAGCCTGATCTTGCCTCGTACTCGTACAAGTAGTCTATGATGGCTCGCCTCTGCTGGAGCAGCCTCAGCAGCATCATAAGACTAGAGTTCCAGCGCGTGGGGGTGTCACAAATCAGGCGGTTCTGCGGCAGACCATTCTGCTGCTGAAACTCGGCCAGACGAGCTGTGGCCATGTATGACCGCCTGAAGTGACTGGACACCCTCCTAGCCATCCTCAGTACCTCCTGGAGACCAGGGTACTTGGTGAGGAACCGCTGGACGACCAGGTTGAGAACGTGTGCCAGGCAAGGAACATGTGTGACTCTGCCCATGCGAAGGGCAGACAGGATGTTGGTGGCATTGTCACACACGACCTTGCCTATTGAGAGGTGGTGTGGGGACAGCCACCTCTCAACCTGCCCTTGCAGTGCTGCCAGCAACTCTGCCCCGGTGTGGCTCCTATCACCGAGGCACACAAGCTGTAACACTGCATGGCACCGTCTCGCCTGGCACGAAGCATAGTCTCTGGGGGGGCATGGAGCTGTCCGGGAAGAGGGCTCACCGGATGAGGAGGGGGTGGAGACTGGCGTATCACCAATGCGTGGTGGTACCACCATCTCCCCACTTGCGCTCCGTGCCGCGTCTCTGCCGGCTAGCAGAGTGACCCATTGGGCGGTAAATGACACATACCGCCCCTGGCCGTGCTTGCTGGACCACGCGTCCACTTGCCCACACTGTGGTCCAGAGAAGCAGATATATTGCCCTGCAGATGGTCGTGCAGGGCTGGTACTGCCTTCTGGGCAAAGTACCTACGGCCAGGGACCTGCCACTGTGGTGTGCCAATGGCCACAAACTCCCTGAACGCTGCACTGTCTACCAGGCTGAAAGGTAGCAGCTGCACCGCCAGGAGTTTGGCTAAGCCGGCAGTGAGACGCTGGGCTTGGGGGTGACTGGGAGACAGTTTCTGCCTCCGCTCCAACAACTGGCGAAGAGAGACCTGCCTTTTAGCTGACGCTCCAGCAGCAGTGTCAAGAGGCCTCTTAACACCTGGGGCCAAAGGCTGGGGCCAAAGGCTGCCTCTCCTCCCTAACTTCCACCGAGGAAGCAGCTGATGGGGCCGGAGGGGGAGGAGGAGGAACGGTGGCTACATGGGCACGAGGTAGGGAACATGTGGGTGCCTGCACGTTCCCTGTCCGCTGCTCCCACCGGGCAAAGTGGTATAGTACCATATGCCTCCTCATAGAGGAGGTGCCCAAATGTGATGTGGTCTTCCCACGGCTAACACGTTGCAGGCACAACTTGCACACTGCAACTGTGCTGTCACCTGGAGCCAGTGAGAAGAACTACCACACCGCTGAGCCACCGGCACGACTCGGAGCAGAGGTCACCTGCTGCTGTGGGGCACTGGCACCAGATCTCATGGGTGCCGTACCTCCACGTGCACCACTAGGTGCACTGCCTCTGCCCCGGCCCCTGCCCCCAGTCCTGCCTCTGGGTTCAGGATCGTGCTCATGCTCTGAGGGACATCCCTCAGAGACACTATCCTCCTCCTCTCTCACAGAGGGCACCCATGGACAATCGGTGACCTCATCGTCCACTTCCACCTCCTCAATACTGGAGGCTGCGTCACTAACAGCAGCAGCATCTGGAACCTCACCCCCTGCATCAGCCTTCTGTCCCCCTGTGCACCGAGCACTTTCCTCCGCCTCGGGGGACAGGAAAGATTGTGCATCAGTGCACAGCTCCTCCTCAAGCACACTAGCCCCACACATAGTGTGCGAAAACAGATCCTGAGACTCCTCCTCCGAAGGTACGGGTCATGGGGGCAATGAACTCCTGATAGAGAGGATCAGGTTCCATGCCCACAGTAGGAGCCTCAGGTGAGGAAGGAGCAGGTACAATATCTACAGTAGCAGCTCGGCTGCTCTGTGCCTGTGAGGAGGTGGATGAGGAAGGCTGGGTAATCCAGTCTACTACCCGCCTTCCTTGTCACCGGCGCCATTACAGTGCAGCCGGTGACCTAGGAACAGCTCATCGGAGCTTGTAAAATACAAAGCACGCGGAAATAAACATATAGCCTTTCCGGAAAGCAGGGAGAGATGGAGGAGGAATTGATGCAGCAGGTGAGGGAGAGGATCAGCAGGGAGGGGGCGGGGTGGCTTCAGGCACTATTGCCAAGGGGGGAGCAGCATCCCATTTCCCAAGGGGGGGGGATTCCCCCTGCAGGGCGCCCGGCTGGGAGTCCTGGGGTTAGGCCAGTGCGCACATCCCGCCCACCAGACCGGCTGAGTCCTAGTCCTCCCGATCCTGCAAAAAAGCAAAAGGGGGGCAAGGCCCCAGCCAAAGGGACAAGAAAAAAGGCAGGAGCCCAGAGGAAGGGGCTTGTTGGGGCCATTAGTGCTATTTTCAGGTCTAGGCCTCAGGAGGAGTAGGCCTCATCGTCATCCAACCCAGATGGAGGGTCAGGGGAGGGAACCTCACAGGAACAGGATCCCACCCCAGAGCAGGTAGCGCAGGGAGGCCCAGGAGAGCAAGAAGTAGTTAGAGAGTTGGACCAGGGGGCAGGCCAGGCAGGCCCTTACGGCAGTAGAGGAGGTGAAGCGGCCGAATCCAGCTACTCCGCTCGCCACTCACGGAAAAGGCGTAGGGAGAGAAGGGGCCACAGGAGTCCTAGGAGCCAGTCCAAGGCACACGATAAAAGGCACAAAGGACGGCATGGGTCCAGGAGGCGCGGGCGTTCATCGTCCTCCACGATTAGCACATCGGCCAGCACCAGATCCCATTCCGATTCAAGGCGGCACAGCAGGACATCTATGAGAGGGAGCAGGCTGTCGTTGACCGGGCACCTGATCGCTGACCAGGGGCGGGATGCAACGGCTTCGGGACAACAGACCAGTGGTGAGTTGTCATGTGCGGGCGCTTGGGGGGCGGCAGCGGGGGCTGGGGAAAGAGGTGAATTGGTGCAGGCTATTAAAGCACTTATGGGAAAAATTGAGGCTATGCCTCATGGCTCTGCAGGGATTTTTTCTCCAGGTGGAGCAGGGGGGCTCCAGCCTGTGTCGGCGGTTGGCAGGGCGGAAGCCCTGAAGGACACTTATTTCTGTGTGGTGAGTCCACTCGGGGTGCATGTATCGGAGGAGGTAAAGGAAAGGATTTGGAGGAATGAATATGTGGAAATTTGGTCTCTCATCAATACGGACATGGTGACGGTAGACAAGGAATATGTCCGAACAGAGACGGGTAAGGAGAAAAAAAACAAAGGTGGCTAAAACCTTTGGTAATTGGGTGCAGGCTTTCTGCGTTCTGGCAGGGGTCATTGGTAAAAAATTTCCACAAAAATGTTCCGACCTATTTATTTATCTTGACACCATCTTCGGGGCATATAAAGTTTATGGGGGAGCAGCCTGGTGGCATTATGACGAGGAGTTTCGTCGTAGGTTGGCAGTGTACCCAGAGGTAGGTTGGAACACTAAGGCCACCGACTCATGGATTAGGATCATGATGTCACAGAAGGCCTCAGGGATGATACCTAGCTTTGGAAGTAACCCTGGGGTGTCTGGTTACGGTACCCCGTCATTAGCCAAGAAAGCAGGTCCATGTTGGCTCTTCAATGAGGGCCAATGTAAGTTTGGGGCAGCCTGCCGTTTTCGCCACGAATGTTCCTTTTGTGGGGGGGCAGGGCATTCTGCAGCCAAATGTTTCAAAAAAGGGAAGGCATCAGCCAAGAAGCCTAGTACTAGGAGGCCAGAGGACCCCAGTGAACGTGGGCGAGATGGGGCCGTGGTTAGATAAGTACCCAAGAAGGGAGGCCGCTGAGTTATTAAGAAACAGTTTTGTACATGGTTTTTTTATCCCCTTTCACTTTTCCCCTTCCCCAGTTTTTTCAAGAAATCTGAAGTCCGTTAGGGAGGCGCCTCAAGTGGCGAGGCAAAAACTCCAGGCTGAGATCCAATTGGGTCGGATGGCGGGCCCTTTCTTCGACCCACCGTTCCCCAATATTCGGGTTTCCCCTTTGGGCCTTGTACCAAAGAAGGAACCGGGTAAGTTCAGATTAATACATCATCTGTCTTACCCAAAAGGGGAATCAGTTAATGATGGCATAAGCCCTGAAGCAGCTTCGGTATCCTATGTATCGTTCGACAGAGCGGCATCGCTAGTACAAAATGGCGGGTACACCCTTGCTGGAAATTGATGGAGCCGTTACATGCCCTCTGGCAAGACAGAGGTTGGCATTCAAGCTGTGTTCTACGGCTGGAGATGGTTAACAACAAGTATGGTTATTGGCACGCAAGGGTGTACAGTTTGGAAATATGCAAAGGGCATATTTAAATTTAAGTTATTTAAATTAATATTTAATAAAAAAGCCGTGGCCGATTGTTTAACCCAAAAAAGCGGTGTCTGTGTCTTATTTAAAAGTAAAGGGTTTTAATCTGGTATTCTGGGCTGACCGGGTCCTTTTCTCTTTATCCCTCCACGGTCTGGGAGCCCCGCCACGGGTTAGTGGATGGGGCGTCTGACCGTGGAGGGAGCTGCAGGCAGAGTAGTTCCCTCTAGGTCCGCCCCCTCCCTTGCTGTTGTACGAGCGAGCGTAGTCTCGCGAGACGCGGCGCCGGCGTGACGTCATCACGCCGCGCCGCGTCTGGTATATAAGACCAGTGCACGCGGTCACCGGCGCCATTACAGTGCAGCCGGTGACCTAGGAACAGCTCATCTCCCGCCCCTCCCTATGTTTTTATGTATATAGTTGTGTTATTTATATTTGATATTTGTTGGAGTCACGGCTGGCGGGTACCCCTTGCTGGAAATTGATGGAGCCGTTACATGCCCTCTGGCAAGACAGAGGTTGGCATTCAAGCTGTGTCTACGGCTGGAGATGGTTAACAAAAGTATGGTTATTGGCACGCAAGGGTGTACAGTTGGAAATATGCAAAGGGCATATTAAATTTAAGTTATTTAATTAATATTTATAAAAAAAGCCGTGGCCGATTGTTTTAAACCCAAAAAAGCGGTGTCTGTGTCTTATTAAAAGTAAAGGGTTTTAATCTGGTATTCTGGGCTGACCGGGTCCTTTTCTCTTTATCCCTCCACGGTCTGCCATTTCCTTATTGTCCTTATTATCCAATAGGTGTGCTTCTGGTAGCTGCTGTAGCACTACATCACATCCTGACGCAATGCATGCTTTACAGTAACATCCTTTAGCTTTGCATTGTGGAGCATGTGCGAGTTAATGGCCAATCAAAAGAAAGTTTGCTTTCCCAGTAAGTGTAGATGATATCCAGCGTATTGCATTATGGGAGAGACTTAGTGAGCATGTGCGAGTTAATGGCCAATCAAAAGAAAGTTTGCTTTCCCAGTAAGTGTAGATGATATCCAGCTGTATTGCATTGTGGGAGAGTCTTACTGAGCATGTGCGAGTTAATGGCCAATCAAAAGAAAGTTTGCTTTCCCAGTAAGTGTAGATGATAGCCAGCTGTATTGCATTGTGGGAGAAACTTACTGAGCATGTGCGAGTTAATGGCCAATCAAAAGAAAGTTTGCTTTCCCAGTAAGTGTAGTGGAAGTGGGTGGGCGTGGCCAAACGACACTGTCTGTCTCTCTCTCTCTGTCTGTCTCATTGTTTGTCTTTCTCTCTGTCCCTCCCTCTGTCTGTCTGTCTCTCTCTGTCTGTCTGTCTCTCTCTTTCTGTCTGTCTCTCTCTGTCAATTTCTCTGTCTCTTTTTCCTATTCTGTTAGCAGCAGTGCTCACAATGATCAGCTTCCAGGTTAGTACAATTATTATAAATTGTCCCATTACTGTAATAGTGGCCGACTGTATTCTAGCAGCCAATAGGAATACCCCATATTAAACAAGCACCAGGTTCCTCCTTACTGCCGCATGTGTGTAAACTACAGCATCTAACAAAGCCCTTCCACATTGGTCGGAATCCAGGTAAAAGCCAATAGTGTTCCGTTTAACTGGGAGAGAAGGCATTGCCTATAGAAATGGTGGGCGATCCCTGCTGTTGCTAGGTATTGAGACGCTGCTGTTCCTGCTTGAAGTCCCGCGGAGCCTCCCAAAACTCGCGGCGGGGCCTGGGAGCCTGGTTTTCGGCCGCGGACAACCGCAAACTACCCCTGGAAGACGGAACTACCGGGAAGGGCTCCAAGTGCCGCGGGAAGTTATCATTAGGAAAAAACGTATCTAATACATAATAATTACACTACAAAAATAACAGCATTATTACTTACAATGTGTCATTCTTAGATAGGACTACCCTAATATGGAGGGCCTTGTAAGTGGTGGGTAGCGTAACACTATTATATATTTAATAGTAGTATATATATAAATATTGTCATTTGAGATGGGGATACCTAATATGGACGGGCCTTGTACGTGGCGGGTAGCCTACCCAGTATTAATATTAATAAGATATATATATATATAAAATGTCATTCTAGATAGGAATACCCTAATGGAGGGCCTTGTAAGGGGCGGGTTAGATTAACACCATATATATATATAAGGATTATATATGATATACGTAATGTTATTTCTTAGATAGGGACTACCCTACAGATAGGGAGGCGCTTGTAGTGGAGGGTAGTCGTACACATATTATAATAATAAGATATATATATATATTATATAATAAGTCAATTTAGATGGATACACTAGCATAGGAGGCCTTGTAAGTGGTGGGAGCTTACACATATTATATATTATAAGTATATATATATGCTAATATGTCACATTCTTAGATAGGGACTACCCTAATATGGAGGGCCTTGTAAGTGCGGGTAGTTTACACATTATATTATTAATAAGATATATATATATATAATAATGTCATTCTTAGCATAGGACTTACCCTAATATGGAGGGCCTGTGTAAGTGGCGGGTAGCTAACTATTATATATTATAAGATATATAATATATATATATTATAATGTATTTAGATAGGGACTACCCTAATATGCGGGCCTGTAAGGTGGTGGGTGCTTACACACTATATATATAATAAGATATATATATATATAATAATTGTCTTCTTAGATAGGACTCCCAATATGGAGGGCCTTGTAAGTGGTGGGTAGTCACTATATTATTAACAAGATATAATATATATATATATTAATAATGTCATTATTCAGATGGAACTACCCTAATATGGAGGGCATGTAAGTGGGCGGTAGCATTACACATATTAATTATTAATCAGATATATATATATAATAAGTCATTCTTAGATAGGACTACCCCTATGAGGGCATGTAAGTGGCGGGTAGCTTACACATATATTATATTATAAGATATTATAATAAATGAATGTCATTCTTAGATCGGACTACCCCTAATAGGAGGGGCCTTGTACAGTTGGCAGTCGCTTACAACATATTATTATTAATAAGATATAATTATAAAAATGTCACTCTTAAGATAGGACTACCTAATATGGAGGGCCTGGAGTGGTGGGTAGCTACACCATATTATATATTTGATAATATAATATTATAATAATAATTTCTTAGATAGGGAACTTACCCTAATATGGAGGGCCATTGTAAGTGGCGGGTAGCTTACACATAGTTATATACTTAATAAGATATATATAATAATGTCATTCTTAGATAGGACTACCCTAATATGGAGGGCCTTGTAAGTGGTGGGTAGCTTACACATATTATATATTAATAAGATATATATATATATATATATAATAATGTCATTCGTAGATAGGACTACCCTAATATGGAGGGCCTTGTAAGTGGCGGGTAGCTTACACATATTATATATTAATATATTTCAATCAATATATGTAACTAACACTCCAGCAAATTAAACTATATAAAATTAACACATAAAAAACCCACTGTGCACCAATGGGCACACTTTTGCTAGTATATATATATATATATATATATATGTGTGTGTGTATATACACACACACAAACGACAAAGCAACAAAACAACACAGAAGCAAACAAATAAACACAAAGCTTTTTTTTTTTTTTTTTTTACACTAAAAGCACAAATAGGACACAGACACAACTGACAGCAAACAGCAGATCAGACAGCAAAAGCTGCTGATTGCTGCTAAAGGCAGCACTGTCAGCTACACAAAACACACAGACACTGACACACAGATACAGAAAGACAAACAAAAAAACAGGACACCTAGACCTCTAAAAGGTCTAACACAAAATTTGTCCAAAGGACTTATAGGGGGGTTAGTCCTTAAAAGGACTTTTGGGTCTCACAAAGTTAGTCCTTAAAAGGACTGTTGGGTCTCAAGATGTGTGAATACAGGGGTGGGTAACAACAAGTGCTAAACCACCACACTGAAATCCACACACAGAAAGCTCAAAAAGCGCAAAAATCTCTCTCCAACTCCTACACTGTCAGGTCTCCACTAAACACACTCCAACACACTGACAAAATGGCGCCTGTGAAGCAGCCTTTTATACCCAGGGGGCTGGCAATAATCATGTTAGCTGCCATTGGATAATTTGGGTCATGTGGCTTGCTCCGTCTTGAAAATAATCTCCAAAATGCGGAAATTCCGCGAATTTACAAAAATTTCTAGTTTTTTCGAAAATTTTCAAAATTATGAGGAGTCTCGTAATTACGAGGACCTGCGTAATTTCCCGTTTTCGAAAATACAGAGATCCTCGTAATTTTGAAAATTTTCGAAAAAAAAAAATCTGCGGTTCGGAAGGCGGAAAATCCGGAATAATCCGCCGTTCGCAGACGGGATAAATCCGCGGCGGATCCGGGTTCGGGTCCGCGAACCGGCCATCCCTAGTGTTGACCAATGCTACTAATGTCTAGATGGGTGGTTCCTTACTTTAATACTAACGATTTGGGTTTGAATTGTCCCCTACACTTTTTAAAGGAGATTCAATAAAAGTTCTTATTGTTAAAAATGGTGCTAATTTTGCACCAAACAATCAGATCTTATTTAAAGGGCATCTATAGTGAAAAAAACACAATCGCCCATTGCAAAGTTAAATTCATGTACTCTGTGCTGCATTTATCCTATCTCTGTCAGTGACTGTGTTTTTCCATGGTGTCAGATCTCTGTGCAGCACTCCCCCCTTTCCCCTCCCCTCTGTTACCTCCTTCATGTCTCAACTTCGGCTAACTGACAAGCTTATCATGTGCAGTAGGAGTTAAATGTTCAACATCCTAAAAAAAAAACACACCCACGCACAGGGGCCAATAGAAAGCAAGCTGTCCTGGAGACACGGATCTCTCCATGTCCTGATGTCTCTCTTGGTGACCCATCATCAATCAGTGAAGTCTATCAAAAAGGGTTTTAAGTGCAGCCTTAACTCTGCCATTAAAGATACCTCTCTCCCCCCTGCTAATGCTCTTATCTCTATGTTTGTAACAGAGGAGGGAAGAACTTGAGCAGGGAAGAGGATCACATCACAGGGATTTGATTGACAGTACAAGTAGGAGTACAGGAATGCAATCACGTCCATATGTATCTCAGGAAAGAGAGGGAATCTGAACAAAGTGATGACAGTCTGGGGGTTGGGGGGAATTATAGAAAGAAAGAAAAAAAAAGTTCACTTTACCACTATAGATGCCCTTTAACATTTGAAGCCTAACATCTGATTGGTTGGGGCAAAATTAGCACAATTGTTAACGATAAGAAGAGGAACCCTGCCTTGTTTCTCTTCTCTCCCTCTTCAGTACATACCAATACTGTCTTTATAACTATCCCCCTAGTGCAGTAGGGATTGGAATAATTATCAGTAAATACCAATACTGTGTCTGTATAACTATCCCCCTAGTACAGTAGGGATTGGAATAATTATCAGTAAATACCAATACTGTGTCTTTATAACTATCCCCCTAGTACAGTAGGGATTGGAATAATTATCAGTAAATACCAATACTGTCTTTATAACTATCCCCCTAGTACCGGTGGATTGGAATAATTATCAGTAAATACCAATAGCTTTATAATATAACTATCCCCCTAGTACAGTAGGGATTGGAATAATTTATCAGTATACCAGGATACTGGGTCTTTTAACTATCCCCTAGTACATGTTAGGGGATTGGAATAATTTTCATTACGATCCAAGACTGTGGCTTTTATTACTAGCCCCCTAGTACAGTAGGGATTGGAATAATTATCAGTAAATACCAATACTGAAATCAATCTGCTCATCCATGCCCTTATAATCTCCCGTCTTGACTACTGTAACATTCTACTACTTGGACTCCCGGCCTCTCATCTCTCTCCTCTCTAGTCTATCTTAAACTCGGCAGCTCGGATCATCTCGCTCTCCTCCAAAAGAGAACCCGCAACCCCAATACTTCAGTCCATAGGGTGGCTTCCCATCAAAGAATCATATTCAATACCCTGCTTTTAACCTTTAAATCCCTTCTCTCTACTGCACCTCCCTATTATCTTCTCTCTTGGTCCCTTATGTTCCAGGCGTGCCCTCACGGAAGGAAATCTTCTCCACAGACCCCCAACTGACACTGCTGCCTCCCGCCTTAAACCATTCTCTCTTGCTGCTCCCTACCTTTATAACTCTCTCCCTCTCTCACTTTGCCTGGTGATATCCATTAATACTTTCATATCTAGGCTGTTATCCTACCTTTCTGAGCATCAGCATAACTAATGATTGTTAGCCCCTTTAAGCACTTTGTACCCATCCCCCCCACTTGTATCTGTATGTTGTCCCTCCCACTTAGATTGTAAGCTCTTCGGGGCGGGGATCTCATTCCTAATGTGTTGAGACTTGTTGCACTTATATCCATTTATACATAATTTATATATATGCGATGTAGCTTTCCTTAACGATGTATGAAATTGTCATTTAACTTAATTTAACTTTATTATTATCTGTATAAGGTGGCTTGGCCTTATCCCGCTTGTTTGTATAATCTGTATTTTATTAATGTCAGCGTCTGTCGTCCTCTAAGTGGTCGCTAATACAATAACATATACATACCTACTGTATTAATCTGTATTGTTATAAAATGTAGCAGCGGGGCTGGCGTAGCCGCAAGTGGCGCTATATAAATAAACATAATACATAAATACTGTATATTCTGTATTGTTATAATGTACAGTTGTGTATTTGCCAAGTGGCGCTGATATTTAACATATACATACATACTGGGTATACTCTGTATTGTAATAAATGTACAGGCGCTGTGTACCTCAAGTGGCGCTATATAAGATATAACTCTACATATGCATCCTGTATAATGCTGTATTGCTTATAGAGACATCGCTGTGTCCGCCAAGTGGCGGTCTACTATAAATAAACATTATACCTAGCATACTGTATATTCTGTATTGTTATAATGTAGGCAGCGGCTGTGTTCCCAAGTGGCGCTATACTTACAGTAAAATATCACTCATACTCTGTATAATCTGTCTTGTTATAATGACATCAGGCTGTGTCCCTCAGTGGCGGCTATATAAATACACATTATATATACATTCTCGTTATAAATCTGTATTGTATAATGTACAGGCGGTCTGTGTCGTCCCAGTGGTCATTATATAAATAAAACATATACATATCATAACTGTATAATCTGTATTCGTTATAATGTAGGCACGTCTGCTGTCGACCCTAGTAGCGCTATGTAAATAAACATATACATACTGTATAATTCTGTATTGTTATAATGTACAGGCGCTGCGTCCCCTAGTGGCGCTATAAAATGAAAGCATTTAGGTCATTGTCATTAGATCGTATAAATTTATAATGTAGAGCGCTGGATCGCCTCAAGTCGCACTATATAGAATAAACATATACATAGGTCAATAATAGTAGTAATCTCGTAGTGTTATACATGGTACATCGGCTGTGTCCCCAAGGCGCTATTCAAATAAACAATATCAATCAACTGTAAAATAATTTGTATTGTTATAATGTATGCATTGGCTGTGTACCGCCAAGTGGTCGCTTATATCAATAAACATATCATATCATATGTATAATCTGTATTGTTATTAATAGTACAGCGCGGTGTCCCAGTGCTCTATATAAATAAACATATACATACTATAGCTGTATAATCTGTAGTGTTATAATGTACAAGTGCTGTGTCCCAAGTGGCAGCTATCTAAAAAATATCAGATACATACTGTATAATCTGTATTTTATACGTGTACAGGCGGCTGGCGACCCAAGTGGCGTTATAAAACAGGGTGCGATTTACTGAACATATACGTACATACTGTATAATCTGTATTGTTAAATGTACCAGCGCGCGTAGCCGGCTGCAAGTGGCGCTATTAAATAAACTATCATCCATACTGTATAATGCGGTATTGTTATAATGTACAACGCTGTGTAGCGTCTCTAATGGCGCTATATAAATAGCTACATATCCGCTATACTATACTGTATAATCTGTATGTTATAATGTACAGCGGTGTGTCCCCAAGTGCGCTATATAAATAAACATTTACATAAATACTGTATAATTCTGTATTGTTTATAATGTACGCGCTGCGTCCCCATAGTTCGCTGATATAAATAAAACATATACATCATACGTATAATCCTGTTTGTTATAATGTACAGCGCTGTGTCTCCCCGAAGTGTTCATTATAATAAACTTATACATACATACATACCTACATACATACACACTTTACATATCCAGCAGCAAACATCGATACATAACACACATAGTAAACATTGTAATATCGGAATAAGAGGCGTTCTGAGGTTGTGCAAGATCCAAAACATCTCATGATTTTACCAGCACTTACCCAGGTTAACGGCTATAGATACTTCTGTGTGGTCAGTGTGTGATTCTTCTGTGATAAAGGAGTATGGTAGGTTAGGTTCAAATGAGAAAGGTTTTGTGGTAACACACTAATTCATCTTTTCCCTCATCCAATACTAGAAATCCCAACGCTACATATAGCTACACGAGACTCTTTATAAATCTGAAGGTCCTACAACTAATCATCCCCCCCCCCCCCCCTAGCACCCCCCCAAGCTCTATCGATATGGCAGGCTGCACTGATTGTGACATAACACTCATGTTGTCCTTGATACACCATAAAAAGAGTCTGCTGATATGCCAGAGATTATTGAGGGTTACGCGAAATGCATCCTTCGCAATTTCAATGGTTAACTCGCTATCTTGAATCTGTTTGAGTTACCTCAAAATCTGACGTTGGCTATCAAAGTGGTTACCGAAATCGTAAATTCCATTCAAAATTTTTAGAAAAGTTTCGGTTCAAAAGTTCGGACCGATTCTGAATATTTATTGGAACATTGAAGCCCCAGATTGGATTTAAACTGGGATCAAACCCCTACATCATGTAATGAACATAAGCGTTACTAAAGGTTAGTATCACTATTGTGCGATATAGGTCTTTACAATATCACCCTGAGCACATCTCCGGCAGTTAATGTACTGCTGTCACAACTAATTACTATTTTAATAGATTCAACTATTTGGATCATCAGTTGCTTCCAAATGCATAAGACAGATTTATGTGTGGGGGCATCATCGCATCTGTCCTTGGCCCGTTCATTTGTAATTTGCTAATAATATTTATTTTATAACCAGGCCATATGCTAGGAATGTCGTGCCAACGTCAAAGATGTACAGTTCATAGTCGCAATGGCCGAGATTAAACGTTAAGTAAATTATTAGAATGATGGAATGTGGGAAAGAACTATTTATGCCTCCGCCCACCTTTCAACCATGCACCACCGCACCTCTGTCCATGGAAATACCTAGCATGTCCGCTTGGACCACCTTAAACTGCCCCAAATAAAGCTATACAGCAGGATCAGTTGGCTAGTCATGAAATACTCCTGGGCAGTGATTGTTTGTGTGTGTTACTGTGCCAGCAGTGAATTACATGGTCCAATTAGTTCATATGCTCGGAAATCCGGATGAAGATAGAAGTGTATAGTTTCATTTAGTGAAGAATTCTTTGTAATTTTCAGGTTTGGCAGGATAAAAGGGGCCTAGTGTGTGAAGTCCTGACTAGGCAAACATAGAATGATCTGGCCATGGTTTAGGTGGAATGTGTCATTTCTTGACATTCTTGTTAGACTGATGAATTGGGCAAGAACATTTTCTCAAAGTTTGAGGAAGGTTCACATCATGTGGCGAGAAGACTAGGTATAGTTAAGTGCTACAATCATGTAGATAGGAAACCATCTTCTACATTCATTGGAGCCACGGGACAATCCCTGTATACGTAGTGGTATATATTTATACTAGACTACCATATTTTTAGTTGTTCTCCCTAGTTGTTTTCCCCAGTCTGGTTTTCAATCATCCATTGTAAACCCTCAGGTGCCATAAAGATAAGGAGGTGAGCCATTATAGCAATGGTTTCCCCATACAAAGGTTCGAGGGTTTAATTGATTCCATAGAAGACCTTTCCACCCATGTGAGAACGGATTAACCAATCGGGACCCATTGTTGTGAGTAATACATCCATTCTATATCCGTTCATTTGTCTTTTTCTAATCATTCCGTATAACATGAGACGCTCCTGTAAAGGTACTTCTTAGAGCTCTTCCTTTTCCTCCTGTTAACTAAAGATTATTATCTGGTGGTGGATTATTATCTTGGTGGTGGGATTATTGGGTGATAGGACTATCTGGGCTATCTGGTGTGTGGATTATTATCTGGTTGATGGGATTACTGGTGTTGGGATATTAGTCTCTGGTTGTGAGATTTTTATCTGGTGATGGGATATCTGTGGTGGATTTATTTCTGGTGTGAGATTTTATATCTGGTGGTGAGATTTTTATCTGGTGATGGGACGTATCTGGTGGTGGGATTATTCTGGTGGTAGATTGTTTGCTGTGGTGGGTTATTATCTCGGTGATGTGATTTTTAGCTGGTGGTGGGACTAATCTAGTGGGGTATTATTACTGTGGCTGCAGTTATATCTGGTGTGGGATTTTTCTGGTGGTAAGATTATTCTCTGGTGGTGGGCTATTTATCTGGTTGAAGATTACTGGTGGTGGGATTTATATCTGGTGGTGGGATTATATCTGGTGGTGAGATTATTATCTGTGGTGGTATTATTAATCTGGGCTGCAGATTTTATCTAGTGGTGGGATTTAATATCTGGTGGTGAGATTACTGGTGGTGGGATTTTATCTGGTGGTAGATTATGTTGGGGTCTGGGGTGGATATTATCTGTGGTGGGATTAATTTTCTGGTTTGTGAGATTTATCTGGTGTTAGGATTATTATCTGGTGGTGGATTATCTGGTTGTGAGATTATTATGCTGTGGTGAGATTTTTATCTGGTTATGAGATTTTTATCTGTTGGTGGATTTTTATCTGGTGGTAGGATTTTATCTGGTGGTACGATTATTATCTGGGTTTGAGATTATTATCGGGTGGTGAGATGTTTATCTGGTGGGGTGATTTTTATCTGGTGGTGAGATTGTTAGCTGTGATGAATTTATGATCCTGGTAATAGACTTAGCTTGGGGGATTTATCATGGTGATGGGATTAGTAAACTGGTGGTGTGGTTTATTATGTGGTGATGGATTTTAAACTGGGTGGGGTTATTATCTGGTGATGGATTTTAACACTGGTGGTGGGGTTATTGTCTGGTGGTTTTAGCATTTAATGGTGGTGGGTTATTGTCTGTGTTGCAATTTTAAACTGGTGGTGGGACTATCTGGGTGGTGGGATTATTATTTTGTGGTGGGATTTTAGCTGGTGCGTGAGAATTATTTTCTAGTATGTGGACTATCTCAAAGTGGGATTACTAAAATATTCTATGGACCTTTCAGATCCATCCGATCCCCAATGTTCTTATTTGTGAAATAACCATTTATCAGTATCTCCTATCAATGGGAAGTACACAAACCTTCTTGCTATAACTATTGGGACAGCCTGAATAAGTAACCCTGCAGTATATGTGCTGCTGGCAAATATCCCAGCAGTTTTAAATAAGTTACATTCTCTCTCTTTGGAATTAATCATCTGTTCTGTTTCCTTTGAACTTTAGCTGTTGTCATGAAGAGCCGATTCTAGTTGACAGGTACCATTAGTGCTGCTCTTGTCTATTGGGTTAATGACAATGTCTATTAATCTCAGCTGTGACAGCAATGTAAGTTCAGGACACGCACGCTGTCTGTTGTGAGTTAAATGATTAGGGGCGCGGCTATTTGCCTTCACACCAATAAGAGCAGAGGAAGATTTGTTAAACTAGGTCTTCAAAGGACGCATCATTGTTAACTGATATTTCATTTACTAAATACAACTTCACACTATCCATTAATTCTGCCTTAACAGCTAAAGGACCGCACACATTATAATAATACTAACTATAATTTCACCGGGCCTAATATATGTTTAACATTAATCTAAATAACAGGTGAAACCCACATTAAGTGTCAAATGCAATATCTCCCAGACGCATTTGAAATGTTGTATTGTCCTTATTCTGATCCTTAGATTTGTGGCATAACTTCTACACTAAAGGACGCGGTAGCAGACACTTGTTTCTGTTGTCTGTTGCTATTGGAATAAATATCAGCTGGGTGACAGTGAGTGGTCAGTTTAGACATGCACAGGCTACGAGTTGAATATTTATGGAAAGTATTGGGGCGCTATTTGCATTTCCTGAGACATTTGAGTAGAGCAAATGTGTTAATGTCTTAAAGAGGACCATCAGAGTGGCCTGTGTTATATATTAAGTCGGTGGTGGTCACTGGTTTGTTTTGTTTTGTCATTTACCAACGACAGGAGCTAGCTAGCAGAAACAAGGTATGCAATGTCAGATTGGCAAATACGGCCAGGTAGATGTCAAAAACGAGCAACACGTACAATCGTGGGTCATCATAACCAGAAAACGGGTCAGGTCCAAGGCAGAATTGGCGTCATGGAGAAGGACCAGAGAATGCTTAGGAGTAATAAAAACAAGATCAATCGCTTTCCTATTTTAAGGGTACATACAAACTCTGAAAATAATGACTTTGTCCTCAATGCATATCTATATTGAATACCTAAGTACACTTACCTGTATTGTTGTGTGTGTAGCTGCCTGCCTTTCATCCAGCACACATTTGTTAGGAGCATTTATGCCCCCCTCCCCACTTGTAACGGCACTCGCCACACTTCCATCCTAACGCGTTACTTTTTTCCCCACTAAACCAATCTGTCAAGGCTGCACTACAGCAGCACAAGCTATTCCAACTGTCAAATCTCTGTCACTATCCAGCTATAGAACTACTCACAAAGTATAGTTTTTTGAAGGCAAGAACTTGATTGACACTGAAGTAGAGATACCGTTTTTAGATTGGGATATCTAAAGAATAGGGGGCAGAATCAACAAAAAATGATACAGTGGTGGTTGGAAGAATTATAGTTTCCCAGTATGGATAATAATATACAATAACCCTATTTTCGGTATAGATTGGCCATTTAATAAATATCGTGAATAATCTAATGATCTTTCAGTGCGTTCACGATTGTAGGTTTCGAGTGTGCAATTTCTAGGAGGGGCATCTTATTTGCACTGCGGTTATGTGGGGACACTCTAAACTGTCCTTGTAGAAGTACGTTGGACGCCTTTCTCAAGGCTCTCCAGGATCTCAATTCGGCACATTCACTTCTCTTACTCTCTTATTGGAAACTAGAATAGGCTAAGATAACCTATCCGCCTAAACTCTTTGGTAAGATGCTCAGTGGTTCTCAAGTTTTCGTATTACAGCATGTCAACCTATCAATATTATTATTATTAGTAGCTTTCAACCTATAGAATATCAAGTATCTCGCTGATAGTCACCAGTGGTCATCCAGTTGTTACCTATGATATCTAGAACATATAAATATATGAAAAAGAAGAATGAAATCCAACAAAGACGAATTTAAAAAATTACCCGTACGTGTATTACAGAAAATGTGAGGCAAACCCCTTCGTCCAAACTGACTTTAGGTGGGTCTCCACCACTCTGGTCCACGCAAAGAACACTATAAAAAAAATACCTGTATCAGTAATTCGAAAATATACATGCCCAGACTTATACCGATGAACCATTTTACCACAGAACTACTTTAGTGACATTTAATTGGAAAAACTGGGCTTGATGTAGGACATGCTGGTTCTACAATCGATGTTACCTAATGTGTTCTTTTGCTGACCTGTCAGAATGGGTTTAATTTTTCTTAACCGATGTATGAAATTGATTAACTTAATTTCATTTTTATTTATCTGTATAATGCTTGCACGTATCGCCCCTTGATTTGTATAATTTGTATTTATAATGTACAGCGATGCGTACCCAAGTGGCGCTATAATAAATAACATATACATACATACTGTATAATCTGTATTGTTTATAATTACAAGCGCTTCGTACCCAAGTGGCCGCTATCAAGAATAAAACCTATCATAAATACGAATAATCTGCTGTATTGTTATAAAATGTACACGCGTGTATCCAATGTGGCGCTTATTAATACAATATCATACAATACTGTATAATCTGTATTTTTTAATGTACAGCGCTGTTACCCAAGTGGCGCTATATCATAAACATATACATACATACTGTATAATTCTGTATTGTTATAATGTACAGGCTCTGTGTCCCCCAAGTGCGCTATCAAAAGAAATAACATATACATACATACGTATATCTGTATGTTATAATGGTAACAAGCGCTGTGCGGCTCCCAAGTGGCGCATAATAACTACACCTACATAACTGTATTCTGTATTGTTATAAAATGTACATCATTACCGCTTTGGGGTTTTTGTCCCCGAAGTGGCGCTAAGAGAAATAAACATATATATACATTCTTATAATCTGTATTGTTATAATGTACAGCTGCTGTGGTCCCCAAGTGGCCTTAATATAAATAAACATATACATACATACTGTATAATCTTGTCATTGTTATAATGTACCGCGGCTGCGTCCCCAGTACCGCTATGTAAGAAACATATACAAACTGTATAATCTATTGTTTATAAATGTACAGCGGCTGCGTCCCTAGTGGCGCTCTAGTAATATAATCATTTACATGAGTATAATTGTTTGTTATATGTACAGCGCTGGGTCCCCCAAGTCGCACTATATACCTAACATATACATCCATCGTCGATCCTGATTGTATAATGTACAGCGCTGTGGTCCCCACGTGTCGCTATTAAAATAAAAAACATATACAGACATACGTATAAGTTGTATTGTTAAGAATGTTACCCAGTGCTTTGTACCCAGAGTGGCGCTATATAAATCACATATCATACATACTGTATAACTGTCTTGTTTATAATGTCAGCGCTGTGTCCCCAATGGTGGCTCATATAAATACAACTATACCTATACATACTGTAAATCGTAGTTATAATGTACATTGCTGTGGTCCCAATGGCGCTATATACATAAACATATACATACATACTGTATATCTGTATTTCTAATGTACGCGCTGCGTAACCCAGTTGCGTTATATAAACATAACATATACTACATACTGTGATACAATGGGTACTTCTTTATCATGTACAGCGCTGCGTACCCAAGTGATCTATAAAATAAAGACAAATTTTTCATAACCAATACTAGGTTAGATCTGTATTGTTATAAAGGTCAAACGCTGGTGGTACCCAGCGTGGACGCTTAGTCAACAAACATTTACATACATACTGTTAATCTGATAATTGTTAAGATGGTAGACACATAGCGCTCTCCTGTTCCCCAAGTGGCGCTATATACTAAATAACATATACATACATGACTGTATAATCTGTAATTGTTATAATGTAACGATCGCTGCGTCCCCCCAAGTGGCGCTAGTATAAATAGAACATATCATACATACTGTAATCATCTGATGTTATAATTGTACTAGCGCTGTTCCCCAAGTGGTTCATTATAAATTAAACTTATCAATAATAATACATAGTACATACACACGCACTACATACCACACCATACATACCATAAACACATAGAACATTGGGTAATAGTCGGAAAAGGGAGGCGCTTCGGAGGCTAGGCAAAAATCCAAACATTTCAGATTTTAACACCCCCCACTTACCCCCAGGATTAACTTTCTATAGATCCTACTCTGTGTGTTCCAGTGTCTGTGATTCTTTCTTCCGTGATAAAGGATTAGGGTAGGTAGGTTCACAGAAAAGGTTTTGTGGTAATCATCACTAATACACTTTTCCCCCTCCGAAGCCAGAATCCACCCTAATATAGCTACACAGACCTTTAAAATCTGAAACACTACAACTAATCAGCTCTAATCATCTGCGGCTTGCACTATTGTGACATCACAACTCAGTTTGGCCTTGATAACAACCATAAAAAGAGCTGCTGATATGGCCCAGAGATTTATTTTGAGGGTTACCGAAATCTCTTCTTCCAATTTTCAAGGGTTAACGATATCTTGAATTTTTTTTTTTTTTTGGAGGGTTACCCAAAATCGCTTGCATCTTCCACAGTGGTTACCGAAATCGGAAATTCTTCAAACTTTTTTAAAGAAAAATTTCGAAGTTCGGACGATTCTGATATTTTATTGGAAACATTGAAACCCTCAATTGGATTTGAAACTGGGTTCAAACCCCCACTACATCTGTATGAACATAGCGTTTAAAAAGTGCAGTATCACAATTTTGGCGTATCAGGTGCAGGTCTTTACAACTCACCCTGCAGCAATCTCCCAGGAATATGCTGGCTGTACACTAATTACATATTTTAATAGTTTCAAACATTTGAAAAAAAAAAAAAATCATCAGTTCTTTCCAAATGTCTAAAGACGATTTATGTGTGGGCAGCATCGACATCTGTCCTTGCCCGTTCATTTGTAAATTTGCTAAATATATTTATATTAACAGGCCCATTGCAGGAATGTCGTGCCACGTCAAAAGGTAAGTTCATAGTGCTGGCCAGCATTAAGAATGATGGAATGTGGAAGAACTATTTATGCCTCCCCCATCTTCAACCATGCACACACTCGCAGCCTCTGTTCCATGGAAAACCTCAGCCATGTCCCTGGGACCACATCACCTGAAACCCTTCCCAATTAAGCTTCAGACCAGCAGGACCAGTTTGCTATGCATGAAATACTTCCTGGGCTGATTGTTTTGTTGTGTTGTTGACCAGCAGGTGATAACATTTCACTTTTCATATGCTCGGAACTCCGGGACGAAGAAGAACGGTTGAGTTCATTTAGTGAAGAATTCTGATTTCTCAATCTTTGGGCAGGATAAAAGGGGGCCTAGGTGTGAAGTCCTACAGGGCATAAACCATAGAGAATGATCTGCACATGGTTTGGGTGGAATGTGCATTCTTGACATTCTTGTTAACTGATGAATGGCAAGAACATTTTCTCAAATTTGAGGAAAGGTTCAGCCTCATGTGGCTAGAAACTAGTGTTAGAAGTCACAATCATGTAGATGGAACATCTTCCGACAAGTTCATATTGGGAGCCGGGACAATCCCATGTATACTAGTGTATATATTTATACTATGACTACCATAATTTTAGCGTTCCCTCCTCGTTGTTTTCCCAGTCTAGGTTTCATACATTCCATTGCAAACCCTCAGTCGTGCCATAAAGTATAAAGGTGAAGACCATTATGTCATGTTTCTCCCATACAAAGGTCAGGTGTTATTGATTCCATAGAAAACATTCACCCATTTTGGTAAAGGATTAACCAGATCGGGACCCATTGTGTGATAAATACATCCATTCTATATCACATTTTGTCTTTTCCTAGTCTATTTCCGTAAAATAACATTGAATGACCTCCTGTAAAGGGTATTCTAGAGCTTCCTTTTCCTTTCCTCTGTATCTAAAGATTATTTATCTGGTGGTGGGATTATTACTGGTGGTTGGATATCGGTGATAGGACTATCTGGGCTATCTGGGGTGGAATTATTATCTGGTTGATGGAAATTATCTGTTTGTGGGATTATTATCTGGTGGTGTAGATTTTTTATCATCTGGTGATGGGGAAAAAAAAAATTATCTGGTGGTGGGATTATTTATCTGTTGGTGATATTTTCTATCTGGTGGGAATTTTTATCTTGTGATGGTACTATCTGGTGTGGGTTAATTATCTGGTGGTTTTTTGCGATGTTTGACATGTTGTGGCGTTATTATCTGGTGATGTGATTTTTAGCTGTGGTGGGTACTATCTAGTGGTGGTATTATTATCGGGTTGTGAGATTATTACTGGTGTTGGGATTTTTATCTGGTGGTAAGTTATTATCTGGTGGTGGGATTTTTTAAATCCTGGTTTGAGATTATCATCTGGTGGGTGATGTATATCTGGTGGTGGGATTTCTATCTGGTGGTGAGATTATTATCTGTGGTGGTATTATTATCTGGGCTAGATTATATCTGTGTGGGATTTTAATCGGTGTTGAGATTATCTGGTGGTGGGATTTAATCTGGTGGTAGATTATTGGTGTTGGATGTATATCTGGTGTGGATTATTTCTGTTGTGAATTATTATCTGGTGGTAGATTATGATCTGGTGGTGGATTATCTGGTTGTGAGATTATTATCTGGTGGTGAGATTTTTATCTGGTTTATATTTTATCTGGTGGTGGGATTTTTATCTGGTGTTAGGATTTTTTCTGTGGTAAGATTATTATCTGGTGGTGAGATTATTATCTGTTGGTGAGATTGTTCTCTGGTGGTGTGATTTTTTATCTGTGTGGTGAGATTTGTTCTGTTGATGAAATATTATCTTGTTGCAACTGAGCCTATCTGTGGTGGTATTGATTGTATCTGGTTGATTGGGACTGTCAATATAAACTGCGTGGTGGGTTATGATCCTGGTGATGGGATTTTAAACTGGTGGTAGGGTTTATTATCTGGTGATGGGATTTAAACTCTGGTCTGGTGGGGTTAATGCTGGTGTTTTTTTGTTTTATAGCCATTTTAAACTGGTGGTGGGGGTTATTGTCTGGTTTATCATTTTTAAACTGGTGGTGGTACTAATCTGGTGGTGGATTATTATTTTGTGGTGGGATTTTTAAGCTTGGTGGTGGTGCAATATTATTTTCTATGTTACATGGGACCCTAACTCTAAATGGATTATTAAAATATTCTTAGGACATTTCAAACATCCGACCCAATGTTCCTTAAATTGTAGAAATACAACATTTATCATAGCCCTACAATGGGAAGACACAAGAACCTTGTTTCTCTAGTAACTATTGGCCAGCTGAATAAGCTAACCTCCTGCAGTAATGTGGCCGACTTGTGCAGCTGGGGCCAAATATCCAAGATGTATTGTAAATAAGTTACATCCTACTTTCTTGGAATTAAATCACTCTGTGTGTGTCTGTTCCTTTGAACTTTAGCTGTTTCAGAGCTTCTATTTGAACAGGTAATCCAGTTCTGCTCTTGTCCTATTGGTTATGACCTGGGCTAATAATCTCGGCTGTGACAGCAAGTGTAAAGTTCACAGACCCCCACATTCTTTGTGAGTTAAATGATAGGGGCCGCATGTCCTGTTCACTCGCAGATAGTAACTGCAGAGGAATACTCTGGTTAACCGGACTGACGAAAGGTCCCACATCAGTTTTAAACTGATATTTGCATTTACTAAATACAACTCAACACAGTCCATAATTCTCCTAAAGCAAAGGACCCCTACATTACTTCATACTCTAAACTAATAGATTCGCCAGCTAATATATGTTTTAACAATTAATCTCAATAACAGTGGAAGCCCGCCCAATTACAGTTCACAAATTAAGGGCCAACTGTTCCACAGACGCATATTAAAATGTTGTATTGTCTTAATCTCGGTGATCACTTAGATTTTGTCATAACTTCTACATAGACTGCCGTAGCAGACACTTGTTCTCCGTTTCTGTGTAGTGTTATAATGTACAGTGCTGTGTCCCCAAGTGGCGCTATATAAATAAACATATACATACATACTGTATAATCTGTATTGTTATAATGTACAGTGCTGCGTCCCTAGGTGGCGCTATATAAGTAAACATATACATACATAATGCCTATAATCAGTCATTTATAATGTGTAATACAGTGTATAAGGGTATAAGGGGTTTGACTGTAATATATAGGGTATCTGGTGGTGGGATTATTATCTGGTGGTGAGATTTTTATCTGGTGGTGAGATTTTTATCTGGTGATGGGACTATCTGGTGGTGGGATTATTATCTGGTGGTGAGATTGTTTGCTGGTGGTGGGGTTATTATCTGGTGATGTGATTTTTAGCTGGTGGTGGGACTATCTAGTGGTGGTATTATTATCTGGTGCTGAGATTATTATCTGGTGGTGGGATTTTTATCTGGTGGTAAGATTATTATCTGGTGGTGGGATTTTTATCTGGTTTGAGATTATCTGGTGGTGGGATTTATATCTGGTGGTGGGATTTATATCTGGTGGTGAGATTATTATCTGGTGGTGGTATTATTATCTGGTGCTGAGATTATTATCTAGTGGTGGGATTTTAATCTGGTGGTGAGATTATCTGGTGGTGGGATTTTAATCTGGTGGTAAGATTATCTGGTGGTGGGATTATTATCTGGTGGTGGGATTAATTTCTGGTTGTGAGATTATTATCTGGTGGTAGGATTATTATCTGGTGGTGGATTATCTGGTTGTGAGATTATTATCTGGTGGTGAGATTTTTATCTGGTTATGAGATTTTTATCTGGTGGTGGGATTTTTATCTGGTGGTAGGATTTTTATCTGGTGGTAAGATTATTATCTGGTGGTGAGATTATTATCTGGTGGTGAGATTGTTATCTGGTGGTGTGATTTTTATCTGGTGGTGAGATTGTTAGCTGGTGATGAAATTATTATCTGGTTAATGAGACTAGCTGGTGGTGGTATTATTATCTGGTGATGGGATTATTAAACTGGTGGTGGGGTTATTATCTGGTGATGGGATTTTAAACTGG
>CM033474.1:10407093-10451950 GCA_019447015.1 Hymenochirus boettgeri
TATCTGGTGGTGGGATTATTATCTGGTGGTGAGATTTTTATCTGGTGATGGGATTATCTGGTGGTGGGATTATTATCTGGTGGTGAGATTGGTGCTGGTGGGGTTATTATCTGTGATGTGATTTTTGTGGTGGTGGGACTATCTAGTGGTGGTATATTATCTGGTGCTGAGATTATTATCTGGTGTGGGATTTTTATCTGGTGGTAAGATTATTATCTGGTGGTGGGATTTTTATCTGGTTTGAGATTTCTGTGGTGGATTATATCTGGTGGTGGGATTTATATCTGGTGGTGAGATTATTATCTGGTGGTGGATTATTATCTGGTGCTGAGTTTTATCTAGTGGTGGGATTTTATCTGGTGTGTGAGATTATTGGTGGTGGGATTTTAATCTGGTGGTAGATTATCTGGTGGGGATTATTATCTGGTGGTGGGATTAATTTCTGGTTGTGAGATATTATGTGGGTAGGATTATATCTGGTGGTGGATTATCTGGTTGTGAGATTATTCTGGTGGTGAGATTTTTATCTGGTTATGAGATTTTTATCTGGTGGTGGGATTTTTATCTGGTGTAGGATTTTTATCTGGTGGTAAGATTATTATCTGGTGGTGAGATTATTATCTGGTGGTGAGATTGTTATCTGGTGGTGTGATTTTATCTGGTGGTGAGATTGTTAGCTGGTGATGAAATTATTATCTGGTTAATGAGACTAGCTGGTGGTGGTATTATTATCTGGTGATGGGATATTAAACTGGTGGTGGGTTATTATCTGGTGAGGGATTTTAAACTGGTGGTGGGGTTATTATCTGGTGATGGGATTTTAAACTGGTGGTGGGGTTATTGTCTGGTGTTAGCATTTTAAACTGGTGGGGGTTATTGTCTGGTGTTAGCATTTTAAACTGGTGGTGGGACTATCTGGTGGTGGGATTATTATTTTGTGGTGGGATTTTTAGCTGGTGGTGGAATTATTTTCTAGTAATGGGACTATCTAAAAGTGGGATATAAAATATTCTATGGACATTTCAGAACATCCGACCCCAATGTTCCTTAATTGTAGAAATAAAACATTTATCAGTATCTCCTACAATGGGAAGACACAAGAACCTTCTTCTAGTAACTATTGGACAGCCTGAATAAGTAACCCTGCAGTTAATGTGCCTGATGGCAATATCCCAGATGTATTTAAATAAGTTACATTCCTCTTTTTGGACATTAATCATCTGTTATCTGTTCCTTTGAACTTTAGCTGTTTCAGAGCTTCTAGTTGACAGGTACCAAGTGCTGCTCTTGTCTATTGGTTAATGACATGGTATTAATCTCAGCTGGTGACAGCAAGTGTAAAGTTCAGACACGCACATGTCTTTGTGAGTTAAATGATAGGGGGCGCTATTTCCTTTCACTCCAATATAAAGCAGAGAAATTTGTTAACAGGTCTAAAGGACCATCAGTTTAAACTGATATTTCATTACTAAATACAACTCAACCAGTCCATTAATTCTCCTAAAGAAAGGACCCACACATTATTAATATACTAACTATAGATTCACCAGCTAATATATGTTTAACATTAATCTAAATAACAGGGGAAACCCCACATTTAAGTGTCAAATGCCAATATCCCAGACGCATTTAAAATGTTGTATTGTCTTATATCTGATCCTTAGATTTTGTCATAACTTCTACATAGACCAGTAGCAGACACTTGTTCTTGTTGTTGGCTAATTGGGAATAAATATCAGCTGGTGACAGTGAGGTCAAGTTTAGACATGCACAGGTCTACGAGTGATGATTTATGAAGGTAGGGGCGCTATTTTTCATTTCTGAGACATTTGAGTAGAGCAAAATGTGTTAACTGGTCTCAAAGAGCCATCAAGTGCCGTGTATATTAAGTCGGTGGGGGTCCACTGTTGTTTGTTTTGCATTTACACAGACAGGAGCAGCTACAGAAACAGTAGTGCAATGTAGTTGCATAGGCCAGGTAGTGTCAAAGAACAGCAACAACAGTACACTCATTCCTAATGTGTCGAGGCTTGTTGCACTTAATATCCATTTATACATAATTTATATACATATGCTTTCTTAACTGATGTATGAAATAGTATTTAACTTTAATTTAATTTTTATCTATCTGTATAATTACTTATCCCCTTGTTTGTATAATCTGTATTTTATAATGTACAACGCTGTGTACCCAAGTGGCGCTATATAAATAAACATATACATACATACTGTATAATCTGTATTGTTATAATGTACAGCGCTGCGTCCCCAAGTGGCGCTATATAAATAAACATATACATACATACTGTATAATCTGTATTGTTATAATGTACAGCGCTGTGTCCCCAAGTGGTTCATTATAAATAAACTTATACATACATACATACATACATACATACACACTTACATACACACACACATACATACATAAACACATAGAAACATTGTAATATCGGAAAAGGAGGCGTTCTGAGGTTGCAAATCCAAAACATCTCAGATTTTACCCACTTAACCCAGGTTAACTTTCTATAGATACTTCTGTGTGGTCCAGTGTTGTGATTCTTCTGTGATAAAGGATTATGGGTAGGTAGGTTCAAAGAGAAAGGTTTTGTGGTAATCACACTAATCATCTTTTTCCCCTCCAAGACAGAAATCCCACCCTAAATATAGCTACACAGACCTTTAAAATCTGAAACACTACAACTAATCAGCTCTAATACATATGGCAGGCTGCACTGATTGTGACATAACAACTCAGTTTGTCCTTGATACACCATAAAAAGAGCTGCTGATATGCCAAGAGATTATTTTGAGGGTTACCGAAATCATCTTCCAATTTCAAGGGTTACCGATATCTTGAATTTGAGGGTTACCAAAATCGACTTGCATATTCAAAGTGGTTACCGAAATCGTAAATTCTTCAAAATTTTTAGAAAAAGTTTCGAAAGTTCGGACGATTCTGAATATTTTATTGGAACATTGAAACCCTCAGATTGGATTTGAAACTGGGTTCAAACCCCCACTACATCTGTAATGAACATAAGCGTTTAAAGGTGCAGTATCACAATTTGCGATATCAGGTCTTTACAAATATCACCCTGAAGCACATCTCCCAGTAATATGCTGGCTGTACACTAATTACATATTTAATAGATTCAACATTTGATCATCAGTTCTTCCAAATGTCTAAAGACAGATTTATGTGTGGGCAGCATCGACATCTGTCCTGGCCCGTTCATTTGTAAATTTGCTAAATATATTTATATTAAACAGGCCCATTGCAGGAATGTCGTGCCAACGTCAAAAGGTAAGTTCATAGTGCATGGCCAGCATTAGAATGATGGAATGTGGGAAGGAACTATTTATGCCTCCGCCCAGCTTCAACCATGCACCACCCAGCTCTGTCCATGGAAAACCTAGCCATGTCCCTGGACCACCTGAAACCTGCCCAAATAAAGCTCAGACAGCAGGACAGTTGCTAGTCATGAAATACTCCTGGGCAGGGATTGTTTTGTGTGTTGTTGACCAGCAGGTGAATTAACATTGTCAATTATTCATATGCTCAGGAAATCCGGATGGAAGAAGAACGTGAAGTTCATTTAGTGAAGAATTCTTGTATTTTCAGGTTTTGGCAGGATAAAAGGGGCCTAGTGTGTGAAGTCCTACAGGGCATAAACCATAGAGATGATCTGGCACATGGTTTGGGTGGAATGTGTCATTCTTGACATTCTTGTTAACTGATGAATGGCAAGAACATTTTCTCAAAGTTTGAGGAAAGGTTCACATCATGTGGCTAGAAACTAGGGTTAGAAGTCACAATCATGTAGATGGAAACCATCTTCTGACAGTTCATTGGGAGCCAGGGACAATCCTGTATACGTAGTGTATATATTTATACTATGACTACCATATTTTAGTTGTTCTCCTAGTTGTTTTCCCAGTCTAGGTTTTCATCATTCCATTGTAAAACCCTCAGGTGCCATAAAGTATAAAGGTGAGACCATTATGTCAATGGTTTCCCCATACAAAGGTTCAGGGTTTATTGATTCCATAGAAGAACATTTCACCCATTTGGTAAAGGATTAACCAGATCGGGACCCATTGTGTGAGTAAATACATCCATTCTATATCACATTTTGTCTTTTCCTAGTCTATTCCGTATAACATTGAATGACCTCCTGTAAAGGGTACTTCTAGAGCCTTCCTTTTCCTCTTGTATCTAAAGATTATTATCTGGTGGTGGGATTATTATCTGGTGGTGGGATTATCTGGTGATAGGACTATCTGGGCTATCTGGTGGTGGGATTATTATCTGGTTGATGGGATTATCTGGTGGTGGGATTATTATCTGGTGGTGAGATTTTGTGTACTGTTGTTGCTGTTCTTTGACACTACCTGGCCTATGCAACTACATTGCACTACTGTTTCTGTAGCTGCTCCTGTCTGTGTAAATGCAAAACAAACAACAGTGGACCCCCACCGACTTAATATACACGGCACTTGATGGCTCTTTGAGACCAGTTAACACATTTTGCTCTACTCAAATGTCTCAGAAATGAAAAATAGCGCCCCTACCTTCATAAATCATCACTCGTAGACCTGTGCATGTCTAAACTTGACCTCACTGTCACCAGCTGATATTTATTCCCAATTAGCCACAACAAGAACAAGTGTCTGCTACTGGTCTATGTAGAAGTTATGACAAAATCTAAGGATCAGATATAAGACAATACAACATTTTAAATGCGTCTGGGATATTGGCATTTGACACTTAAATGTGGGGTTTCCCTGTTATTTAGATTAATGTTAAACATATATTAGCTGGTGAATCTATAGTTAGTATTATTAATAATGTGTGGGTCCTTTCTTTAGGAGAATTAATGGACTGGTTGAGTTGTATTTAGTAATGAAATATCAGTTTAAACTGATGGTCCTTTAGACCTGTTAACAAATTTCTCTGCTTATATTGGAGTGAAAGGAAATAGCGCCCCCTATCATTTAACTCACAAAGACATGTGCGTGTCTGAACTTTACACTTGCTGTCACCAGCTGAGATTAATACCATGTCATTAACCAATAGACAAGAGCAGCACTTGGTACCTGTTCAACTAGAAGCTCTGACAACAGCTAAAGTTCAAAGAACAGATAACAGATGATTAATGTCCAAAAAGAGGAATGTAACTTATTTAAATACATCTGGGATATTGCCATCAGGCACATTAACTGCAGGGTTACTTATTCAGGCTGTCCAATAGTTACTAGAAGAAGGTTCTTGTGTCTTCCCATTGTAGGAGATACTGATAAATGTTGTTATTTCTACAATTAAGGAACATTGGGGTCGGATGTTCTGAAATGTCCATAGAATATTTTATATCCCACTTTTAGATAGTCCCATTACTAGAAAATAATTCCACCACCAGCTAAAAATCCCACCACAAAATAATAATCCCACCACCAGATAGTCCCACCACCAGTTTAAAATGCTAACACCAGACAATAACCCCCACCAGTTTAAAATGCTAACACCAGACAATAACCCCACCACCAGTTTAAAATCCCATCACCAGATAATAACCCCACCACCAGTTTAAAATCCCTCACCAGATAATAACCCACCACCAGTTTAATATCCCATCACCAGATAATAATACCACCACCAGCTAGTCTCATTAACCAGATAATAATTTCATCACCAGCTAACAATCTCACCACCAGATAAAATCACACCACCAGATAACAATCTCACCACCAGATAATAATCTCACCACCAGATAATAATCTTACCACCAGATAAAAATCCTACACCAGATAAAAATCCCACCACCAGATAAAAATCTCATAACCAGATAAAAATCTCACCACCAGAATAATCTCACAACCAGATAATCCACCACCAGATATAATCCTACCCACATAATATCTCACAACCAGAAATTAATCCCACCACCAGATAATAATCCCCACCAGATAATCTACCACCAGATTAAAATCCCACCACCAATAATCTCACACACCAGATAAAATCCCACCACTAGATAAAACTCAGCACCAGATAATAATCCACCACCAGATAATAATCTCACCACCAGATATAAATCCCACCACCAGATATAATCCACCACAGAAATCTCAAACCAGATAAAAATCCCACCACCAGATAATAATCTTACCACCGATAAAAATCCCACACCAGATAATAATCTCAGCACCAGATAATATACCACCACTAGATAGTCCCACCACCACAAAAATCACATCACAGATAATAACCCCACCAGCACCTGCAGTATCACAATTTTGCGATATCAGGTCTTTACAATATCACCCTGAAGCACATCTCCCAGTAATATGCTGGCGTACACTAATTACATATTTAATAGATTCAACATTTGATCATCAGTTCTTCCAAATGTCTAAAGACAGATTTATGTGTGGGCAGCATCGACATCTGTCCTGGCCCGTTCATTTGAAATTTGCTAAATATATTTATATTAAACAGGCCATTGCAGGAATGTCGTGCCAACGTAAAAGGTAGTTCATAGTGCTGGCCAGCATTAGAATGATGGAATGTGGAAGGAACTATTTATGCCTCCGCCCAGCTTCAACCATGCACCACCCAGCTCTGTCCATGGAAAACCTAGCCATGTCCCTGGACCACCTGAAACCTGCCCAAATAAAGCTCAGACAGCAGGACAGTTGCTAGTCATGAAATACTCCTGGGCAGGGATTGTTTGTGTGTTGTTGACCAGCAGGTGAATTAACATTGTCAATTTTCATATGCTCAGGAATCCGGATGGAAGAAGAAGTGTGAGTTCATTTAGTGAAGAATTCTTGTATTTTCAGGTTTTGGCAGGATAAAAGGGGCCTAGTGTGTGAAGTCCTACAGGGCATAAACCATAGAGATGATCTGGCACATGGTTTGGGGGGAATGTGTCATTCTTGACATTCTTGTTAACTGATGAATGGCAAGAACATTTTCTCAAAGTTTGAGGAAAGGTTCACATCATGTGGCTAGAAACTAGGGTTAGAAGTCAAATCATGTAGATGGAAACCATCTTCTGACAGTTCATTGGGAGCCAGGGACAATCCTGTATACGTAGTGTATATATTTATACTATGACTACCAATTTTAGTTGTTCTCCTAGTTGTTTTCCCAGTCTAGGTTTCATCATTCCATTGTAAAACCCTCAGGTGCATAAAGTATAAAGGTGAGACCATGTCAATGGTTTCCCCATACAAAGGTTAGGGTTTATTGATTCCATAGAAGAAAATTTCACCCATTTGGTAAAGGATTAACCAGATCGGGACCCATTGTGTGAGTAAATACATCCATTCTATATCACATTTTGTCTTTCCTAGTCTATTCCGTATAACATTGAATGACCTCCTGTAAGGGTACTTCTAGAGCTTCCTTTCCTCTTGTATCTAAAGATTATTATCTGGTGGTGGGATTATTATGGTGGTGGGATTATCTGGTGATAGGACTATCTGGGCTCTGGTGTGGGATTATTATCTGGTGATGGGATTATCTGGTGGTGGGATTATTATCTGGTGGTGAGATTTTTATCTGGTGATGGGATTATCTGGTGGTGGGATTATTATCTGGTGGTGAGATTTTTATCTGGTGGTGAGATTTTTATCTGGTGATGGGACTATCTGGTGGTGGGATTATTATCTGGTGGTGAGATTGTTTGCTGGTGGTGGGGTTATTATCTGGTGATGTGATTTTTAGCTGTGGTGGGACTATCTAGTGGTGGTATTATTATCTGGTGCTGAGATTATTATCTGGTGGTGGGATTTTATCTGGTGGTAAGATTATTATCTGGTGGTGGGATTTTATCTGGTTTGAGATTATCTGGTGGTGGATTTATATCTGGTGGTGGGATTTTATTGGTGGTGAGATTATTATCTGGTGGTGGTATTATTATCTGGGTGTGAGATTATTATCTAGTGGTGGGATTTAATCGGTGGTGAGATTATTGGTGGGTGGGATTTAATCTGGTGGTAGATTATCTGGTGTTGGGATTATTATCTGGTGGTGGGATAATTTCTGGTTGTGAGATATTATCTGGTGGTAGGATTATTATCTGGTGGTGGATTATCTGGTTGTGAGATTATTATCTGGTGGTGAGATTTTTATCTGGTTATGAGATTTTTATCTGGTGGTTGGGATTTTATCTGGTGGTGGATTTTTATCTGGTGGTAAGATTATTATCTGGTGGTGAGATTTTATCTGGTGGTGAGATTGTTATCTGTGGTGTATTTTTATCTGGTGGTGAGATGTTAGCTGGTGATGAAATTATTATCTGGTTAATGAGACAGCTGGTGGTGGTATTATTATCTGGTGAGGGATTATTAACTGGTGTGGGGTTATTATCTGGTGATGGGATTTTAAACTGGTGGTGGGGTTATTGTCTGGTGTTAGCATTTTAAACTGGTGGTGGGACTATCTGGTGGTGGGATTATTATTTTGTGGTGGGATTTTTAGCTGGTGGTGGAATTATTTTCTAGTAATGGGACTATCTAAAAGTGGGATTATAAAATATTCTATGGACATTTCAGAACATCCGACCCCAATGTTCCTTAATTGTAGAAATAACCATTTATCAGTATCTCCTACAATGGGAAGACACAAGAACCTTCTTCTAGTAACTATTGGACAGCCTGAATAAGTAACCCTGCAGTTAATGTGCCTGATGGCAATATCCCAGATGTATTTAAATAAGTTACATTCCTCTTTTTGGACATTAATCATCTGTTATCTGTTCCTTTGAACTTTAGCTGTTGTCAGAGCTTCTAGTTGACAGGTACCAAGTGCTGCTCTTGTCTATTGGTTAATGACAATGGTAATTAATCTCAGCTGGTGACAGCAAGTGTAAAGTTCAGACACGCACATGTCTTTGTGAGTTAAATGATAGGGGGCGCTATTTCCTTTCACTCCAATATAAAGCAGAGGAAATTTGTTAACAGGTCTAAAGGACCATCAGTTTAAACTGATATTTCATTACTAAATACAACTCAACACAGTCCATTAATTCTCCTAAAGCAAAGGACCCACACATTATTAATAATACTAACTATAGATTCACCAGCTAATATATGTTTAACATTAATCTAAATAACAGGTGGAAACCCCACATTTAAGTGTCAAATGCCAATATCCCAGACGCATTTAAAATGTTGTATTGTCTTATATCTGATCCTTAGATTTTGTCATAACTTCTACATAGACCAGTAGCAGACACTTGTTCTTTGTCTGTTGGCTAATGGGAATAAATATCAGCTGGTGACAGTGAGTGTCAAGTTTAGACATGCACAGGTCTACGAGTGATGATTTATGGAAGGTAGGGGGCGCTATTTTTCATTTCTGAGACATTTGAGTAGAGCAAAATGTGTTAACTGGTCTAAAGAGCCATCAAAGTGCCGTGTTATATTAAGTCGGTGGGGGTCACTGTTTGTTTGTTTTGCATTTACACAGACAGGAGCAGCTACAGAAACAAGTAGTGCAATGTAGTTGCATAGGCCAGGTAGATGTCAAAGAACAGCAACAACAGTACAAATCGTGGGTCATCATAACCAGAAAACGGGTCAAGGTCCAAGCAGAATATGGCGTCATGGAGAAGACCAGAGAATGCAGGAGAATATAAAACATAGATCATCCTTTCCATGTTTAAAGGGACACTACACTGAAAAAATGACTTTGCCTCATCATAATCTATAATTGAATACATGTAAGTAGCACTTACTCTTATTTGTGTGTGTTGCTGCATGCCTTCAATCCAGCACACATTTTGTTTAGGAGCAGTATCCCCCCTCCCCCTTGTAACCACTCCCACTTCCATCCAACCTGACTTTTTCCCCACAAACCAACTGTCAAGCCTGCACACAGCACACAGCATTCCAACTGTCAAAACTCTGTCACTATTCCAGCTATAGTAAAACTACTCACAGAAGAATAGTTTTTGAGAGCAAGGAACTTGATTGACAGCTGAAATGTAAGAAGTTTTAGATTGGATATCTAAAGAAATAGGGGGCAGATCAACAAAAAAATGATACAGTGGTGGTTGGGAAGAATTATAGTTTCCAGTAATGGAAATAATAATACAATAACCTATTTTTCGGTATAGATGCCATTTAATAATAATCTGAATAAGTCTAATGATCTTTCAGTCGTTCACGATTGTAGGTTTCGAGTGTGAAATTTCTAGGAGCATCTATTGTCACTGCGGTATGTGGGGAACTCTAGAACTGTCCCTTTAAGAAGCACTTGGACCTTTCTTCAAACTCTCCAGTGAATCTCAAATTCGGCAACTTCACTTCTTCTTACTCTCTTATTGGAAAATAAATTAGGCAAGATAACCATCCCCAAACTCTTTGGTAAGATGCTCAGGGTTCTCAAGTTTTAGTATTACACATTTCAACCTATCAATATTATTATTATTAGAGCTTTCAACCTTAGAAATATCAAAGTATCTCCTGGATGTCACCAGTGGTCAGTCCAGTTACCTATGATATCTAGAGCAATTAGAATATAGAAAAAGAAGAAAATGAAATTCAACAAAGACGAATTTAAAAAATTACCCGTACGTTGTATTTACAGAAAATGTGAGCAACCCCTTGTCAAACACTTTAAGGTGGGTCCACACCACTCTGGTCCACCAGAGAACACTAGAAAAAAATACCTTTATAGTAATGTACAGAAAATATACATGCCCAACTTATTACCAGAACCATTTTACCACAGAACACTTTAGTGGACATTTAATTGGAAGAAAACTGGGCTTGATGTAGGACATTGCTGTTCTAAATCATGTTACCTAATTTGTTCTTTTGCTGACCTGTCAGAATGGCCAACAGTCCCGTGTTCGCATGGAATCCTAAATGCTTTCTTGTTTGTGTGTATTTGACTAACTGCCCAAATGATAAAAGGCCTAGGAACCGTTTGCAGAGTGGCCAATGAATTATACAAGTGGTACACTCTAAACCTCGTAGCGATGAATTTCCATTACTAGGCCTATTCTTAGAGCAGAGTGGAATTAAATGCTTAGAATAATTTCACTCTGACATTAATAAAAAATGTCCCATCAAACCAGACTTGTGCATTACTTGAAGTGGACTTGGGGCTTTGTCAGCAAGATTTTAAGCTTCGCCAAGAGACCTGACGCATTTAATAACAAAGTTTTGTACATAAATCTTTTAGGAGTTTTTTTGGCACATCAAAGTTCACAAATATCTATAGCAGTGATCCCCAGCCTGCTGCCCGCTAGCGTTCCTCCCCATGATTCCAGGGACTTGTGGGGGCAAAGGGTGGGGCTTGGGTGTTCCAGGGCCGAGCTTGGGCCGATTAGGGGTGGTCACCAGTGCAGTCCCCAGTGTGGCTTAGGTTGGGCACCTCTGATCTATAGACAATACAGACAAAAGAAACCATCGGAGCCAATCAGCAAACCCAAAGAGAAAACAGAGCTTTTAACATGACACTAAGGCACATGAATCCACTGGTCATGTTCGTCCACTTGTCCTCATAAAGAACCTCCTGCTTTACTATAGACGTATACACCCCTCCTATCATACACCTTACTGCATCCGTATACACCCCTCCTATCACGCACACTACATTGCACGAGGTTTGCTGTGGTGTGTATGTTTCCTGGCTCATGCACAATATTTATTGTATTGTATGGCCTGTGTAAGTTAGTTTGTAAGCAACCGTGCTCATGGGACTCCTATATATAAGTGATTATCTTGTTATATTTTACAATTGGGGGTACATTGCTCACTATATATCCTATAATTCCTAACTACAAGATAGCTAGGTCTCTCACAGGGGCAGAGGGTGACTTTTTAAATAGGGAAGGCTACTCACGGAGCAAACTTTTTGCGGCCGCCAACGACCCCACTGGCGACATCAATGGAGCCGATTTTGCCGACCTCTTTTTTCTTCTGCCATCAACTGTGAAGATTTCTGAGCTCTTCAGGGTTTGCACCTCTTTTTATAGGTTTGCTGAAGGACTGAATCCAATTGTGATTGGTCAATATTTCTATGCTTGCAGTCACTTGATTATACAGTAACCAATCATATTTCTGAAATATGATTATGACACGGACTGGTATAAGCGACATCAGCGGAGTTGGTATCGCCGGCTGAGAAGAAAGAAGATGCCAGCAACATCAGCTGCGTTGATGTTGCCAGTGCCGGAGGTGTCACTGGCGACCACAGTGACACTGCCCGGTATTGGCAACATCAGCAGAGTTGGTGTCACCGGATGGAAGAAAGAGGACACACCTAAGAGCCAATTGGGGTCCTGTTTCAATCTGCAGGACCCCCAACAAAGGAACTTGTCAGTTCCAGGGATGGGGGGTCCCGGTACGAGCTGTGGACCCCTTAAGCCCCAAAGGGCCCTTGTCAGGGCTGCAAGGGCCCTTCTAAGGGCTGCAAGGGCCCTTCTAAGGGCCGCAAAGGCACTTATAAGCTCCAAAAGGCACTTCTCAGTGCCCCCGCTGGCGTGCCCTTCCTTGGCAGCTGGAAGTGGTTGTGCTGCGGGTGGTCTCCACAATGGGTGGCAAGGGCAGGGTGGGCATACACCCTGCCTTCTCTGGCAGCATATACGACCACCCGCGGCACAATCCCTTCCTAGCAGCCCCTCCAAGCCTTTTTAGGGGCTGAGAGGGGATGCTGGGAAGGGTGGCCAGGGGGAGGGGGACGCGGTGCATGAGTGGCACACCCCTTAATGTGAGAATACAGTTACCACCACTTTATAAAGAGAAGCGAGCGGTAACTGATGCGATGCCGGCAATTAGCGTAAACCTTATTGCAGTGTTATTAACATTCCACTGACGGGTTTCGCTGTTTTATAAATCATGGTAATTTGGATTTTGGTAAAAACAGCTGGAAACCCGGTGGCAGAAAGTTAAAGGCTGTTTATAAATATGCCTCTATGTGTAATTATGGCCTGATAAAGACTTGCTGTAATTATATATAATACATAAGTCTCTGGCCTTTGAATGGGGAGCAACAGTGAAATATATTCTTATAAAAACCTCTCGGCTACGTAGCTAAGGGGTGTTTCTAAGAATTTATACTATTGCTCCCCACACACTTACTGCCCCCTCTATGTGTCTGTAGATAAGTTCGCTATGTGTTCTTACCTAAAATCCTTTCAGGAATGCTGCTACTTCAACTCCGTGTTCCTGCACCGGAAACAAACCCGTTCTACACTCTATCGCTGACACTTAAAGGGCAAGTCCAGCCCTAAAATGAAAACTTACATACAGGTAAATAACCCCCCAACACCCTAAACGGTAATAGTTTGAAATGTGAAATAGTCTAACCTGAAATCCTGCACAATGTCCTGTTGCCCCTGTTTCTGCTTCCTGGTTCTTCCAGTTAGTAACTGTCAGTTATGGATTTGACAGTTGACATCACAGCCAATGACTGAATGTTAATCCCCTATCTGCCTCTTCTGAGCATGCCCAGGCTCAGTACCTGCTCAGTACAGGTTTCTAAATTGCTCAGTTTCCATGAGGCATCCAGAAGCATAGCAGGCATACAGTAATGAATTCATAGGACAAACTATGATATATCTACATAATGTAAAGAGGCCATTCTATCTAAAAGATGTTCTTTTGAGAGTGGCGTTGTCCTTTAATTAATCTTCCTGCCCAGGAGGATAAAGTGGGGTTTGTTCTGGTGCACGAAAGGAGGTTAACCATCTGCATTCCAGATTCTACATAAGAACAGTTAGTGAAATTAATTACAGGCAGTTAAACTGTTAGCCTGAGTAAAGGGTTGGGAACACTTTAGGAAACAAAGATTGGCCATTAACTTTCTTAAGGTTCATACACACGTGCGATCGTGGGTGCCGACCTGCGCCGCACGATGTGTACGTTTTGGACAATAACCGTTCCATGTATGGGCACTTTATCAGCCAAAACGGACACTCGTTCAGAGATCCAACCGGCGGATCGGGCAACCATCCCTGAAAGAACGTCCGTTTCGGCCGATAAATTGCCCATACACGGCACCCACACATGTGTAGGAACCTTTAAAAAAAACTATATTACGCCAACTCAGAGTTCCATGCCCTAATATATGTCATGGAACTCCTCTGTGGCGTAATATCCTTATATTACACCATAAGTAGCGCATTATCCCTTATATATCATTACACATACAGGGTTATTCAATAAAAGTTCTTATCGTTAAAAATGGTGCTAATTTTGCCCCAACTAATCAGATATTAGCTTTCAAATGTTAAATAACATCTGATTGGTTGGGGCAAAATTAGCACCATTTTTAACGATAAGAACTTTTATTGAATCTCCCTGTAAGTTTATATCAGATATAGACTCACTTGATATATATATATATATAATTTGTAGGAGTTTCCCCCATTTGCTGTACCATAAAATGCTGTGTTAGTAACACATATAGATATATATTTATCTCTTATCTCTCCCAGCAGGCAGCACTTTCCATGTGTGCTCTTCCCCTGCGGGTCTTCAAAAGGAGGAGCGCTACTGAATGGACAACAATATATAGTCCGGTGCCATGTGACGTCATTGGCACAAGCGTTCTGCACGCTGCATGATGTCATTTACGTGATTTATTAATTTGGGATTGCTTAGCCTTCCCTTACACAAAATCCGCCTATGGTCTCTCATATATTTATTTTGCATTATAATAAAGTTATGTTTAATATCAGCACGCTAATAGCATGAAATATTTATAAAGTTCCTCACTCTTTCCCTGGATATAGCATGCTCGTGTCACTGGGGAAGGAAGGGAGGTGAGAAATATTTTACTGTCTTTGCAAAGGTAAATCTTTGGTTGACAGTCATTTAGACTCCATCCGGTTGTAACCGGCTTTTCACTTTCCCCTGCCTACTGGCTTTTCACAGTCTTTTAAACCATCTGCCCCGCAATGCACGGAGGTGTACGAATGGGCGACTATGGGAAGGTGTAGGGGTGCACGGCCAATTAGTACACTGTCGTTTGTAACAGGTCAGACTAGAAATCCTGGCTTTGTCCTGAGGGGGGCGATGCCCCGGAATCTTGGATTCCATTGTTCCATTGTGGATTCCAAGGTGTGCCTTGTTTTTACTGTTTGAACCAGCACAGATACACACGAAGGCACTGTCTGTCGGACACAGCAATTTCGGCCGCGGCAAAAGTGCGAACAATCGATCATGCGGTCCCATATAGGAATGTGCATTGGTGTGCATCTCATTGTTTGTGGGGAGTATTATATCATATGGGACCTTGGAATGCACATTGATCATCTTTCCTTTATTAATGCACCTTAGAAGAATTGTACCCACAATGCACCCCTACACATGTAGCAATACAGTACGTAATAGGGAATAAAGCATTCGTGCCATAATAATGTAATACTAATACGGGGGCTGATTGTCTTCAGATTAGCATTGTATCGTGCAGTCACTGGCAGTTCACAGCGAATAAAATAAACGTGGCTGATAATGGCTGTGGCGCTTCGCCCTTTGTAATAACGGGAACATAGTGTTTGATAAATAAGACGCTGACCACAAATTTGCTTTCAACCCAGCAGCTGAGACCGACATAGCGAGCGATGAAATAAACGGAACGCATTTAATCCGTTTGGAACTGCCAACTAATTGCTAAGCACCTGTTGCTCCCAGAGGGAAAGCCAATAGTCCATTGTTCCCTTTATACAAAGTTGGAGGGGACTTCCTAATGGGAAAGGCTGGATTTACGTACAATTTGCAAATATTTGTCCGATAGTTAAGGTTCCTTGTAAACAATGAATTGCTCTTACCTGGTCTTTCCTTTCTGCCATAAAGTTAATTACAGGGTATTAATTGTTCTAGTTATGAAGTGACACACGTACGTTCAAGGCAATTGTGTACAATGTTTGTCACAGTCCTCTAAAGGTTCGTACGCACGTGCGATTGTGGGTGCCGATGTGTACGGACGGCCGATAATCGGCCTGTGTATTTGGTAATAAGATCAAAATATTGGGCAGTAATGTAGGACTTAATTCTCAACCAATTTTTCAGCAATAAAGCACTTTGGTAAATAACAGCCACTTGGTCAGGATAATCTATTGCCTGTACATTTCAAAGGGCAACTATACCGCAAATCCTCACCCCCTTCCCAATGGAAGAACCCAGAGTGAGGACTGCCCCCACCTTGCGCCCAGGGCCTAACCAATGGAGACACTCGCTGTGCAAAAAGCACTTCTATTCATTGGTCAGTTCTCATAGTCAACTTAAGCTAGGTACACACACTAGCGATAAAGCCCCGATACCGTCGGATCCATGTGTGTGTGTAGCGTTTTTTTTTCCAAATGAGCGCACGGCCACCGAACATCCGAAAACGTTCCCGTCAGCCGAGCGGTCGTTTGGGAAAAAACAAAAATTTCCCTCGGCCGCAGTAGACTCCCTATGGAGGAGTCTGCCGCGCCGAGGGAACGCTCGGGACTGTGTGTATGCAGATCTGATGTATGTATGCAGATTTGCGATCGCAGGTGCCTACCCGCATTAATGGATTGCATGCGCAGTAGTGGGGCCTTACCCTCAAAGCATTCCTAGATTTTTTTCTGATCTGGTCACAGCAAAAGGAGCCGCGGCTGACAGTTTTTGCGGTACACACCATCCAATAGTTTGGGTCGATGGACTGGCACACTAAAATGTTGGTTGGTCAGATTTCCAGTCATACAAAAAGGAGTCTCACCCCACAGGACTCTGGGAGATTTCATTCCAGGGCTGTCCCCAGTTCATGTGCTGGATTGGGACATATAAAGGTTTTATAGGTATGCCAGTTAATATCTTTATTAAAGGCTAGGCCATACTAATTAGAGATGTAATGTGGGTTCGATTAGAGCCCGGTATCGAATTGAATCTGAGGGTATCGAAGTCCAGACGATACTTTCTGAACTCCCGAATTTTACGGAACCCAAATTTCCGATTTTAATTGAAAACCGAAAGTAGATAATTATCGAAAATAGATAATTATCGAAAATCAAAAATCGAAAGGTATCGAAAATCGAAAGTAGATAATTACCGAAAATCGAAAGTAGATAATTATCGAAAATAGATAATTATCGAAAATCAAAAAGATGACTAGCGAAACTCTTCAAGAACTACATTTCAAGTCGAGTTGATCCGAATTGATACAACAGATATACCATGACCTGATGATGAGAACCTTCACATCAGCAGTAGACCGTATCAATACCCCAAGCCATCACTAATATATCTTTTAATTACAGTACCAGTGTGTCTCTTATCTGGTCGTCTCTATTTTTTTATACAGTTAGACATTATCATAAACCAATCACATCACTAATATATCTTATTAAATAACAGTACCAGTGTTCTCTTAATCTGTGTCTCTTATTGGTTTTAACATTATCTGTGTGATCTTGGCATTACGCATGTTATATATACCTTCTGTGTGTCTGGCATTAGGGCATGTTATGTGTACCTATCTGTGTGATTTGGGCATTAGGGCATGTATATGTTACCTATCGGTGTGATCTTGGCCAATAGGGCATGTTATATGTACCCGGATCTGTGTGATCTGTGCATTAGTGCATGTTATATGACCTTCTGTGGGATCTGGGCATTAGGGCATGTTTATGTCCTATCTGTGGTGATCTTGGCATTACGGTCATGTATATGTACCTATCTGTGTGAATCTGGCATTAGGGGCATGTTATATGTACCTATCTGTGGTTATCTTGGCATTAGGGTCATGTTATCTGTACCTATCTGTGGATCTTGGCATTAGGGCAGTTATATGTACCTATCTGTGTTGATCTTGGCATTAGGCATTTTAATGTACCTATCTGTGTGATCTTTGGCATTAGGGATGCTATATTTACCCTATCTGTGTGATCACTGGCATTAGGGCATGTTATATGTCCCTATCTGTGGTGATCTGGGCTTAGGGCATGTTTATTTACCTATCCTGTGGTATATGGCATTAGGGCATGTGATATGTTACCTATCTTTTTGATCTTGGCATTAGGGCATGCTATATTACCTAACTGGTGATCTGGCATTAGGGCATGTTATATGTACCGATCTGGGTGATCCGGGCATTAGGGCATGTTATATGTACCTATCTGGGTGATCTGGGCATTAGGGCATGTTATATGTACCCTATCTGTGTAATCTGGGCATTAGGCATGTTATATTTACCTTTATGTGTGACTGGCATTAGGCATGTTATATACGCTTGTCTGTGTGATCTGGGCATTAGGGCATGTTATATTACCTATCTTGTAATCTGGCATTAGGGCATGTTATATTTACCTATCTGTGTGAATCTGGGCATTAGGGCATGTTATATTTACCTATATGTGTGATCTGGGCATTAGGGCATGTTTATCTGTAACCTACTTTGTGATCTGGGGCATTAGGGCATTTTATATTTACCTATCTGTGTGATCTGGGCATTAGGGCATGTTTATATATACCTATCTGTTGTGATTCTGGCATTAGGGGCATGTTATATGTACCTAATGTGTATCTGGGCCTTAGGGCTGTTATATGTAACTATCTTGTTGTAAATCTGGAGGCATTAGGGCATGTTTATGTCCTATCTGTGTGATCTGGGCATTAGGAGAGGGCATTTTTATTTTCCTATCTGTGTGATTCTGGGCATTAGGGCAAGGGGTGTTATATGTACCTATCTGTGTGATCTTGGCATTGGGCATGTTAAGATGTACCTATCTGTGGATCTGGCATTAGGGCATGTTCTATGTTACCTATCTGTGTGATCTTGTGCATTAGGGCATGTTATATGTACCTATGTGTGTGATCTGGGCATTATGAGGCATTTTATATGTACCTATCTGTGTGAATCTGGGCATTAGGGCGATGTTATATGTACCTATCTGTGGTGTCTTTGCCTTAGGGCATGTTATATGTACCTAATCTGTGTGATCTGGGCATTAGGGCATGTATATGTACCTATATGTGTGATTCTGGCGATTAGGGCAATTTATCTGTACCTTCTGTGTGATCTGGGCATTAGGGCATGTTATATGTACCTATCTGTGTGATCTGGCCATTAGGCATGTTATATGGTACCTATCTGTGTGATCTGATCGCGGCATTCGGCCATGTTGTATGTACCTTCTGTGTGTTGGCTTAGGCCAATGTTATATGTAGCCTATCTGTGTGATTCTGGGCATTAAACGGAATGTTATTGTACATAGCTTTGTATCCTGGGCATTATGGCATTTATATTTAACCTTCTGTGGTATCTGGGCATTAGGGCATGTTATATGTACCTATCTGTGTGGATCTGGGCATTAGGCCATGTTATGTACCTATCTTGTGATCTTGGGCTTAGGCCATGTTATCTGTACCTATCTGTGTGATCTGGGCATAGGTCATGTTATATGTACCTATCTGTGGGATCTGGGCATTTAGGGCATGTTATGTGTACCTATCTGTGTGATCTGGGCATTAGGCATGTTTATATGTATTCGCATATGTTGATCTGGGCATTAGGGCATGTTATAATATATGTACCTATCTGTGTGATCTTGCATTAGGGCAGTTATATGTACCTATGTGTGTGATCTGGGCATTAGGCTGTTATATGTACCGTATATGTGTGATCTGGTCATTAGGCAAGTTTATATGTACCTATCTGTGTATCTTGGCCATTAGGGCATGTTCATATGTACCTATGTGTGTGATCTGGGCATTAGGGCACAATGTTATATGTACCTCTAGTGTGATCTGGCATTAGGGCATGTTATATGTCCTATCTGTGTTAATTTGGCATAGGGCAGTTATATGTACCTATCTGTGTGATCTGGTCATTAAGGGCATGTTAAATTTACCTATAATTGTGTTATCTGGCATTAGGGCATGTTATAGGTACCTATCTGTGTGATCTGGGGGCATTAGGGCATGTTATTGTACCTATCTGTGGTTATCTGGGCCATTAGGGCATGTTATATGTACCTATCTGTGTGATCTGGGCATTAGGCCATGTTTGTATGTACCTATCTGTTGATCTGGGCATTAGGCCATGTTATATGGTACCCCCTAGCTGGGTGGTGATCTGGGGTCATTAGGGCGCATGTTAATGTACCTATCTGTGGTGATCTGGGCATTACGGCATGTTATATGTACAATCTGTGTGATCTGGGCATTAGGGCATGTTTATGTATCTCTATCTTTTGTTCTGGGCATTTTAAGGGCATGTTTCTATGTCCCTAATCTTTTTGGATCTGGGCATTAGGCCATTTTATATGTACCTATCTGTTTGTGATCTGTGCATTATGCCATGTTGATTACCTATCTGTGTGATCTGGGCATTAGGGCTGTTTTGTACCTATCTGTGGGATCTGGGCATTAGGGCATGTTATTGACCTATCTGTGTGATCGGGCACTTAAGGCATGTTTATGTACGCTTATATGTGTGATCTGGGCATTAGGGCATGTTATAGTACCTATCCTGTGTGATCTTACATTAGGGCATTTTATGTCCCTATGTGTGTGATCTGGGCATTAGGGGGCATTTTATATGTACCTATATTTGTGATCTGGGCAGTATTAGGGCATGTATATGTACCACTGTGTTATCTTGGCATTAGGCCATGTTATATGTACCTATGTGGTGTGATCTGGGCTTATGCATGTTATATGTACCTCTAGTTTGTATCGGGCATTAGGGCGATGTTATAAGGTCGCTATCGTTGTGATCTGGGCATTAGGCATGTTATATGTACCTCTCTGTGTATCTGGGCATTACTGTGCATGTTTGTTTTTTTTTCTTATTAGGGCATGTTATAAAATCTTTTATTCTACAGAATAATGTTATTGATGAATGTATTGTTGAGGAATTTTATAAATACTGCTGTGATTTGAAGTTTAAAAAGACTCACATGTTATCCACCCACACATATCCTGGAATCCACACAACCACCTAACCCTGGTTGCAGTGACACACTGCATGGTGGCAAGTGGTCATACGGGTGGCATTAAAAAGTTTGCTCAGGTGGCAAAATCCCTCGAGAGGCCCCTGATTTCGCATCAAGTGTCTACGATATATAGCAAAAATTATTGGACCACCAAGAAAGTGCAGGAAAGCATTGTGTCACCTATGATAATTTAGCGAAGCAGTGTGTCGAAATACTCCAAAATGTCAACATCTACAATATACAAAGTCCCCAAAGTATAAGAAAAGTTCATGGCTACCTGTATTACTTAACTTCGAGCTAGATCAAAAAGTGATCGCTATATTATAATCTCGTTCTACCTTGAGTCAAGGTCAGGGTTATTTATTCTTGTTGTTCAAGCCAAATTGAAATTATTACTATAAACTGATGTCTCATCATACAGCTTTAAACCCTTCAAGACTAAAGTATTTTGGATCTTTTCCAGGGTTGGACAAGCCCCCCATAAATAATCAAGGGAAGTCCACGATGGACCAACAGTCAACAAGCAAGGGGAGAACAGGCACTACAAAAGCCTTAACATAAAACATCGGACTGTAATAAAGAAAGGGAGGAAAAAAACACATGGAAAATAGAATCAAAAAAAACATATACAGTGGTTCCCTTAATAAAAACTTCCTGGTGGGACAAAAACGAATTGGTAACACTATATCCCCTGGTGGGCCCTAGTCAATACGTAATCAATTGCTTTCCCTTTAGTGTATTTTAACCACAAACTTGATTAAAAGATGGAAATATTAAGTATGGAACAAAATACACAACAATTACTAAGTATTCCTTACACTAAACCTAAAGTCTATATATGAACAGTTTATTAATTACAAAACATTGTTAACTGCTCCCTGTGCCAAAGTCACAAAGAAAATTAAAAATTATAGACTAAATATAGAGAATAATATAATAAGAATGAGATTTTTGTATCAAGAACAAACTGAGAACCCTCAACACACTCCAACTCAAGCTGAATCAACTTTTCATGGGCATAAATACACAATTGACTAACCAAAGCGAATGGCTCCATTGTTCCCCCAAACTGCCTCACAATGTGCGGGAATGGGGAAGAGAAAGTTCCCAAATGCCTGAAGGGTCAAAGGGAACAAACATAAAAAATTTAACCTTACTCTCAAGTCCCTTGTACTTTCTGGTATCATAATACGAAGGTCACAACTTTGATTACAGACCTGTAAAGTGTCTTATTTTCCATTTGAACAAAAACCTGTAACATCAAGGCCTGTAAAAATAGTAGCGCTACCTGGGTTCTCATATAGGAAAACTCACAAATTGTTAAAATCCAAAGTGGCCTAGTCTAAACCCATGGTATTGATCTTACACAATATTGCAGTTCATATCATCCATTCAGCATTTATGAGGCAGCTAGAAATTACAGACCAGCATTGGTAGTTTTATTGCTGTGGCTGTTACTTTCTAACCGCATTGTAAAAGGCTTGTCATTAAATGTGCAATGTGAGTTTTGAAGACCACACATGTTGTAACGTACTGCATGGTATCATAGTTAACCTGCTAAAACATGCTCAAAAATACTGGGCCTTGATCAAGATAAACCTTACTACTACTGGCACACAGTGGTTTTTCAGTTTGAATGGTCTGTTGTGCCCATCAAGTTGCTATAGGCATATATATCTCTCTGAAGCCTCTACATTTACGATACAAGTCTTCTCCTACCTCATCACATTTTACCTTCACCAAATACTGTTCCCGGGGGGGGGGGGGGGGGGGGGGGGTGGGGGGGGGGGGGTTAATCTGTCAAGGAGGTGGGTATATAAACCCCCCCTGATTTACACATGGTTTAGCAAATATCAGAGGAATGAATGAAATAGACTGGGCACATGTCCCCTTAGACAAAATCCACCGAGTGTTTATGTTAAACCTTTCAACTACAGAATGTTGTTTGACTAAACGGTCTAGCTTCCCATAAGTGGGTGTTTGTAGTGGGACCACTAGTGTGACTAGAACTGGAGACCCTTCATGGACTCTTCTGAACATACGACTACCATAATGAGTCTATCTGTTGTAATTCAATAGATCAACTGGACTTGAATCTAATTGCATACAACAGATTGATCTATTGAACACAGACGATATACCATGACCTGGATGAATGAGAACTCATAAGCATATACAGAATGAGAAGTTCATCCACGTTCCAAGACCATTACTTCTGGGGGAGTAACCTGAAAGAAGAGTAACAAAGAAAATCCATTTTTCTACCAATCATTGACCTTTCCCAAACAGCATCACTTCATCTTCTCAGGAACCTTCCTGGTTTCAATTCCCATTTCATGCTTCTTAGTAGAAGGAAACCTTCATTTCGCTTCCGCTCAAAACCTCCTTCTCTATAATTAAAGGTAAAGACCCATATTATAGGTGCTGTTACCCACTGGAAATGTTTCCATTTCCAACTTACATTGCTGATCACATAGCAATTATTTTTTTAAAGGTCAAGGATGATAGAAATTACATTAAACTCCTCATTATTGCCGCCCTACGAGCAAATCCTGGTCAGGGAATGGCAAAGCCACTAAGTACAGATTCTGTGATTCTAATTTCTGCCACACATTAAGTAGGGGCCTGCCCCTCCTTTGCACTGATGGAATTTACTTTTAACAACTAATTACACATGGTGTTTACTGCTGTTATATAAGGAGGATCTTTTTGGTTTTAAAAAAAAACAAATCTACTTATTTAAATCTGGCAGATAAGAAATGTACTGCTGTAGCTTCTAATAAAAAATAAATTGGGAAAGACTACTGGATGCTACCTCCTGGGGCAGGTTACTTTATATTACATTTTTTTCATTTTTAGACTATCCGGTTGTCCTTTAAACCCCAACATGGGGGAAGGGGGAATCCTTTGAGGGACCTACTGTACAGGAAAGGGCCCTCCGCATACAATGGCATTGGTTTCTAAAATATTTTTTAAAGGGAACAAAGGCGCAATTTGTGCAGGTGTTGGGGTGAAGATTTGAATTAGATTATTATAATAATCTAGTTTACATGTAAATGTTTTACAAAGGTTTCTAATTCTAGAGAGAAGCTATCCAATGAGGTCGCTGCAGGTTGCTTTAGATTTCAGAATGAATGAAGTGTAGCTCTGATTAACACTTTTGGAGGAAAGGCAATGGGTAAACTTTGGTAATTTTAACTTTTTGGGCTATCAGTTATTAGTTATGTTTGTTGCTATGGTTGACTTCTCCTTTAAAAACATCAAAGACGATGTAACCATCCAAGGCAACTACTTGTTAAACTTTGATTTAAACTCGCATATCCCGTAACCACCCTACATCCCACCCCCTCCCTCCCAATCCCCTCCCCCTTCCCCCCCCCTCCCCCACCCCTATCCCCCCCGTCCCCCCCCCCCGCCTCACAGATCCCTCCCCCCCCCCCCATCCCGCCCCCCCTCCCCTCCCACCCCCCCTCCCCCCCCATCCCGTATCCCAGCTAACCCCCCCCCCTATCCCTCCCGCCCCCACCGCCCTCCCCCCATCCCGTCCCCCCCACCCCCCCGCCCTCCCATATCCCTTCCCCCCCCCCCATCCCCCCATCCCCCCCATTCCCCCCTCCCGCCCCCCCCACTATCCCCCACTCCCCCCCACACCCCCACTTATCCCCCCCCCCTCCCCCTCCCACCCCCCTCCCCTATCCCCACGATCCACCCCTCCACCCACCCACCCCCCATCCCGGGGTGCCCGCCCCCGTGGGCGGCGTCCCATTCCCCCCGGGGGGGATATCACCCCAAAAAGGGGGGGCGCATCCGCGGGGCGGTCCCCCCCGACGTATCCCCGGCAATCCCCGGATCCCTATCCCCCGGCCCCCCCATCCCTATCCCCGCCCTCCCTCCCGCCCCCACCCCCCCCTCCCACCGGGGGCGGCTCCCAGGGGGGGGCGGGGGGGCGCTCCCCCCCTCCCCCCCCCCCTATCCCCCCCCCATCCCACCCGGTCCCCCCCATATCCGGGCCCGCCTAATTCCCCCACCCACTTCCCCCCATCACATCCCCCCCCCACGCTCCCCCCCCCCCCCATCCCCCCACCCCCCCACCCCTCCCCCCCCCCCCTTTCCCCCCCTCCCCTATCCCCCACTATCCCCCCATCCCTCCCCCCCCCCCCCCCCCCAACCCCTCCCGTATCCCCCCATCCCCCCCTCCCCCCCAGGAATCCCACATATCCCCATCCCCCCCAAATCACATTCCCTCCCATCCCTAAGCCCTATATCCCAATCCCGCACACGCCCCCCCCCCCCCTATCCCATCCCCTCCCCTACTCCCCCCCCATCCCTTCCCCATCCCCTCCCCGTCCCCCCCCCCCCCGACCCATCCCAATCCCTCCCACCCCAACTCCCCCCCCCCCCCCCCCCCCCACCCACACTCCCAACCCACTCCCCCCCCCCCCCAGAGCCCCCCACCCCCCCGCCCCCCCTCCACCCCCCCACAACCCCCCCCCCCCACACCCCAGAAGCCCGACCCCCAACCCCCCATCCCCCCCACCACCTTCCCCCCCACACCCACCCCCCACCCACCCCAACCCCGCCCCCCCCTCCCAAAAAAAAAAAAAAAAAAAAAAAAATCCCCCCCCCCCCCCCCCCCCCCCCCCCCCACCCCCCCCCCCCACCTCCCCCCACCCCCCCACCGCACCGCCCCCCACCCCGCCCCCCGCACTCCCTCCCACGTCTCCCCCCCCCCCCCACTACACCCCCCACCCCCCCCCCCAACCCCCCCCCACCCCCCCCCCCCCCCCACCCCCCCCCCCGCCCCCTTCCCCCCCACTCCCCCCCCCCCACCCCCACCCCCCTTGTCCCCCCCCCCACCCCCAGAACCCCCGCCCCCCCCCCCCACCCCCCCACCCGCCCCCCCCCCCCCCCCCCCCCCCCCCCCCCCAACCCCCCCCCCCCCGCCCCCCCCCCCACACCCCCCCCCCCCCCCCCCCCCCTCCCCCCCCCCCACCCCACCCCCCCCCCGCCCCCCCTATCCCCCCTCCCCCTCCTCCCCCCCCACCCCCCCCCGCCCTCCCTCCCATCCCCACCCCACCCCAACCCCCCCCCCCACCCCCCCCCCCCCCCCCCCCCCCCCCTCCCCCGCCCCCTCCCCCCCCCCTCCCCCCCCCCCCCCCCTATCCCCCCCCCCCCCCCCCGCCCCCCCCGCCCCCCCCACCCCCCCCCCCCCCCCCCACCAACCTCCCCACCCCCCCCCATCCCCCCCCCACCCCCCCGCCCCCCGAACTCGCATATCCCCCCCCCCCCCCCCCCCCCCCCGCCCCGCCCCCCCCCCCCACCCCCCCCCCCCCCCCCCTCCCCAGCCCCCCCATCCTCCCCTCCCCCCGCCCGCCCCCCCCCCACCCCCCAACTCCCCCGCCCCCCCCCCCCCCCAACCCCCCCCCCCCCCCCCAACCCCCCCCCACCCCCCCCCCCCCGCCACCCGCCCCCCCCCCCCGCCCCCCCCCCACCCCCCCCACCAACCCCCCCCCCCCCCCCCCCCCCCCCCCCCCACCCCCCCCCCCGCCCCCCCCCCCCCCCCCCCACCCCCCCCCCCCGCCCCCCCCCCCCCCCCCACCCACCACCCCCAACCCCACCCCCCACTAATCCCCATCCCATCTCCCCCCCCACCCCCCCCTCCCCCCCCATCCCCCCCCCCACGCCCCCCCCGGGCCCCCTCCCCCACGCCCCCCCCCCCCCCCCCCACCCACCCCCCCCCCCCGCCCCCCCATCCGCCCCCCCCCCCCGCCCCCCCATCGCGTTTTTGAACTGGTGGTGGTATTATTACTGTGCTGAGCTTTTTACTAGAGTGGTGGATGTTAATCGTGGGAGATTATCTGGTGGGGTGGGATTTAAATCTGGTGGTTCGATTATCTGGTTGGTGGGATTATTTATCGGGTGGTGTGGATAATTTCCTGGTTGTGAATATTATCTGGTGGTAGGGATATTTATCTGGTGGTGATTATCTGGTTGTGAGATTATTATCTGGTGGTGAGATTTTTATCTGGTTATGAGATTTTTATCTGGTGGGTGGATTTTGTTATCTGGTGGTGATTTTTATCTGGTGGGAAGATTATTATCTGGTGGTGAGATTTATTACTGGTGGTGAGATTGTTATCTGGTGGTGTATTTTTATCTGGTGGTGAGATTGGTTAGCTGGTGATGAATTATTATCTGGTTAATGAGACTGCTGGTGGTGGTATTATTATCTGGTGATGGGATTATTAACTGGTGTGGGGTTATTTATCTGGTGATGGGATTTTAAACTGGTGGTGGGTTTATTATCTGGTGATGGGATTTTAACTGGTGGTGGGTTATTGTCTGGTGTTAGCATTTTAAACTGGTGGTGGGGTTATTGTCTGGTGTTAGCATTTTTAAACTGGTGGTGGACTTCTGGTGGTGGGATTATTATTTTTGGTGGTGGGATTTTATCTGGTGGTGGAATTAATTTTCTAGAATGGGACTATCTAAAAGTGGGATTTAAAAATATTCTATGGACATTTCAAACATCCGACCCCAATGTTCCTTAATTGTTAAAATAACCATTTATCAGTTCCCTACAATGGGAGACACAAGAACCTTCTTCTAGTAACTATTGGACCCTGAATAAGTAACCCTGCAGTAATGTGCCTGATGCAATATCCCAGGTATGTATTTAATAAGTTACTTCCTCTTTTTGCATTCATCATCTGTTTCTCTTTCCTTTGAACTTTTAGCTGTTGTCAGAGCTTCTAGTTTGACAGGTACCAAGTGCTGCTCTTGTCTATTGGTAATGACATGGTATTTAATCTCACTGGTGACGCAAGTGTAAGGTTCAGACACCACATGCTTTGTGAGTTAAATGATGGGGCGCTATTTCCTTTCACTCCATATAAAGCAGAGGAATTTGTTAACAGGTCTAAAGGACCACAGTTAAAACTGATATTTCATTACTAACTACAACTCAACACGTCCTTAATTCTCAAGCAAGGACCAACACTTATTAATAATACTAACTATGATTCACCAGCTAATATTGTTTAACTTAATCTAAATAACGCGAGTGTGAAACCCCACATTTAAGTTTCAAATGCCAATCCCAGACGCATTTAAAATGTTGTATTGTCTTATATCTGATCCTTAGATTTTGGTCATACTTCTACATAGACCAGTAGCAGACACTTGTTCTTTGTCTGTTGGCTAATGGGAATAATATCAGCTGGTGGACTCGTGAGTGTCAAGTTTATAACATGCACAGGTCTACGGTGATGTTTATGGAGGTAGGGGGCGCTATTTTTCATTTCTGAGACCTTTGAGTAGAGCAAAATGTGTTAACTGGTCAAAGAGCCATCAAAGTGCCGTGTTATATTAAGTCGGGGTGGGGGTCCACTGTTTGTTTGTTTTGCATTTACCCAGACAGGAGCAGCTACAGAACAAGTAGTGCAATGTAGTTGCATAGGCCAGGTAGATGTCAAAGAACAGCAACACCATACAAATCGTGGGTCATCAACCAGAAAACGGGTCAAGGTCCAAGCAGAATATGGCGTCATGGAGAAGACCAGAGAATGCAGGAGAATATAAAACATAGATCATCCTTTTCCATTTTAACAGGGACACTCAACACTGAAAAAATGACTTTGCCCTCATCTAATCTATAATTGAATACATGTAAGTAGCACTTACTCTTATTTGTGTGTGTTGCTGCATGCCTTCATCCAGCCACCATTTTGTTTAGGAGCAGTATCCCCCTCCCCCCTTTGTAACCACTCCCCACTTCCATCCAACCTGACTTTTTCCCCACAAACCAACTGTCAAGCCTGCACACAGCACACAGCATTCCACTGTCAAAACTCTGTCACTATCAGCTATAGTAAAACTCCTCACAGAAGAATATTTTTTGGAGAGCAAGGAACTTGATTGACAGCTGAATGTAAAAGAAGTTTTAGATTGATCTACAGAAAAAGGGGGCAGACAACAAAAAATGATACAGTGGTGGTTGGAAGAATTATAGTTTCCAGTATGGAATAATAATACAATAACCCTTTTTTCGGTATAGATGCCATTTAATAATAATCTGAATAAGTCTAATGATCTTCAGTCGTTCACGATTGTAGGTTTCGAGTGTGAAATTTCTAGAGCATCTATTGTCACTGCGGTATGTGGGGAACTCTAGGAACTGTCCCTTTAGAAACACTTGGACCTTTCTTCAAACTTCCAGTGAATCTCAAATTCGGCAACTTCACTTCTTCTACTCTCTTATTGGAAAATAAATTAGGCAGATAACCATCCCCAACTCTTTGGTAAGATGCTCGAGGTTCTCAGTTTTAGTATTACACATTTCACCCTATCATATTATTATTATAGAGCTTTCAACAACTTAGAAATATCAAAGTATCTCCTGGATGTCACCAGTGTCAGTCCAGTTACCTATGATATCTAGAGCAATTAGAATATAGAAAAAAGAAAAGAAATTCAACAAAGACGATTAAAAAAAATTACCCGTACGTTGTTTTTACGAAAATGTGAGCAACCCCTTGTCAAACACTTTAAGGTGGGTCCACACCACTCTGGTCCACCAGAGAACACTCGAAAAAAATACCTTTAATAGTATGTACAGAAAATATACATCCCAACTTATTACCGAAACCATTACCACAGAACACTTTAGTGGACATTTAATTGAAGAAACTGGGTCTTGATGTAGGACATTGCTGTTTCTAAATCATGTTACCTAATTTGTTCTTTTGGCTGACCTGTCAGAATGCCAACAGTCCCCGTGTTCGCATGGAATCCTAAATGCTTTCTTGTTGTGTGTGTATTTGCTAACTGCCCAAATGAATAAAAGGCCTAGGAACCGTTTGCAGAGTGGCCAATGAAATTATACAAGTGGTACACTCTAACCTCGTAGCGATAATTTCCATACTAGGCCTATTCTTAGACAGAGTGGAATTAAATGCTTAGAATAATTTCACTCTGACATTAATAAAAGGTCCCATCAAACACAACTTGTGCATTACTTGAAGTGGACTTGGGGCTTTGTCCAAGATTTTAAGCTTTCGCCAAGAGACCTGACGCATTTTAATAACAAAGTTTTGTACTAAATCTTTTAGGAGTTTTTTTGGCACACAAAGTTCACAAATATCTATAGCAGTGATCCCCAGCCGCTGCCCGCGACGTTCTCCCCATTATCCAGGGACTGTGGGGCAAAGGGTGGGGCTTGGGTGTTCCAGGGCCGACTTGGGCCGATTAGGGTGGTCACCAGTGCAGTCCCCGTGTGGCTTAGGTTTGCAGACCTCTGAATCTATAGACAAACAGACAAAGAAACCATCGGAGCCAATCAGCAAACCCAAAGAGAAACAGAGCTTTTAACAGACACTAAGGCACATGAATCCCTGGCATGTCTTCCACTTGTCCTCATAAAGAACCTCCTGCTTTACTATAGGACTAACACCCTCCTACTACACCTTACCGCATCCTATACCAACCACCCCTCCTATCACGCACACTAAAACTTGCACAGGTTTGCTGTGGTGTGTATGTTTCCTGGCTCATGCACAATATTTATTGTATTGTATGGCCTGTGGTAAGTTAGTTTGAAAGCAACCGTGCTCATGGGCCTCCTATATATAAGTGATTTCTTGTTTATTTTACAATTGGGGTACATCTCACTATATATCTCTATAATTCCTAACTACAAGATAGCTAGTCTCCTCACAGGGGCAGAGGGTGACTTTTTAAATAGGGAAGGCTACTCACGGACAAACTTTTGGGGGCGCCGCCAACGACCCACTTGGCACATCAATGGAGCCGATTTTGCCGACCTCTTTTTTCTTTCTTCTGCCATCAACTGTGAAGACTTCTGACTCTTCAGGGTTTGCACCTCTTTTTTAAGGTTTGCTGAAGGAACTGAATCACATTGTGATTGGTCATATTTCTATCTTGCAGTCACTTTGATTATACAGTAACCAATCATATTTCTCATATGATTATGACACGGACTGTATAAGCGACATTCAGGAGTTGGTATCGCCGGCTGAGAGAAAGAAGATGCCTCAACATCAGCTGCGTTGATGTTGCCAGTGCCGGAGGTGTCACTGGCGACCACAGTGACACTGCCCGTATTGGCACACATCAGCAGAGTTGGTGTCAACACGCATGGAAGAAAGAGGACACACCTAAGAGCACATTGGGGTCCTGTTTCAATCTGCAGACCCCCAACAAAGGAACTTGTCAGTTTCCAGGGATGGGGGGTCCCGTTAACGAGCTGTGGACCCCTTAGCCCCAAATGGGGCTTGTCAGGGCTGCAAGGGCCCTTCTAAGGGCTGCAAGGGCCCTTCTAAGGGCCGCAAAGGCACTTATAAGCTCCAAAGGCACTTCTCAGTGCCCCCGCTGGCGTGCCCTTCCTTGGCAGCTGGAGTGGTTTTGCTGCGGGTGGTCTCCACAATGGGTGGCAAGGGCAGGGGGATACACCCTGCCTTCTCTGGCAGCATATAGACACCCGCGGCACAATCCCTTCCTAGCAGCCCCTCCAAGCTTTTTAGGGGCAGTAGAGGGGATGCTGGGGGGTGGCCAGGGGGAGGGGGACCGGTGCATGAGTGGCACCCCCTTAATGTGTAGAATACAGTACCACACCACTTTATAAAGAAGCGAGCGGTAACTGATGCGATGCCGGCAATTAGCGTAAACCTTATTGCATTGTTATTAACATTCCACTGACGGGTTTCGCTGTTTTAATAAATCATGGTAATTGGATTTTGGTATAAACAGCTGGAAACCCGGTGGCAAAAGTTAAAGGCTGTTTATAATATGCCCCTATGTTGTATTATGGCCTGATTAAAGACTTGCTGTAATTATATATAATACATAAGTCTCTGGCCTTTGAATGGGGAGCAACAGTGAAATATATTCTTATAAAAACCTCTCGGCTACGTAGACTAAGGGGTGTTTCTAAGAATTTATCTATTGCTCCCACACCTACTGCCCCCTCCTATTGTCCTGTAGATAAGTTCGCTATGTGTTCTTACCTAAAATCCTTTCAGGAATGCTGCTACTATTCAACTCCGTGTTCTGCACCGGAAACAAACCCGTCTACACTCTATCGCTGACACTTAAAGGGCAAGCTCAGCCCTAAAATGAAAACTTACATACAGGTAAATAACCCCCCAACACCCTAAACTTTAATAGTTTGAAATGTAAATAGTCTAACCTGAAAGCTCACAATGTCCTGTTGCCCCTGTTTCTCTGCTTCCTGGTTCTTCCAGTTAGTAACTGTCATTTATGGATTTGACAGTTGACATCACAGCCAATGACTGTAATGTTAATCCCCTATCTGCCTGCTTCTGAGCCATGACCCAGGCTCAGTACCTGCTCAGTACAGGTTCTTCTAAATTGCTCTTTCCATGAGGCATCCAGAAGCATAGCAGGCATACAGTATGAATTCATAGACAAACTATGATATATCTACATATGTAGAGGCCATTCTATCTAAAGATGTTCTTTGAGAGTGCGTTGTACCTTTAATTAATTAATCTCCTGCAGAGGATAAAAGTGGGGGTTGTTTGGTGCACGAAAGGAGTTACCATCGCCTTCCAGATTCTACATAAGAACAGTTAGTGAAATTAATTACAGCAGTTAAACCTGTTAGCCTGAGTAAAGGGTTGGGAACACTTTAGGAAACAAAGATTGCCATTAACTTTCTAGGTTCTACACACACGTGCGATCGTGGGTGGCCGACCTCCCGCCGCCATGTGTACGTTTTGGGCAATACCGTTCCATGTTGGGCACTTTATCAGCCAAACGGACACTCGTCAGAGATCCAACCGGCGGATCGGGCAACCATCCCTGAAGAACGTCCGTTTCGGCCTATATTGCCCATACACGGCACCCACACATGTGTAGGAACCTTTAAAAAAACCATATTACGCCACTCAAGTTCCATGCCCTAATATATGTCATGGAACTCCTCTGTGGCGTAATATCCTATATTTACACCATAAGTAGCGCATTATATCCCTTATATACTCATTACACATACGGGTTATTCAATAAAAGTTCTTATCGTTAAAAATGGTGCTAATTTTGCCCCACTAATCAGATATTAGCTTTCAAATGTTAATAACATCTGATTGGTTGGGCAAAATTAGCACCATTTTACGATAGAACTTTTATTGGAATCTCCCTGTAATTTTATTACAGATATAGACTCACTTGATATATATATATATATAATTTGTAGGAGTTTCCCTCCCCATTTGCTGTACCATAAAATGCTGTTTTAGTAACACATATAGATATATATTTATCTCTTTATCTCTCCCAGCAGCAGCACTTTCCATGTGTGCTCTTCCCTGCGGGTCTTCAAAGGAGGAGCAGCTACTGAATGGACAACAATATATAGTTCCGGTGCCATGTGACGTCATTGGCACAGCGTTCTGCCACGTGGCATGATGTCATTTACGTGATTTATTATTTGGGATTGCTTAGCCTTCCCTTACACAAAATCCGCCTATGGTCTCTCATTATTTATTTTGCATTGTAGATAAAGTTATGTTTAATATCAGCACGCTAATAGCCTGAAAATTTATAAAGTTCCTACTCTTCCCCCTGGATATAGCATGTGCTCGTGTCCACGGGGGAAGGAAGGGGGTGAGAAAATATTTACTGTCTTTTGCAAAGGTAAATCTTTGGTTGACGTCTTTTAGACTCCATCCGGTTTTTAACCGGCTTTTCACTTTCCCCTGCCTACTGGCTTTTCACAGTCTTTTAAAACATCTGCCCCGCAATGCACGAGGTGTACGAATGGGCGACTATGGGAAGGTGTAGGGGTGCACGGCGGCCAATTAGTACACTGTCGTTGTAAACAGGTCAGACTAGAAATCCTGTCTTTGTCCTGAGGGGGGCGATGCCCCGGATCTTGGATCCATTGTTCCATTGTGGATTCCAAGGTGTGCCTTGTTTTTACTGTTTGAACCAGCACAGATAACACGATGCACTGTCTGTCGGACAAAGCAATTTCGGCCGCGGCAAAAGTGCGAACAATCGATCATGCGGTCCCATATAGGAATGTGCATTGGTTGCATCTCATTGTTTGTGGGGAGTATATATCAGTATGACCTTGGAATGCACATTGATCATCTTCCTTTATTAATGCACCTTAGAAGAATTGTACCCACAATCACCCTACACCTGTAGCAATACAGTACGTAATGAGAATAAAGCATTCGTGCCATAATAATGTATACTAATACGGGGGCTGATTGTCTTCAGATTAACATTGTATCGTGCATCACTGGCAGTTCACAGCGAATAAATAAACGTGGCTGAATAATGGCTGTGGCGCTTCGCCCTTTGTAATAACGGGAACATAGTGTTTGATATAAGAACCTGACCACAAATTGGCTTTCAACCCAGCAGCTGAGACCGACATAGCGAGCGATGAAATAAACGGAACGCATTTAATCCGTTGGAACTGCCAACTAATGCTAAGCACCTGTTGCTGCTCCAGAGGGAAAGCCAATAGTCCATTGTTCCCTTTATACAAAGTTGGAGGGGACTTCCTAATGGGAAGGCTGGATTTACGTACAATTTGCAAATATGTTGCCCGATTTTTAAGGTTCCTTGTAACACATGGAATTGCTCTTAGCCTGGTCTTTCCTTTCTGCCATAAAGTAATTACAGGGTATAATGTTCTAGTTATGAAGTGACACACGCTCGTTCAAGGCAATTGTTGTACACATGTTTGGTCACAGTCCCTCTAAAGGTTCGTACGCACGTGCGATTGTGGGTGCCGATGTGTAACGGACGGCCGATAAATCGGCCTGTGTATTTGGTAATAAGATCAAAATATTGGGCAGTAATGGACTTAATTCTCAACCCAATTTTTCAGCAATAAAGCACTTTGGTAAATAACATCCACTTGGTCAGGATAATCTATGCCTGTACATTTCAAAGGGCAACTATACCGCAAATCCTCACCCCCTTCCCAATGGAAGAACCCAGTAGTGAGGACTGCCCCCACCTTGCGCCCAGGGCCTAACCAATGGAAGACACTCGCTGTGGCAAAAGCACTTCTATTCATTGTGCAGTTCTCATATCACTTAGTAGTAACACACACTAGCGATAAAGCCCCGATAACGACGTCGATCCATGTGTGGTGTAGCGTTTTTTTTCCAAATGAGCGCACGGCCACCGACCATCCGAAAAGTTCCCGTCGCCGATCGGTCGTTTGGGAAAAACCAAAATTTTCCCTCGGCCCAGTAGACTCCCTATGGAGGATCTGCCCGCCGAGGGAACGCTCGGACTGTGTGTAGCAGATCTGATGTATGTATGCAGATTGCGATCGCAGTGCCTACCCGCATTAATGGATTGCATGCGCAGTAGTGGGGCCTTACCCTCAAAGCATTCCTAGATTTTTTTCTGATCTGGTCACAGAAAAGGACCGCGGCTGACAGTTTTTTGCGGTACACACCATCCAATAAGTTTGGTGATGGACTGGCACACTAAAATGTTGGTTGGTCAATTTCCAGTCATACAAAAAGGAGTCTCACCCCACAGGACTCTGGGAGATTTCATTCCAGGGCTGGTCCCAGTTCATGGCTGGGATTGGGACCTATAGGTTTTATGGTATGCCATTAATATCTTTATTAAAGGCTAGGCCATACTAATTAGGATGTAATGTGGTTCGATAGAGCCCGGTATCGATAATTGAATCTGAGGGTATCGAAGTCCACGATCTTTCTGAACTCCCAGATTTACGGAACCCAAATTTTCGATTTTAATTGAAAACCGAAAGTAGATAATTTCGAAAAATAGTAATATCGAAAATCAAAAATCGAGAAGGTATCGAAAATCGAAAGTAGATAATTACCGAATCGCAAGTAGATAATTAATCGAAAATAGATAATTATCGAAAATCAAAAATCGAAAGGTATCGAAAATCGAAAGTGATAATTACCAAAATCGAAGTAGATAATTATCGAAAATCGAAAGTAGAAACGATTGTCGAAAATCGAATTCGACGAAATGTTTAAAAACAGAACGAAACTCAACAGTTTCGAATATCTCTAATACTAATGAGCTTTTAAGCTCATTATGGTCGTGATTGTGATCCGGTTGCACTTTTAAAGCGGACACTAGTGTGGCACAATCGCATGTGCTCTGATTGCGCAACACACCGCATGGCAAGTTACACAAGCGCACTGGAAACGCGTTTCGCGTGGCCCGTTCCCGGAGCATTCGGGCGCGTTACAGTGGGCCTCAGCCTAAAACACAAATGTTAGGTGTAAGGCGTGTTGCCTTATTATCCGTATGTGTCCTTTTCTTTCTTCATTTCTGTCCGTTGCACTATAATGCGTATTTGATTGCATTGCATTTTCAAATTTAAAAAAATAATAGGCCCATACTGAACCTTTTGCCCTGCGTTGCCTGTCAGACAATCTGCCCATTTTTGCCACGAAGCTCTTTTGCAATTTGCAGCCAAATGAAATTATTTGCTTTCACATCTTTATACGTGTGTGGCCCTTATCAAACAGTTGAGGGTGGCCCTGTACTGAATTTAATAATTCTTCGGTTGCAAAAATGTCTCCGCCATTGTGGCTAGCTACAAGACAAAATAGCTCCTCTCCGCGTGTTTCCTCTAGCCAGAAATGACCTCACAGGAACTCCTAGACATCCATAAAAACGGACATGATGTAATTGGCTATACCCCCGAAACAATCCCGTCGAAACAATCTAACTGAAGTAACCCAGTAAACCGATGCATCTGATTAGTCGCTGAACCTCTTATTGGACCAGCTCCATTTATTATCAGAGCTTTAGCCAATTTTGAAGCCCTTGGTTGATCCACCACCTTTTAGCCTACAAGAAGCCAATCTATTTTAGATTTCAAGTGCTCCTCAATTCACTTTGCGTGTAATATAATTTAGCCACATTGCTTTTGGTTGTCCCACCAAAGAGCCAAATCTACATGAACATTTTCCTCTGTAAGTGATGGTCCATAGGTAATATATGTTTTAATTCAATAACAGTCACCCTGCATTGGCCAGAACTTAAGGTGACAGTTGAGGTCAAACAACTCGCACTTTACAATTGCCAAATTAATTGTTAACATTTGAGTTACACCAACACTTCATTGAGAGATTCTCTTTACCTACAGAGACCAGTAAACTATGAATAAACCCTCATCTATGGTTTAGCTAAAAGTAGATGTCACCTTCTAGTGTGCTCGTGTCACACCAGCCTGACGCCTGTTTTCTAATCAATGTGTCACAGTCAACGGCTGGGGGAGCTCGGAACGTTCCTGAGCTTTTGATATGAAGCAGTTGGCATTCGGTATTACACACTCCGGAGACACAATCTAATCACACCCACTTGAGATTGACACTTCAGACATGGCCAGCGCCAAGCTAAGGTTCACACTCGGTTAGTGTAGATAGCACCGTCCTGTTGTTTTGCAATGGCACAACGTGTGCCGATAATGTAGAACGAGTCATGAGTGTTCCTGAGTTCCCTTTAATGCATTTTAAGGATAATTTAATCTAAACCTATAGAAAAGATGCCTCACGATTTAGTGGTTGATGATTAAAGGCCTTAAAGCTGTAATAAACGGCCGGGGGCCGGGGTACTTACGAGTACGCTTTAGGAGGAGGCAAATAGTCCAGAAGATGCAGGACCAGAGGCTGCTGGGAACTGTAGGCTGGTACTGGAACTAGTGCTGCTGGGACTGTAGGCTGGATACTGGAACTAGGTGCTGCTGGGAACTGTAGGCTGGATACTGGAACTGGCCAAATGAGTAACTGGATCCAGATGAGGTAGTAGATGGATACCGGATACAGCAAGGTGAGTAACTGGATACAGATAGGTAAGTATATGGATACTGGTACAGGCAAGGTGGTAACTGGATACGATGAGGTAAGTAGATGGATACTGGATACAGGCAAGGTGATGTAACTGGATACAGATAGGTAAGTGAGATCCGGATACAGCCAAGGTGAGTAACTGGATACAGATGAGAAGTAGTAATACCGATACAGGCAAGGTGAGTAACTTGGAATACAGATGAGGTAAGTAGATAGATACCGGATACAGGCAAGTGAGTAACTGGATACAGATGAGGTAAGTAGATGGATACCGGATACAGGCAGGTAATACCTGGATCAGATGAGTATAGATGAATACTGGATACGGCAAGGTGAGTAACTGGATACAGATGAGGTAAGTAATGGATACTGGATACAGGCAAGGTAAGTAACTTGATACAGATATAGGTAGTAATGGATACTGGATACGGCAAGGTAAGTAACTTGAATACAGATGAGGTAAGTAGATGGATACTGGATACAGGCAAGATGTAACTGGATACAGATGAGGTAGTAGATGGATGGATACAGGCAAGGTGATACTGGATACGATGGAGGTAAGTAGATGGATACTGGATACAGGCAAGTGAGTAACTGGATACAGATGAGGTAGTAGATGGATACGGATACAGGCAAGGTGAGTAACTGGATACAGATGAGGTAAGTAGATGGATCTGGATACAGGCAAGGTGAGTAACTGGATACGAAGAAGGTAAGTAGATGGATACTGGATACAGGCAAGGTGGTAATGATACAGATGAGTAAGTGATGATATGGATACAGGCAAGGTGGTAACTGGATACAGATGAGGTAAGTAGATGGATCTGGATACAGGCAAGGTGAATAACTGGATACAGATGAGGTAAGTAGATGGATACTGGATACAGGCAGGTGAGTAACTGGATACAGATGAGGTAAGTAGATGGATACTGGATACAGGCAAGGTGTAACTGGATCGAAGAGTTAAGTAGATGGATACTGGATACAGGCAAGGTGAGTAACTGGATACGAAGGAGGTAAGTAGCTGTAGCAGTGAGCGAGAGGAACAGGATCCAAGGCAGGTGAGTACAAGGAGCCGGGAGGTAGCAAATGCTACTATCAGGCACCGGGTCCAGGAGGACGCCGGTTTTTAAATTATTTCGCCGCCCGGCGTGTCGACGTCATGACATCTACGATGCTGCCCACCCGGAAGTGCAGTGCGGCGCGGGCCCGTAGCGGCAGGTAAGTTCATGACAAATGCAAAGGTAAAGCTGAAGAACATTTAGTCACCTCTTCTGGGAAATGATTGGATTTTTAACACAACAATGCAACTCAACATTTGGGGTGTTGCTTTGAAGCACCCGGTGAAGGAATCCATGAAAGGTGTTAAATTATGTTCCATGTACATTCAGTTCACTTTCCATGGAGTGGTACATGGTTCCATGGAGTAGTGTTGACCTGTTTATTATTCTAGTCATCTGGCTTCTTCTTCCCTATGTTTCCCATTACTAGGCGTGCACTGTTTTTGTTGATTCTGTTATATCATGAATGATAGAAAAGGATGAACAGTATAATGAAGACACAAGGACAGTCATGCATAAAAAAGCTTCTTAATAACTAAAGAGATAAAGGAAACAAAATGGAGGACTGCAACTTGGTTAACTGGAGACACTTTTACTTTGTATCATTAAAGGGCATGTCCATCCCCAAATCTATAATTTAACCCACTACTGGCCCCACTGTGTAGTGCATAAAAATCCTTACCTTACATCCCAGCTCCAAATGGCTATGCCCCTCCAAAGTCCCAAAAACTGCCCACCAGGAGCCTAGCAGAGTCTATATAGGACTCTCCCCCTGTCTCTCCTCCGGGAGAATTTGCACATGCCTAGTGCAGCCACACATACCCCTCCCTCTCCCACCCATTTTGGTCTCCCTCCCCCTAGTGTTATTCCCTTTTGGGGTACTGTAGGTCTCCCTCCCCAACCACAAACACCATATTATTATGTCAAGAAACTCCCCTGATCTTTACTTACCTTCCCCCTCTCCTCCGGCGTTCTGAACTTCCGGCAGCCGCGCCCGTGATTGGCTGATATCCCAGGGATTCTCAGCCAATCACGGACGCGGCTGCCGGTCTGGCCCCCTGCTTGCAGTTCCATGCAAGCAGAAGGCTGGGCTGTGTGGAGGAGGATGAAGGGAAGGTAAGTAAAGATCAGGGGAGTTTCTTGACATAGTAATATGGCATTTGGGGCTGGGGGAGGGAGACTTGCAATATCCTAAAAATTGGGGAAAGGGGTGGAAATGCCCTTTAAATAAAAAGATACGCTTGTGAAGGTTCTCATTCATCCAGGTCATGGTATATCTGTAATATTCCATTCATCAGGTCATGGTCAGGTCTTACTGTATCTCATCAGGTCATGGTAGATTCTGTAATATTCATTCTCCAGGTCATGGTATATCTGTATATCATTCATCCAGGTCATGGTATAATCTGTAATATTTATCATCCAGGTCATGGTATATCTGTAATATTTCCCAAAAATTCATCCAGGTCATGGTATATCTGTAATATTCATTCATCCAGGTCATGGTATATCTGTATATTCTCATCCAGGTCGTATATCGTAATGTCATTCAGCAGTCACGGTAATCTGTAATATTCATTCATCCAGGTCCGGTAATACTGTAATATTCATCCATCCAGTCATGAATCTGTAATATTCATTCCATCCAGGTCATGGCTATCTGATATCTGTATAATATTCATCTATCCAGGTCATGGTATATCTGCTATATTCATCCATCCAGGTCATGGTATAGCTGTAATATTCTTTCATCCAGGTCACGGTATAATCTGTAATATTCATCCATCCAGGTCATGGCATATCTGTAATATCATTATCATCCAGGTCCTGGTATATCTGTAATATTCATCTATCCAGGTCATGGTATATCTGTAATATTCCTTCATGAAAGTAGACCGTTTCGAAATCGAATTTTCGAAAATTTTAAAACAAACGAAACTCAACAGTTTCGAATATCTTAATATACTAATGAGCTTTTAAAGCTCATTATGGTCGTGATTGTGATCCGGTTTGCACTTTAAAGCGGACACTAGTGTGGCACAATCGCATGTGCTCTGATTGCGCAACACACGCATGGCAAGTTACACAACGCACTGGAAACGCGTTTCGCTTGCCCGTTTCCGGAGCATTCGGGCGCGTTACGTGTGGGCCTCAGCCTAAAACACAAATGTTAGGTGTAAGCGTGTGCCTTATTATCCGTATGTTCCGTTCTTTCTTTTCATTTCTGTCCGTTGCACTATAATGCGTTATTTGATTGCATTTTTTCAAATTTAAAAAAATTAGGCCCATACTGAACCTTTTGCCCTGCGTTGCCTGTCAGACAATCTGCCCATTTGTGCACGAAGCTCTTTTGCATTTGCAGCCAATGAAAATTATTTGCTTTCACATCTTTATACAGTGTGGGCCCTTATCAAACATTGAGGGTGGCCCTGTACTGAATTAAAATTCTTCGGTTGACAAAATGTCTCCGCCATTGTGGCTACTACAAGACAAAATAGCTCCTCTCGCGTGTTTCCTCTAGCCAGAAATGACCTCACAGAACTCCTAAATCCATAAAAAACGGACAGATGTAATTGGCTATACCCCCGAACCAATCCCGCGAAACAATCTAACTGAAGTAACCCAGTAAAACATGCATCTGATTGTCGCGAACCTCTTATTGGACCAGCTCCATTTATTATCAGAGCTTTAGCCAAATTTTGAAGCCCTTGGTTGATCCACCAACCTTTTAGCCTACAAGAAGCCATCTATTTTAGATTTTCAAGTGCTCCTCAATTCACTTTGCGTGTAATATATTAGCCACATTGCTTTTGGTTGTCCCACCAAAGAGCCAAATCTACATGAACATTTTCCCGAAAGTAGATAATTATCGAAAATAGATAATTATCGAAAATCAAAAATCGAAAGGTATCGAAAATCGAAAGTAGATAATTACCGAAAATCGAAAGTAGATAATTATCGAAAATCGAAAGTAGACGATTGTCGAAAATCGAATTTTCGAAAATTTTAAAACATAACGAAACTCAACAGTTTCGAATATCTCTAATACTAATGAGCTTTTAAGCTCATTATGGTCGTGATTGTGATCCGGTTGCACTTTTAAAAGCGGACACTAGTGTGGCACAATCGCATGTGCTCTGATTGCGCAACACACGCATGGCAAGTTACACAAGCGCACTGGAAACGCGTTTCGCGTGCCCGTTTCCGGAGCATTCGGGCGCGTTACAGTGTGGCCTCAGCCTAAAACACAAATGTTAGGTGTAAGGCGTGTGCCTTATTATCCGTATGTGTCCGTTCTTTCTTCATTTCTGTCCGTTGCACTATAATGCGTATTTGATTGCATTTTTCAAATTTAAAAAAATAATTAGGCCCATACTGAACCTTTTGCCCTGCGTTGCCTGTCAGACAAATCTGCCCATTTTGTGCCACGAAGCTCTTTTGCAATTTGCAGCCAAATGAAATTATTTGCTTTCACATCTTTATACAGTGTGTGGCCCTTATCAAACAGTTGAGGGTGGCCCTGTACTGAATTTAATAATTCTTCGGTTGACAAAAATGTCTCCGCCATTGTGGCTAGCTACAAGACAAAATAGCTCCTCTCCGCGTGTTTCCTCTAGCCAGAAATGACCTCACAGGAACTCCTAGACATCCATAAAAAACGGACATGATGTAATTGGCTATACCCCCGAAACAATCCCGTCGAAACAATCTAACTGAAGTAACCCAGTAAAACGATGCATCTGATTAGTCGCTGAACCTCTTATTGGACCAGCTCCATTTATTATCAGAGCTTTAGCCAAATTTGAAGCCCTTGGTTGATCCACCAACCTTTTAGCCTACAAGAAGCCAATCTATTTTTAGATTTTCAAGTGCTCCTCAATTCACTTTGCGTGTAATATAATTTAGCCACATTGCTTTTGGTTGTCCCACCAAAGAGCCAAATCTACATGAACATTTTCCTCTGTAAGTGATGGTCCATAGGTAGATATGTTTTAATTCAATAACAGTCACCTGCATTGGCCAGAACTTAAGGTGACATTGTTGAGGTCAAACAACTCGCACTTTACATTGCCAAATTAATTGTTAACATTTGAGTTACACCAACGTTCTATTGAGAGATTCTCTTTACCTACAGAGACCAGTAAACTATGAATAAACCCTCATCTATGGTTTAGCTAAAAGTAGATGTCACCTTCTAGTGTGCTCGTGTCACACCAGCCTGACGCCTGTTTCTAATCAATGTGTCACAGTCAACGGCTGGGGGAGCTCGGAACGTTCCTGAAGCTTTTGATATGAAGCAGTTGGCATTCTGAGTATTACACACTCCGGAGACACAATCTAATCACACCCACTTGAGATTGACACTTCAGACATGGCCGAGCCAAGCTAAGGTTCACACTCGGTTAGTGTAGATAGCACCGTCCTGTTGTTTTGCAATGGACAACGTGTGCCGATAATGTAGAACGAGTCATGAGTGTTCCTGAGTTCCCTTTAATGCATTTTAAGGATAATTTAATCTAAACACATATAGAAAAGATGCCTCACGATTTAGTGGTTGATGATTAAAGGCCTTAAAGCTGTAATAAACGGCCGGGAGGCCGGGGTACTTACGAGTACGCTTTAGGAGGAGGCAAATAGTCCAGAAGATGCAGGACACAGAGGCTGCTGGGAACTGTAGGCTGGATACTGGAACTAGGTGCTGCTGGGACTGTAGGCTGGATACTGGAACTAGGTGCTGCTGGGAACTGTAGGCTGGATACTGGAACTGGCCAAATGAGTAACTGGATACAGATGAGGTAAGTAGATGGATACCGGATACAGGCAAGGTGAGTAACTGGATACAGATGAGGTAAGTAGATGGATCCTTGATACAGGCAATGAGTAACTGGATAACGATAGGTAAGTATATGGATCTGATCCAGGCAGGTGATAACGATAATAGGCGGAGGGGGGGGGGGGGGGGGGGGGGGGGGGGGGGGGGTGGGGAGGGATGTACGTAGATAGATACCGTATACAGGCAAGGTGAGTAACTGGATACAGATGAGGTAAGTAGATGAATACCGGATACAGGCAAGGTGAGTAATTGGATACAGATGAGGTAAGTAGATAGATACCGGATACAGGCAAGGTGAGTAACTGGATACAGATGAGGTAAGTAGATGGATACCGGATACAGGCAAGGTAAGTAACTGGATACAGATGAGGTAAGTAGATGAATACTGGATACAGGCAAGGTGAGTAACTGGATACAGATGAGGTAAGTAGATGGATACTGGATACAGGCCAAGTAAGTAACTGATACAGATGAGGTAGTAGATGGATACGGACACGGCAAGGTGAGTAACTGTACAGATGAGGTCAGTAGATGGATCCTGGATAGCAGCAAGTAGTAACTGGATACAGATGAGTATAGTATGGATACTGGATACAGGCAAGGTGAGTAACTGTGGATCAGATGAGGTAAGTAATGGAATACTGGATACAGCATAGGTGATTACATGGATAATGAGGTAAGTAGATTGATCCGATACAGGCAATGTGAGTAACTGGATACAGATGAGGTAAGTAGATGGATACCTGGATACAGGCAGGTGAGACGTATACAGATGAGGTAAGTAGATGGTACTGGATACAGGCAAGGTGAGTACTGGATACAGATAGGTAAGTAGATGGATACTGGATACAGGCAAGTGAGTAACTGGATACAGATGAGGTAAGTAGATGGATACGGATACAGGCAAGGTGAGTAACTGGATACGAGAGGAAGTAGATGGATCTGATACAGGCAAGGTGAGTAACTGGATACAGATAGAGGTAGTATGATGGATACTGGAATACAGGCAAGGTGATTAACTGGATACGAAGGAGGTAAGTAGATGGATACGGATACAGGCAAGTGAAGTACTGATACAGGAGGTACGTAGCTGTAAGTAGAGAGATACTGGATCAAGCAGGTGAGTACCGGAGCCGGAGTTAGCAAAGCTACTATCAACCAGCACCGGGTCCAGGAGGA